>CALYBW010000058.1:675000-1195000 GCA_944452665.1 Stenoptilia bipunctidactyla
CCCGCCCGCGCCCCGTGGCCGTGCGGCTCGCGCGCCGCGCGCTGCGGGACGACCTGCTGCGGCCGACACCTCGCAGCTCGACCTGCCCACCCCACCGCAACGTTTCTATCTCAATGAAAGACTCTCCAAACATAATAGGGAACTCTTTCAACAAGCACGTGAGTATGGAAGACGAGCACAATGGAAGTATGTTTGGACAAAGGAGGGACGCGTCTTTGCCCGTAAAAAACCAGACAGTGCTGCGCATCGAATTCGTACCGTCGCAGACTTCGATCGAGTTTTTGGTACCGAGCTGGTTGGTTCAGAAGCAAACTAGTTACCGAGTATTCAATTTACTAGCTGTATATAGGACACTTAAAACAAACAAATACATTGCCATTGTTATTCATGCTTTATATTTTTTGTTATTTTTATCTTATGGTTTTTATATTTTAGTCTGTAAACTATATTGTTACATCCGGAATCTTGCAACCACTTTTAACCACTTGCTGAACACTTTTTTTTCCATATTGAAAGAAGAAAGAACATCTACCATTTATATTTTAATTTTAATAATTTATCATTTTTTATTAGTCCTTTTTATATACACCATGGTTGTAATATAAGCTCAAATATTGTTGTTTTAGTTAAATTAAAAGAATATATCTACGAAAAGGGCATTAACATATTTTATTCAAGATTTTCTTTTTTGATATGGAACATGATTGTTTATAGTTTGAAAGAGTTATATATAATTTTAGTACGTTGTTTATTAAATAAAAAACGTTTCTTTTTGTCATTTTCTCATGAACAGTCTAGATTTATAGTGTATAATTATTTAAATAAAATCAATGCTTTTTTCTTTGAACATGTGGACATTTACACTGTTTGTCTTTGTTGTGAACAATATGAGAATAGTTTACACGTTTACTGTTTTAAATTATGGTACTGCTGCAGTGAAATCTTTGATAAAGTGATAATTATTGGTGTGCGTAGTAGTGAAGGTATTTTTATTGTTCACATTGTTATAGAATTGTTTTTAGAACTATATAATAATCTTGCAACAATTATGTTAAATAAGTATTTTAATTTATATTTGGCTGGAATTTTATCTAATACTATTTTTACAATACGTTTATACATTACACCTCACCCAAATCACTTTGAGTACTTTATATTTATCTTATTTATATTGCACCTTAAATCATATATTTATAATAGCTTTTACTATTAAATGATACCTAAAGTGAAGTACATTAAACTTGGACTACTCAATGCGGGTTCACTTGGCACCAAACATGATGAAATTATTGTGGCGGTACAGGGTCTAGACCCAGATATAATGGCAATAAATGAAACCTGGTTGAGAGATGGGGAGGACGGCAAGGCTCCCGTCATTCCGGGCTACAAGCTACGACACAAGCCTCGCCCTCGAGAAGTGCGGGGAGGGCGCGGCGGGGGTGTAGGATTCTACATCAAGGAGGGGTTTAAAGCACGTATCATTAAACATCCTTCTTCATCTCTGGAACAATTATGGGTTAAATTTATACAGAATGGAAAACGTATCATTGTTGGTACCGCATATAAGCCACCAACTTTTAATGTTGACACTTTTATAGATGCCATAACCGAATCAGCTGCTTTTTTTTCCGGAAATGATCATCTTGTACTGCTCGGTGATTTCAATATAGACTTATTAAATCACTCAACTTCTAAAAACAAACTTAACGACTTCTTACAAACATTCCAGCTTAAACAATTTGTTACCGAACCTACGCATTTTACAGATCATAGCGCCACTCTTCTCGATTTGATATGTACAAATGCAAACGTAAAAAATGTCCACGTAAATTATATCCCTTCTTTGGGCAGGCACGCGCTCGTCTCGGCAACGTTAAACTTAAAAAAAGAAAAGCCACCTGCAACATACCTATCTTACCGCCAAATAAAAGATATAGATCGATCGGTCTTCGATACAGATCTCTGTCAAATAGATTGGGAAAGTATTACCCATCTGAATACAATCGATTTGATGATAGAAGAATTTGATAGACTTATAAATAATTTGTTTAATATTCATGCCCCTGTTAAATTTTTAACCGTGAATCATCAATCTTTACCTTGGATTACTCCCAACGTAAAATTAATGATAACCTTACGAAATCAAGCGTTTTCAGAATATGTCAGGCACAAACATGAATCAAAAAGAAAATATTACCAAACTCTAAGAAATCTTGTAAATAGTTCCATCGAAAAAGAAAAGAAATGCTATTTTGAACAAAAAATAAATTCCAATATAAATAATTCCAAGGTTTTATGGAAAAATCTCAAAACTTCGGTTCTGAAGTCTCACGAGAACAAAAATAATAACATTCCGACTCATTTGAAAGATCCCGAGTTAATAAACAAACATTTTCTCAGTGTCCCTGGAAACGCTCAAGTACCTATCTCAGCTCTAACCCGCTTTGAATTTGACAGGTACTCTGATAAAACCTTCTCCTTACAACCAGTAAATGAATCAACTGTTACTAAAATTCTGCTGTCGATCAAATCCAATGCGAAGGGTATAGATGGCATCAACATGGACATGATTCTTCTTACTCTGCCTAAGACTCTTAGTGTGATAACAGCTATAATAAATAATTCCATAACGACCTCAACGTTTCCAAAAGCCTGGAAAGTAGCTGTTGTTAAACCCATTCCTAAAATTGCAGATCCTGCGGAAATTAAAGATTTACGCCCTATCAGCCTGCTTCCTTATCTCTCCAAAATTTTAGAAAAAGTGGTACAAGAACAACTTGTTAGCTATTTGGAAAATAACAGTCTTCTACCTCAATTTCAGTCAGGTTTTCGTAAGGCGCACAGCACCACTACAGCTCTAGCTGATGTGGTTGATAACATTCTGGACTTTCAAGATAAAGGTTTGGGCACGTTTTTAACCCTCTTAGATTTTTCACGTGCATTTGACTCAATAAATATACCATTATTGTTATCAAAGTTGTCTTATTATGGGCTCAGTATCGATACAGTTAACTGGTTTGATAGTTACCTGACTAATCGTTATCAGACGGTTGAAATTACATCCAATTCTGGTTTGCCACAGAGATCGAATTTAAGTGCCGTGACAAGAGGCGTGCCCCAAGGATCAATCCTGGGACCGCTACTATTTATTTTGTATGGCGCTGACCTAGCCAAAGTTGTATATAAATGTAAATTTCATCTTTATGCTGATGACCTTCAAGTTTACATCCCCGTAAAAAAAGATGATGTGATGAGCGCTCTGAAGGATTTAAATGAGGACCTAGCCAGAATAAATGAATGGAGCATAAAAAACACACTAGTATTAAACCCAAAAAAATCGAAATTTATGATATTTGGTTCAGTTAAAGTCATTCGTTTCTTAAAAAATCATAATCCAACACCAAATATTAATGGTATTCTGATCGAAAGAGTCTCAGAGGCACGTAATCTTGGAATTTTGATGGATGAACGTCTAAAGTTCAATGCCCATATCAAAGAAACCGTGAAAACCTGTTTTTACAGACTTAGTCTCCTGTACAAAGTACGTCATCTTTTAAGCATTGTTCTCAGAATTCATCTTTGCGAAGCCTTGGTATTATCGAAACTTAACTACTGTGATATTGTTTATGGCCCCTGTATTCTGAAATCCACAGAACGTCTTCTACAACGAGTACAAAACTCATGCATCCGTTTCTGCTATAATATACCTCGTAGAAGTCATGTAACACCGTTCATAAATAAGGCAAACATGTTGAAGCTGTCTGCCCGGCGAGAGCTTCATTTGTCAGTACTAACTTATTCGATTGTCAAAAACAAAAAACCAATATACCTCTATGAAAAATTAGTTAAGCCTCAACATATGTATGCCACTAGAGGATCAGGGTTTATGTTTCTTTGTCAGAAACACAGTACTAGAGTATTCAGGGGAAGTTTTAGGTATATGGCGACTAAATGTTGGAACAATCTTCCACCACCACTCCGTTCATCTACATCAATTTATTCTCTGAAATTAAATCTAAATAAATATTTATTAAGCCTGCAAAATATGACGCCATGAAAACAAAATAAAATCTATGTAAATATTATTATTATATTATTATTTTTTTCTGTATAGTGTTATTGAATTATTTATTTATTATTGCTATATTTATTGTACCAAATGTGTAATATGATTCCCAACCCACCTCTAGGCACCTGCTGAAAACCAGCGCTGCGCTCGGGCACTTGTGGCCTAAACGCAGCATTAAGCTGAGCTGGAGCCTTTTTGACACTGCAGCACTACCAACCTTATAAATTATAAACTTTTAATATGATTAATACAAAATTTGTTATTTGTATTAATTATAATATTTTAAATATTTGTACCAACTTTTTTTTTTTAATTAATTTTTTTGTATTTTCCTTTTATTTTTATTATTTGTGTCTTTGCTGCTATGTTAAATAAATGTTTTTCTTTCTTCTTTCTTTCTTTCATATCAAAGAAAGCATATTTCACATCTAAAGAGACTCACTATCAAAATTAATCATGGAAAGAAACTATACGCAATAGAAGATTCCAGTAATCCCTACCGGTAGAGATAACTGGACATAAAATCTTGGTATCCCTACCAGTGGAGATATATCAGTTGGGATATATGGAACATGGGCTACTAAAGTTTTGTTACTGCATCCGGGATAGAGTGTATATCGCAACGTTTACTGTTGCCCGAACTGAATTATGTAATAATCTATATTCAGGGCGTAATATGTTAACAGCTTATTTTATAAACCTCATTGGTTCTTGAATGCTCTGAAGTTTAGGACAACTTCCAGAAAAAGTTACTTTTACTTTAATCCTTTACCCGCCAGACTTCAAATCTGTTGTCGTGCCCCCAGCGCCAAGCACAGTAAATCTAAAAATAAATACCTACAACAAATAGGGATGTTCAATGATAGATCGATATACCCGTACTAGCTTCGCACGCTTCAAACTTAATAGTTTCAGCTGTTTAATCTTGAAGAGGTCACAGACAAATAGATAGAAAGAGTAACTTTGATATTAAATTTCTGATAGTATGTATTTCGGTAACCAAATGAAACAAATATCGTTTTAAAGATTTTGAAAGATTTATTGACTTCCGCACAATATAAGGCCAGAGATGAATATTTATATGATTCAATACTGTTATCTAGTTTACATCTTTTAATGTAGTTTAATCACATTTATCGATAACACGAATATAATAACATGCGTAAGCACAACAATAATGGAAAATTCTACAATGCGGCACTAGTTTATGACGTCAGAAGCGGTGTACTAGCAAAATTCTCTTCTAAACATGCACGCTATACCCTGGCAAATAATTCAATGCAGTAAAATGACAGTTCCAGTGTGCCCACTTTGGGAAAGAAAAATAAATAGTGATGTGGTTTAAGTGAATGAATGTAATTATTTTTTAAATAATAATATCGTAATGTATAGAAAAAAATATTTTGGCTGACAAGATATTTCTTTTTTCATGGTGTTGTTAGCCAAGGGAAACTATTCTTGAAATTTAATTTTTTACAAGTTTATTTTACTTCTACTTTAACCGTTTTAAAGCACTAGGTATGTTTCGTAATTATTTTCATTAAAGTTACTTAAAAGATACCGGACACACCTCAAATCAATCTAATATATAAAATTCTCGTGTCACAGTTTTCGTTGCCATACTCCTCCGAAACGGCTTGACCGATTTTGATGAAATTTTTTCTGCTTATCCGGTATCTATGAGAAACGGCAAACATCTATTTTTTATTTAATTTATGTGCAGGACAGTGACAATAAGACAGTTATATAAACTTAAAACAGTGTATATATAGATAGTGTTATAGTGTTTTATAAGACTCTCCTAAAGAGCTAAGAACGTTTAAAATAGTGTTTCATAGTGTTTTTACAGTGTTTATAGTGAATAGCGTCACATACAAGTGTTAGTTTGTAAGAAGTTTATAACAGTTTTATAGCTTAAAACAGTGTTTGCTTAATCGTTGTAATTTGATTAATTAATAGCCGCTATGATAATGAAACTTATGTGATTATAGCCTGAAAATAGCTTGTATTTGAACAGTCGATTTGTATTAGGGCTGATTTGGAAATAAAGAGATGGTTTTGAAGGTCTTGTCATTCCCGCACATAGAGAGAGAGATCTAAATAGTTAATAGAATTGGTAAATAGTTTTCCTATTAGAATATAGTAAAGATATAATAAGAATAGTCGAATCTAGTAAGAATCTTATTAGAAAAGTCTAGAAAGTTCGAATTAGACAGACATATGTGTGTCCCGCTCGCACGCTTGCATTACTCTCTCTTGTGCGGTATCCTTGCGCGCCCGCACAAAATCACTTAAGAATGCGCCATACTCCGCCAGCGACACATTCGCGGGGGATTCGCCGAAAAGATCCCGAAGAGAGAAGATCTCCGGAAGAAAGAAGCCTCCGAAGAAAGAAGCCTCAAGCAACAGTGAATCTCTCAAGCCCGAAGACTCTTAATAGAAGCCCGAAGTCACAAGACAGAATACAGAAGACTGAAGGCAGAATACAGTAATAGAAGAGCGCGGGAAATAGAGTGTGCTTGTGGCGTATTCGCGAGTGTAATAGTGCCGCGCGGCTGGACTTTCACGACCGTGTTAAGTGGTGAATTCGCATTTTCCTTTTGCCCCTCGCATCGATTCCAGCTAATAGAGTGGGTGGATAGCGCGTCATTTGACTAAATCGTAATCGAATTCATAGACTATACAGTCCACTGGAGCTATCCCCCACAATTTATATGGCAAAACAACGTTTGCCGGGTCTGCTAGTAATTTATAAATTTCTTTAAAATTTTATGCAAAACGAATGACAAAATCTCATTCGTGTTCAATGATTCTCATTCAGTATTTACACTGCGAAGTTTTTAACTGGTTTCATTATTTTTGTATTTGCCATTTCCAACTGTCAGTTTACTGCATTGAAATATTTGCCAGAGTATAGGGATGGGAGTCATCGACTCAGTCACTGACATTTTTATACTTATTTTCAAAGAAATTAAACATATTTATTTTTACAGTAACAATTGCTTTATTTTTATTTATAAAAATAGTACCTATTTAGCAGAAATATTTTTACTTTAGTGGATTTTCGTTTCAGTAAATCTGCTCATGTTCCGTCACTTTGGTTGGATTATTCCGACAATGGCGCTGGACATCAAAGCAATTTTCTAAGAATAACATCAGTTATTTATCTAACTTCGGACATACTTTTTAGCTTTTCTAATTAAGAGACTTAAGTGTAATCCATTGTAAAGGATTTCTTGATTAACCATTTATCAAATATTAACATTTTTTTAAATATAATACAGCGTTATTAAATAAAAAAAGCATATGGCATATGACCGTGGCGGTTAAAGGATTATAAGTATATGTATAAAATATTCCTTTTGCTTGTTTCAGATTACCTAAGCAGAAACCTCCAAGTCTGAAAGCCGTGATACAAGGCTCGAGTCAACTCTAAGTTTGTCCGAATTCTTATTACAAACGTATATGTGTTGTGTGTGTTAGTAAAATAAGTGTGAACGTTGTCAAGTAAGAAATAAAAACAGATCATTTCATATGAAGCATTTTTA
The DNA here is from genome assembly GCA_944452665.1 of Stenoptilia bipunctidactyla. NCBI lineage: Eukaryota > Metazoa > Arthropoda > Insecta > Lepidoptera > Pterophoridae > Stenoptilia > Stenoptilia bipunctidactyla. Next base: position 682,618 of record CALYBW010000058.1, read on the forward strand.
TTAATTCTCTACACTTGATTAAGCATTATAAATTTTATTAAAATAAATAAGTTAAATCTATTTCGCGATATAAAATAAAATTGGTAATTAAGAATTGTCACTTATACATTATTGAAGATTAAAATGCACATTATTACAAATAAATATATTTAAAATAAAAGAGTTATATTAATATCTTTCGTGTCAAATGATAAAATTGGTATGTATTATAAGTAATTGTTCGCTTATACATTATTGGAGAATAAACATGCATATTATTATTATTAATTAAGCGCTGTGGATGTGAGCAGAGCGACTCCACGTTCGTAGAAGGCGTGGGGTTCTTGTCCGGGCGCGATCGGGAGTCGAACGGTGAACAGTAGCTCAGTGCGCGCGCTGTTCAAATATACAGGCAGGGTCAGCGACTGACCGCCCATAGATTGCTCAGGACCGCTGCAACAAACAAAAGCCTCGTATTATAGCTTACTCAAACTCTGACCATACTTGAGGATAGATTTTTGTTAGAATCGACGGCAAATTATTTGCATTGTTTAGAAACTTTATTATTAATGGGTAAAGTGTGCAAAAATCTACCAAGAAGTAAACAAGTGGGTAAACAATGTTTGTTTTCTACAAAGATTCTGTTCAGACTGTTGACAAGATGTCGTAATGTATTGAATGTAAGAATAGAAATAAAAGGGAGGATACAATTATTATTTTTAATAATTTTAAATTAATAATTATTTGTATTTTTCCCTACTTTCATCTTTCTTTTTTAGAACTAATTACTTAATTAAAAACCAAAATTGTATTATAAAGAATTTTATGATAAATATTTAATCATTAATTTAATCTCAAGTTTTAATAATAAAATGTAAATCCGTCATTAGACGTAAGCTTCTTACCTCTTATGTGAACTATCTAACTATACTTAAGGTCTGTGGATTTTGTTATTTATAATAAATAAATAAATAAAGAATCGGAGTCGATAAGAACTAGATGATATTTTTTTGATTGATTCTCCTTTTTTATATTTCCAAGCTGCATCTTAGTATTTTGAGGAGTTTTATCTGACATCATGGAACACTAAAAACAACTATTGTTTCACTGACATTCTTACAAAATTCGTTTGACATTGCTCATACTATATGTAAGTATTAATATTGTACAGTTCTCTATCGAATCTTCCCTCGAGTCAACTTTTGAGAAAGCTTCCAAAATACTGAAAGCCTTACTGTTACTGTCGAGTACACAGCCGTCACTTACCGGACCCACGTGAGCACGGTCAGTGGCAGATCCACCATGATGGTGTTGGTCAGCAACAGACGGTTTCCTTTGACAGTGGCTCCTTGCAGCTTCAGCCCGGTCACGCAGAAGGAAGATTCTGTCTGGACGCTTTCCGCTGAAGTCCCCGGATCCGGTATTGTCACCTGTGGAATAAGGATATTACATTTAGTATACGAGTTTTATTATGACATTTGAAAGAACTTCGCAATGTTTACACGGCTTTTGAGAATAACATGAATTTCAGTGCTAAAGAATGAATAACATATCTAGCATACATATCGTAGGCCCAATTTTTTTAATCCTCGGATAAAAGTTAGCTAAAGAATAATGTATTATTTGTTGCAATAAAGTTGTTTTATGATTTTTTTTTTATAATAAATTGCATGACAATGACGTAGAATGAGCAAACGGGCATAAGTATTATACAGTGGCGTATGATAATGTTTTCGTTTCAGAACAGAAAACCGAGGATCTGGTTAAGATAAGATTGTTTTTATTCAAAATTGATATCTAAAATTGGGAATGGCTTATATTGTTATTGAAATCAATTGTATTGTGATATGTAATAAATAAGCTTTATATAAATCGTCAGCTCGTTTAGGAGTAATATCCAAATAAGTACTGTTCGAAGCTAGAAAGAAATATGAAACTTTTACCTGCAGATGCAGTTCTTCAAGCGACCAGGAGTTGGCTTGCGCCACGCATTGTCTTGTAGCTGTGATGTATGCCTCAGGGTTCAGGAGACCGCCCAGCCACACGGGGATTTTCTGTACGAAGCATAAATAAAGAGCTTTATTATAAGTAGATTTTATTTTGGGTTAATGCTGAAAGGGAAACAATTTTCTGCATATTTTCATGGGTCAAAAGAAACATCTTTGATGTTAATTATAAACACATCATTCATTACTTTCTTTATCAAAATAAAGGGAATCTCATATTCAGATTTCATATACCTTGTTTAATAGTAATGGTAAAAACAGGGTTTAACATTGCAATCGGTAAGCATGGGAATGTCCGAAGACGGGTTTCAATATTCAACTGACTGCTATGCGTAACCGGTACAGGTACAAAACTGATAGGAAAAAAGTAGCGTTTCACAATATCTACTAGCTACGGGCTGTAAGTTCTCAAATTTGGCATGGGCCCTCCTTGCGTGACGTTCTTCCAAGAAAAAAGGTGATATGTGATTTATAGAATATCACGCATTCGCACATTATTTGTATGATATTTGAACTAAAGAAATATATAAACTTATTCAATTTATGTTTGCTATGTTTTAGTATTTGATAAATATATTATAGTATGTTTTTAGAGCTTTTTATTAATGATTGCGTTTAACTGCTTACGTAAAACGAAACGCCAATCCTTCGACTAATTTTGCCATTGGTTGAATCACATTTTTATGACGTCAAAGTAAATATTTAAAAGAAAAATTATGTCATTCAATAATATTCGTCCTTTTTTTCAAAAACAGTTATAGATAAGTTAGAAAGAGAAAACTGGATATGTTGACAGATATTTGATAGGATATTTCGTTAAATGAATAAATTTTTACGTCGTTGGCTAGATAAAATGACTTATTCTTTAATTGGTCATACGTAATGAAAACATAACTCTTATTGGCCGCAGCAGACTGCCATGCTACCTTTACCTCATTGGTTTAAATTTATAACTTGTTACGTCGTCGTTGGCTAGATATAATGACTTATTTTGTAAATGGTCAAATGTAACCTAGCAACCCATTACAGTCAAACAGTTCGTAAGCAGTGGTTTAGATGTCAAGATTGTGAATATAGAAAGGCATTTTGGTAGTGATTTCTATTGTTCGTAGGCAAAACGAACAGTTTTCATAATATTGAAACCCGCCAATAAACGAAAGACATACGAAGATTTGTTCTTAGGAAAAATGTCATCGATTTTAGAGACGAGCAGTAGTCATTTTTGTAATATAATTATCATTTTTGCACCGTTCCGCGTTACTGCTTATACGGTGTTGATTTTCATAAAAATTGTTTCTTCTGCCTATGTCTCTTTTGATCAACTAAATTTTGGGGGGGTCACGACAATTTTTTTATCAGAAGTATCTTTTTCTTCCTTATTCTCTTTTAAGGGGTTCATCTTTTCATGATTTTTGGGGCGTCATGTCCCCTGTGACCCCCCCTGGGACCGCGCCTGGGAGAAAGTGCCTGCAAGACATGACGCGCCAATTACAAATTAGCCCGCCATAGTATACCTGTGTAGCTGGAGCCCCGGCGGAGGCCACAGTATGCGACACGTGTGCCAGCTGGGCCACCCTTGCCGCGCAGTCCGCCACCAAACAAACAAACAAAAAAGGGCTAAAAAGATTTTGAAACTCAACTTCGCGTTGCATTTAAAAAAAATAAGAGTGATAGATTGTAAGGCAGGTGATTGGAGAGGTATTGAAACATCGAATGTAGAAAGAATGCTGTCTTTATTTCATATATTACAATGATTATGTATGCACTGGGTAAATAGGTAGGTACATACATTGATTATAATAATGGTTACACACTACATCTCCTTTCCTTGGAGAACAAAAAAATAAAAACATATTTTTGTTTTATTTTAAGCTATAAAGGTACTTATATGAATCTTCTAAAATCGTACCCTAACATAACATAAGTAACATGATATCAGAATACATAATCTTATACAAGCTAACTGGAAGAATAATATGCTATAGATACATTTAAAATTTATATGTAACACAAGAGTAGTAATTAGGATATCTAATTTATCATTTTTACTTATTTTAACATTGTTTGCCATAACCCATACTACTGTCAGCGAGGCGCCATAGGTTAAAGTTTCGTTAAACGTACCTACAATGTTTCTAATAAGATTACGTAGAAAGTTTGATTGCAAGTTTGAATCCTCTCTCTTCAGTAGGGTTAGTTGCGCTCTAACGCCGTGCGAGAGCGAGAGAGAGATAATACTTCTCTTTCTTATTAGAATTCCAGAAAGTTTGTATGTTTGTAGGTATTAGCAGTATTAGTTGCGCTCTGACGCCGTGTGAGCGAGAGTGAACATTTTACTGTCTCATTGAATAGCATAAGAAACTGCGAGAACATTATGTTAGATGAATCTATAGGTTGTAGGTAACCTAGAATGTTCTTTCAAAACTTGAGACGTTTGAGATAGTAGAAATTTTCGGAATCGAATGTTGTATGAACGTCCAGGTATAGGTATATTTTAAGTTACAATATTTTGGCGGTAAATTACGTTTTATTTTTATAAGTGACTAAACCCGTTTTTGACCTCAATCTCACCTGATGGTAAGTGACGATGAGGTCGAAGATGAAAGCACACGGGTTTAGGAAGGAACTGGCTCTTTATACAATATTGCCGGAACACATTACCGCCGGAGCGGTAACATTTGGCGGCAGACTTTATATAAAGGGTGGTCGCTAGCCAGGCGGACCCAGAAGGGATCCTACCACCAAGCAAAAACGTTCTTTTGAACAAAACAATGTGAATCTAGAACTTTCGTTTAGGCCACTGCTTTGAAATAATAGAAGTAGGTATGGAATTAGAAGCTATCTTGTATGTTCTCGAAACAATTTACGATGTATGTAGGTACTTATTGATTATTTGGTTTTCGACTGTTTTATTTAATTCTATGGTAATTTGATTCTGTATGTCTGTATGAATGAATTGAAAATATTTGAATGTAAGTAACGTATTTATGTACAATATAAAACAATATGGTTAAATGTCTTATTTAGGTATTAATAGACAAAGTTTGGTACTTACGGTTTTATATTGTTGAATGATTACGTAATTACGATGGATCTTGTGTTAATTTTATGTTTATTATGTTGGAATAATGTATTTCTAAACAAATGTAATAGATTTTTGTTAGACAAGTTGATATTATGGTTATATTGCGAGAAAAATAAGATCTTAATAATGTTTAAGTTTTTTGAATTTAAAATGCTCAATTATTCTTAAATAAATGAAAAATGTGATAAATAAAAATTACCCGACCAGGATTCGAACCTGGGACCTCTCGTTTGTCATAGCGCCAGGCCTGGTAGCTCAGTTGGAAGAGCACTCGTCCGGCAAACGAGAGGTCCCAGGTTCGAATCCTGGTCGGGTAATTTATATTTATCACATTTTTCATTTATTTAAAAATAAGGTCTTGTTGTACGTTTGGATTTAAATTGATTGAAATGTATAATTTGATAAGAATTATGATTTAATAAGGAACCGTTATGCCTTGAATATAATGTCTTATTTTCTTAACCACCTGTAAGCGCGAACGGTCCTAATATTCAGAAGTTTTTGTTCTATGAAGTTTTATGTATTAAGATATTTGTAACAATGGCTTTTATATTCAGTTAGAGTAGATTTAATCCTTTCATTTCATGTATAATCCTTGAATAGGACTTAAATGGTTTGTAATAGAATCTAGGACAAAATCTTACTGATAGTGAAAATCAACATGTAATTCGGTTCGAACGTGCAAACCCGCCAGCCAATCAGAGACAGGAATTATTTTGGCCGGGTTTTGTATAAATAGCGGCAGGCTTGCTACATTAAGTACAAAGAAGATTGTACTGTGTACTCCACATTAGACTATACAATCGTATGGTACCTAGATCACCGTAATTAGACCTAATTCATATGACTGTCTATACCCACAATACTATATGCCTACAACACTGTATCTAGAAATAAAAGGTTTCTGGAGTACACGGCGGTTTTATTGAAGAAAACCGCATTACTCTCCCTGTCTGCGGCACGTCGGGCTCGCGGGCAGTCTACTGGCGGGAAGCGTCTATCCAGCTGGCGACGCAACAATCATCGAGGAAGCGGACGTCTAGCGGCGTAGCACTAGGTACTTCGGCACGAGCATCGTGGTCGTTGCCACAGAATAAGTAATAGTGTCGTCGCACAGCGGTCGCCCTAGATCGCCCGCGCGACTCTGGTCAGACCATACCGGAGTCCGTCCTCGTCAACGTCACAACTACCTTATGTGGACCTGAATAAATACTGTCCATTTTAGAGCTTTTTTCATTCTAAAGTAATATTAAATCATTGGGCTTATAAACAGTAGGATTAATATAGTTATCATAAACACATTTTCTAGCTAATTTACTTTTTAATAATAGCTTCTTTTTCAGATAATTGTAAACGAAATTTCAATTCTAATGGGTAACTTTCATGATCATATAGAGGCTCTACTATGTTGCTATTTAAATTACTTGGAACTGTACACGCTTTACCAAAAACTAACTCGTAAGGGGTAAATTTTGTTTCAGAATGTACAGATGTATTATTGGAAATACTCCAAATTGGAAGCCAATGGCTCCGTGCTTCTGGATGATTATCCGTTTGTATACGTAAAAAGGAAGTGAGATTTTTGTAAGTATTTTAAAGCGCCAATACTTTGATGGTGGTAAGCTGTGGTAACTAATGCTGTTTATATTTAAAAGTTTACAAAACTCTTAAAAAACTGAAGATTTGAATTCGGAACTTCTGTCCATTGCAACCTCCTTTGGCACGCCATATCGAAGGATGAAACTTGACACTAACGCCTATGCAACCTAATCTGCTTTTTTAGAAATTAAAGGCTGAACCACAACGTAATTAGTTAACTCACATTGTAGAGTTAAAATATAACTAGAATCATAATAATCCTTATCTAAGGGTCCTTATAAATCTAAATATATTTTTTCAAAGGCTCTCGTAGCCGTTGAAATAATAACCATGGGTTGTCTGATAGGTATGGAATACTTTTGTTTTTGGCATTTTTGACACTTTTTAACGAACTTGCGTACATCTCGTTCTAGTCCTGGCCAGGAATAGTCCTTCCTAATGTTAATAATCATCCTTCTCATACCCGCATGGCCACTCGTAAGTAAGAAATGGAACTCATTAAGTATAACTTTCCTATCATCTTTATTTTCAATTCATCGTATGTCATTTAAAATGTAAAATTGTAGTGCGCACTTATTTTTTGACGATTTAATCTCGCTTAATAATTTATCTATGAATACGTTATTTTAACTATTCTTTATTATGTTTATTTTGTTGACATTTATTAATTTACAAAAAAGGCACAAATACGGCTCGCGTCAGTTGTGATCGGAAATCAGGATTAATAAAAATTGTTAAATTGTTTTTTACAAAACAAAAGGCGTTTTTCTCTAAAGAAATTTTGTTCGGTTTTCTGAACTTATCTAAATCAATTTTCTCAATAAATCGAAGTTCTACCGCCCCTTTTGGTTTCATATGACTTCCGATAACACTAGGTTGATCAGGACTCGTATTATCATCAGTCATCTGATTGTCATAAATCGAATTTTGTATTTTTCGAGCTTGAGTCCGGGTGGTTACGTTAATACAGGCTTCACTCATACTTTAGAAGTCCACCAATGTTAAGGAAATCCGTGACAAAGCATCTGCAGCTGCGTTGTCCGAACCCTTTACATATTCTACAACATAATTGTACTCTTCTAATAACAGTCTACATTTCATTAGCCTAGTTGAAGGATCCCGCGTGTTAAAAAGATATATACTAAGGGACGATGGTCGATATAGATTTTAAATTTTCGACCGTATAATTAGGGACGGAAATATTTTACAGCCAAAACTATATATATTTTACAGAATATCTATTGCTAACAATTCCTTTCGATAGTTGGGTACCGTTGTTCCTCACTGTTTAAACTCCTGCTAGCATAAGCAACAGGTTTTTTATTTTTGTTACTTAAGATAGCGGCAATTCCATAGCCTGAAGCTTCATGTTGTACAAATTCATTTTCAATGGAAAAATTTGGATACCGTAATACTGGTGAAGAAATAAACATTGTTTTAACATTTCGGATGTTTTTTAACAATCCTTACTCCAAACAAAAGGTAAATTTTTCCTGCATAATTGATTTAATGGATAAGTTTTTTGTGCAAAATTCGGTATAAATTTCCTGTAGTACTTAGTTAACGAACGCTGTAAAATGTTTTGTTTGTCAACAAATTGTTAACAAGGGAAGTTTTGTACAGCCCTAATTAGTCTGGAACCAGTACAACACCGTCATTGGATATAACACGAAGCATTTCTTTTGGAAAAATTCACACTTTTCAGTGTTTAATTTAAGTTTACTTAATCTTTCGAATACAGTTTGCAAATTCTTTATTATTTCATTTAAATTACGGCCCAACACTACTAAATCATCTTGATATATAAGACATGACTCGTAGAAAGACCAGCCACAGCCATTGTCATCATACGGGAGAATGATGAGGGACTGGTTTTTAATCCCATCGGCATTCTAGTTAACTGGTATTGTCCTGCACAGAAGGCTGTATATTATCTAGATTTTTATCGAGTTCGATATTATTCATTATTCTTCAGTCATTTGGTATAAAAACCTTGGTATTTATACCAAATGACTGAAGTTAATACACCCTGATAAGGAATCCAATATCTTTGTTGTGTTTGGTAAAGGAAACTTATCGTCCTTTTTTTAGGAACAAGTAATACAGGGCTACTCCGTTCTATATTTTTCGTCGTTAATCTATCACCCGGTAGCGAATATACAAAGGCTATACTATTTGAGTCACGAGTCAGACTCTAATAGAGGAGCTTTTGTTTATGCATATTACTTGACAATACCTAATCGAACTCAGTAAAAAAAAATACTGAAATGGATTAGCTTTTGCTCTTGTATTTTTCAAAGAAATGCAAAGACAAAACCTAGTACTGTATAATACATATTCACTCAAATAGATAAGCTTTTGTCAAGAAGAAAAGTAGGTATATCTTTGTTTGATATACATTGCGATGAAAGAGATAAACTACGAGAAAGGCTCCCGCACCGGAAGGCGGAGACGGTACGGTTAGGTGCGACGACGAGCGCAGCGAGGAGGAGCATGTTAGGTTGCATATAGTTACACACGTGCGCGAGCCGAGCGAGCGAAGCGAGCGGTGCCGCGGCAGCGGCCGGCGAAGCGCCATAAACCTGGTCAGCTATTCTAGTCAACCCTGGACAATCCCGACATGGTCAAGAGTCATCAAAATAATGATGGTCATAATGCATGCACATTTTATTCCTATCTTTAAAATCAGAACAATTGCCATTTAAGTATCAAATTGAAGTTAACGATCGGTAAATATCTGTATCAAATGGTATAGCATTTGTTGCTGCAATGTTACATTGAAGTAATCTCACAAAGTCTATACGACTTCGGTCAATTTCTGTACTAGAATAGATTAGGGTTTCGGCAAGTTTTTGTCATACAAAAGCTAATCCAGCAGTGCTAGCACGGATCTTTTGTCGATCGTAAGTTTACGAATGCTCGTATAGTATGGAGACGGTTTTGCAAGCAATAATTGAAATCTATCCATTGCCGCACGGTCAGCTTAAATAAATGTGTTCCTTGTTAATTTTGAATGTTTGTTAACAGGTTCTACTCTTAAATAACTGTAAAATTAAAAATTACATTGTTACTAAAAACTTGCAACCGACTCCATACTATACGAGCATTCGTAAACTAACGATCGACAAAAGATCCGTGCTAGCACTGCAGTTCAGTTCGCACTTTCACTCTAATGGTATAGACTTTGTAAATACGCCACCCGGTAGGTAAAAAATATTACAATATTTTGCACACAAAGTTTGTACAGAATTCTGCTCTTCTTTATTTAAATGTTTGAACTGTAAAAATTAAAACAATTTTCTAACACGATTAGCGTCCGATTCGGTTTTTGTGAAAGAACAGACTTGATAATCAGAAAGGCTATGTATTACTGGAATCATGTTCATTGATTATTTAATATGTTTACAGCTATCATACCTCACACTGGTTTAACTAATGAACTTGCTAAATAGATCCCTTCGGAAATATCGGATGCGCAAACTAAGCACTCCTCATTAAAATCTACTGGTATATAATGAATCGTTGCACACTGAGGTGGAATATGTAATTGCTTACTAATTGTATAAATATGTAAGTCAACTTTATAATTCAAAAATGATAACGATAGTATACTTTGATTATAATTTAATATTGCTTTGTACTTAGTCATTAAATCTTATCCTATGGTACCCGCCAGCCCTAATTGGTAAGGACCTAAAAAATATAAAACTTGTGTCTCAATTGATGACTATTTATATTCAAGTTTAAATTACAGTATCCTATAGTTGATAGCCCTCAATTCCATTTATAGAGATGTTTTCATTGTAATATGAAATCTGTTGTTCTAAAACATGTTTCTACTTAAGGATGCGTTTCCGAAAAGGCTAGGTATCGAATTCTACTACTACATGTATAAGATTCACGCACACAAGCGTGCCGTGAAAAAGACGAAAGGTTTGGAACAGTTTTGATACTTTAGTTTTAAATATTTGCAAATTCTTTTATTAAAACGATTAAATTGGGTAAGATTAATTAAAGTGCTCGGAAAGTTTGAGCTCGTTTTATTCGTAACGATAAAACCTCACCATCGAACCTGATGAGCTGGTGGTACACTCGAGGGCTTCTACTGGAATTCCTATTCCTAGGCATGTCAAGTTCGAGTTCATAAGACGAGACATTACCATCAGTCCTGGTAGTGGGAGCTGAAGGTATGCCTTGAGGTACTACTGGAACTCCTAGACGAGTAGAGCTAGGCATGTCGAGTTTGGGTTCATTTTGATTCTTAGGACGAGACCTTACCACCCGTTCTGGTAGTGGAAGCTGAAGGTATACCTCGAGGTGCTACTGGTACATACAGCTAGACGGATAGAGCTAGGCATGTCGAGTTTGGGTTCATTTTGATTCTTAGGAGGAGACCTTACCACCAGTTCTGATAGTGGGAGCTGAAGGTATACCTCGAGGTGCCACTGGTACTCCTAGACGGGTAAAGCTAGGTATATCGAGTTTGGGTTCATTTTGATTCGTAGGACGAGACCTTACCACCAGTTCTGGTAGTGGGAGCTGAAGGTATACCTCGAGGTGTCACTGGTACTCCTAGACGGGTAAAGCTAGGTATATCGAGTTTGGGTTTATTTTGATGCGTAGAACGAGACCTTACTACCAGTTCTGGTAGTGGGAGCTGAAGGTACCATATTTTAAAAGAACTGAACAGGACACAAGGAACTGAAATCTATAGGCGGTCAGATTTGGTGGAATCGGGTTTTCATATTTTAAAAGAAATAATAAAATCTATGGACAAAGGATAATGCAAGTGATTGGGCTCCAAAAAAAAAGTCATTGTGCAGGGATGAGATGAAAGTCAGATTATAGATTAGACACATGTCATTCATATTTGTTAGGACGCTAAAAAAATTAGCCCTGGGAAAAAAAAGATATGACCAAAAATACATTTTGCATTTAATAGAATAAAAATCGTTTTCTTTTATGATACAGAAACTGAACGCCCGTAGATTTCTACGAGTGTATTCGTATAACCTTTACAGCCATTGACTACGAAACTAGTGAATATTGTAAATAAATACGATTATTGGTAAAAAAAAGTGCTTGTGTGATCCTTATAAGTACCTAATGGGTTGGCTACACAGTTGTAAACCGCGATTAGTTCGTCTCTTTTCTTAGTATAGTGACTTCCCTTCTTATTATCGTCGACACACAAAAGAGATGTTATTATTAATCTGTCTCTTTTCTTACTATAGCGAACTTTTTGCGGCACTGGTTCGGCGACATTGGAAGCACGGTTTACAACTGTGTAGCCACCCCTTTTGATTTGATTTGTCTTTTTTCTTACTTTAGCGATGTCTCTTATACGGCACTGGTTCGGCGACATTGGAAAAGCAGTTTACAAATGTGTAACCACCCCTTATGAAATAATGGTATGTATGGTTCATCTAATACTGCCGTTTAGAATAAGCTAGTATGTTCCTATAAGTGGTTAATAAAGTCTAATAGTGGTTATATAATTATTACAACTAGATTTCATTAACGCTCTCTATCTCTTTCTCGGAGCACATTATTAGCGCGCATTGACACCAGACGACCGGCTGGTGTAGCGGTAACATACATTGCCTTCTATGCCACAGGTCCTGGGTTCGAATCCCGGCGGCGGCGGATATTTGTGTAATGAACACAGATATTTGTCAAGTCATGGATGTTTATATATTTATTTAAGTTTATTATAATAAAAAATATGTATTTATTCAATATGTATGTTTATATATTTCTTAAGTATATCAGTTATCTACATAGTATCCATACCACAAGTTCTTTAAGAAACTTAATTTGGGCTAGATAATGTTGTGTGAGTGTCAGAAGTATTTATTTTTATTATTATTATTGTCCATTTTATTCGAAACATTTCGGGGTTCGAGTCGAAAGTCGAACTTCTTTTATGATTATGATATTTAATTGTATTGTTAATATGAATTATGTGTTTAAAAGTACTATTCCTTTTATAATTTATGATGTCTGTTTAATTGTACTGAAATAATGAATAACGTCTTCAAAAATAGTACTTATTTTATGTTTAAGAACTCTTACCAATGGTAATGAATGAAATAATAAATCATGTGTTTAAAAGTCTTACTTTTTTCATTAACGATAACCACTTATACTAACACATTAGCTTATTCTAAATGGCAGTATTAGATAAACCATACATACCATTATTTCATAAGGGGTGGTTACACATTTGTAAACTGCTTTTCCAATGTCGCCGAACCAGTGCCGTATAAGAGACATCGCTAAAGTAAGAAAAAAGACAAATCAAATCAAAAGGGGTGGCCACACAGTTGTAAACCGTACTTCCAATGTCGCCGAACCAGTGCCGCAAAAAGTTCGCTATAGTAAGAAAAGAGACAGATTAATAATAACATCTCTTTTGTGTGTCGACGATAATAAGAAGGGAAGTCGCTATACTAAGAAAAGAGACGAACTAATCGCGGTTTACTACTGTGTAGCCAACCCATTAGGTACTTATAAGGATCACACAAGCACTTTTTTTTACCAATAATCGTATTTATTTACAATATTCACTCGTTTCGTAGTCAATGGCTGTAAAGGTTATACGAATACACTCGTAGAAATCTACGGGCGTTCAGTTTCTGTATCATAAAAGAAAACGATTTTTATTCTATTAAATGCAAAATGTATTTTTGGTCATATCTTTTTTTTCCCAGGGCTAATTTTTTTGGCGTCCTAACAAATATGAATGACATGTGTCTAATCTATAATCTGACTCTCATCTCATCTCTGCACAATGACTTTTTTTTTGGAGCCCAATCACTTGCATTATCCTTTGTCCATAAATTTTATTATTTCTTTTAAAATATGAAAACCCGATTCCACCAAATCTGACCGCCTATAGATTTCAGTTCCTTGTGTCCTGTTCAGTTCTTTTAAAATATGGTACCTTCAGCTCCCACTACCAGAACTTGTGGTAAGGTCTCGTCCTACGCATCAAAATGAACCCAAACTCGATATAACTAGCTTTACCCGTCTAGGAGTACCAATGGCACCTCGAGGTATACCTTCAGCTCCCACTACCAGAACTGGTGGTAAGGTCTCGTCCTACGAATCAAAATGAACCCAAACTCGATATATCTAGCTTTACCCGTCTAGGAGTACCAGTAGCACCTCGAGGTATACCTTCAGCTCCCACTACCAGAATTGGTGGTAAGGTCTCGTCCTGCGAATCAAAATGAACCCAAACTCGACATGCCTAGCTCTATCGGTCTACGAGTACCAGTAGCACCTTGAGGTATACCTTCAGCTCCTACTACCAGAACTGGTGGTAAGGTCTAGTCCTGCGAATCAAAATGAACCCAAACTTGACATGCCTAGCTCTATCGGTCTACGAGTACCAGTAGCACCTTGAGGTATACCTTCAGCTCCTACTACCAAAACTGGTGGTAAGGTCTCTTCCTTCGAATCAAAATGAGCCCAAACTCGATATACCTAGCTTTACCCGTCTAGGAGTACCAGTAGCACCTCGAGGTATACCTTCAGCTCCCACTACCAGAACTGGTGGTAAGGTCTCGTCCTGCGAATCAAAATGAACCCAAACTTGACATGCCTAGCTCTATCGGTCTACGAGTACCAGTAGCACCTTGAGATATACCTTCAGCTCCTACTACCAAAACTGGTGGTAAGGTCTCTTCCTTCGAATCAAAATGAGCCCAAACTCGATATACCTAGCTTTACCCGTCTAGGAGTACCAGTAGCACCTCGAGGTATACCTTCAGACCCCACTACCAGAACTGGAGATAAGGTTTAGTCCTAACAAACATAATGATTCCAAGTTTCCAAATTCAATCCTAATCATAAAAGGTTTTGTAATTTTTTTTTTTCAATAAAATTATATTATTACCTTTTCAACTCAGTTCAGAGAGCGTCAAGTATCGAGACTTGTTTGATGTAATAAATTGTGTATGTACAGCGATGTTTCTTAGCACGAAAAATAACTCAAAAGCGATACAGGTCCACTCTCGACAGCGGCTGAGCGCAGACTGAAGATATCTAGTTTTTGTTTGGAATGATATTGACATTATTTGCTAAAGTATAATAACCCTTACCACAGTGTGTTAAGATTTACGCATTTATACAAACATGAAGAAAATTACGTGTTTGGTTTTATTTTTTTTTAAAGGGTTTTTAGTAGTAATTTCAAAGAAAAAAATGCGTATTATCAAAAATGAACATGTCAACCATCGAATAATATTTTTTTTATTCATAAATACTTGTGTTTTCATACCAAAAGTGGTACCGTAAATTGGCTTAAAATCGTCATTTTCGTGCGACGAGGCATCGCAAAATTAGTTTTTAAGCCACAAAAACAAATTTATTGATATTATTTTTATATAATAAATGGAGATGAAAGTCTTATCTATCTATTAGTACTTGTAATTATACTAAACTTTGCGCCATTTTATCACAATATGTACCAGAAAATACCCTATTTTGAAGATTTGCGGAAACGCGTCCTTAAGAGCTAAAGATCGATGCCCCGGTATCAAGTAAAAAATTATAGTTAAGATTATTTACAGATAAATTAATTGAACAAGAAATTATTACATGATAAAATTTTAGTCCCGAAAAAATGTTTCGGAACTATTATTTTCAGGGTCTTCCGATCGGGATAAAACATTAACATTATTGTGGTTCATCCTTTGATTTCTATTAGTATTAAAGAAAGTCCTACCTCTGGGGTGTCGACCACGGGTAAGCGTCGGCACTTGCTGCCACGGGCGCTGATTGCCGTTGTTGTAGCCTCCTCGCTGCGGTCTCTGCGACGTATATATCGGATTTGTGTGTCCATGGTACCGAGTAAAACTTCCTCTACTACTTCCTAAACCCTTTGAATGCCTATGATTATTATTATTGTACATACCAAGTACCTCCCCAGCACTTGAGGATGAAGTTGTTTCCTCATCTTGTACTCAATCTACTGTGACGTAACCCATCTGACACAAAATCTCTTAACAGCGTATTGCTCATTAAGGGGTTCGAGGACGTTATAGTTTTCAGAATTTCCGTTCGCCTGTGTAATAGTAAGATTAACGAATAGTTCAGTTATTTGCCCACCCCAGTGTTCAATCGATAAATCATTCTATCTTATACTTGTCAATTTAATTTGAATTGCAGTTGCTGATTTCTGTGGCAACAACACTTTTTTCATGTCAATAATTAGTCCATCAATACTACGATAGGAAGATGAAAGTCACAGTTTTGCTGCCTGAGACAATCTACTCTTCAAAACGAAATTAAACAACTGTTGTTTACATTCCGGGGTAGAAACAGTGGAACTGTAATATATGATGTTATTTATCAGCTGTTTTGTATTGGCCTCCTCATTAGTCATGAGTGGCAATAAACTTAATGCAATTTTTAGATCGAATGAAGACATCGTTATGGTTTTACAAATTGTACTAGACTTACACAGCTCAGTAATTTCTGAATAATACCTATGGAAAATCTAAATGTATTTATAAATTAATTCTGATTCGCTACTTGATATGTTGTCTTTCGTAATTTAATTTAAAACTTTTGTGTCACAAAAATAATATCTCATAAAAATCTCATTCGCTTCAGTTAGTTTCTTATTTAATATTTTACCCACTCTACGGCTTCGACCAATTTTTATTAAATATACTCTAATTTCTTCAATTTGTCTACATAAACTCTCTATATCAGATGCCATAACTTACTATGAAATGTAAAAGAAATATCTAAATGTACCAGGTTACCTGTTCACTATACTTTAAACTGATTTTAACATTCTTATTGATAAAGTTCCAGTATATTTCACGATATTATAGCCGCATGTCCATTTTATGATATCACTCCGTGACAAACTAAGATATTTCTAAAACCGCACTTTTGTTATTATACTATTATACACTGCACTTTGACACATAGCAATTTTCACTTTTAGATCTCTGGACTGTTCATAGTACTTTTCGGGATAGCACGTAAAAACGAACGCCGAAGTATAAGGTTCTGCAGTTGCCGGTCAATCCATTTTGTGTGACATCGTTTGTACACACGATATACGCCATACAGTGCAGCCAATATGATGAAACTCAGCATAATCAATAGAATAATATTGGTTGCTCCCATATGCACCTTTAATTCATCAATCGAAGATTTATTATTGCCGCCATATGCATTTTGATTTATAATCACTTCTTCTTTCGAGTTGAGTCTATTTTGTCGTTTTATAATACTTTTTACCACAGTAAATGTATTAACTTTAAGTACAGTGATGCTTCTATTAATTATCGAGAACATTTTGAAGTCTTGGCCCGTACATGGGAATGGAATTCACAACATATTGCGCGCGCCATGTTCCTTGCGCGCTGGCTAGGTCGCCATGTAAGGCGGGTGATTGGAGAGGTATTAAAACATCGAATGTAGAAAGAATACTGTCTTTATTTTAGATATGACAATGATTATATATACACTGGGTAAATAGGTAGGTACCTACATACATTGATTATAATAATTGGTGCACACTACAAGATGACTTCTGAAATGCTAAAAACATCTCTAAAGTATGAACTTTCTACCAATATGTAACAAACTGTTTAGATAACTTTTTCGTAAGAAAAGTTATTCGAAGTGTGTTGACGCCAGCGCCACCTAGCATTCGCCTACGGAACCTACTCAACACAATGGAGGAGCTGCGGTCGCGTCTCGCGCCGTGACGTCGTCGTCGGAGCTGTTCGGGCAGGTCCGATGGGGGAATACCCGAACACCGAAGATCTGCGAGCTCCATCGTCACTCTTTCACTTCTATTCTACTCGTTAAGATAGACACATCGTTCTGTAAATGTACCTACCTACTACAACATTGTACCTACTTGAAAGTATTAAATATTTAAATTCGATAAATCATTAGATTTCATTTTGTTTGCCTGTACAATTATTTCGCATCAACCCACGAGCAGAGCCTGACGAAAACCCGGAGCACCGCAGCCCCGCACATGGTCATCTTCGAGCCACATACGCTGAATCTGGAAACTTCGACCTGCGCTTCAGGAACTAGCAAGAAACGGTCAGGTCCCATCCTACCTAGCCTAATTCTCCTTTTCGCTTCTAAATTGTTCTAATCCCGTACTGCGCTGTTTTTTCCAGTTACCAAGATTTGCCGCCTACCCGTACCTACGCCGTTGGTGATAACCGTGAGTAGCTTTTGTTTCCTATAAACGTCCAGAATGAGTGATTACGAGTATAGTGAAGCGGGAAATAGTTCTAATTTGGGGGATCTTAAAAAACAAAGGGGTTCGTTAAAAGGTAGATTAACGGCTTTTGAAAAATATGTAGGTAGGTATGAAAATGTTTCTTTGTCTGAACGCCAACAGACAGAGTTAATTTTACGTATTGATTCGATTTCTAGTTTATTTAATACATATAATAAAGTTCAAGATAAAATCGAACAATTATTAAACGAAACAGAGTTGATTAAACAAAGCGATTACAGGGAATCTTTCGAGGATCAATATTTTAATGTTATGTCGGTAGCTAAATGTTTAATTGCGACGGCTAAAGTCACTGACAAAGGTGAAAATTCTCAGTGTTCACGTGTACATAATAGTAATCATAACTCGAGTTTAATTAAATTACCGGAAATAAAATTACCCTCTTTCGATGGTTCGTATGATCACTGGCTCGAGTATAGAAATTCATACCTGTCTATGATTCATAAGCGTAGTGACTGGGACGCGATTCAAAAATTCCACTATTTAAAATCCTCGCTAACCGGCGCTGCACTTCAAGTAATCAGTGCACTCGAATTTACAGCGGTTAATTATACCCATGCATGGGACTTATTGGAGAATAGGTACCATAATAATCGTCTCTTAATACACAATCATGTAAAATCTTTGTTTACTGCGCAATCCGTAACTAAAGAATCGCCCGTGCAAATCAGAGGATTGATCGATATTGTTTTACGTAACCTACGAGCGCTAAAATCCTTAGACGAGCCCACAGACGCGTGGGATACCCTCCTTATTTATATAATAGTATCCAAACTGGATACATCCACTGAACGCGAATGGGAAAACCATAAAGGATCGATCAATTCTGATTTACAACGGGGTAAAATAAAACTAGATGACTTGTTGGGTTTTCTAAGAAACCGTGCTGATATGTTGGATATGATACAGGGTAGTCATTCCCGGGCAACTCAAAATAAGCCTAATTATATTAGCGAAACCAAAAGGCACTTAAATAACTCGCAACCCCAACAAACTCATAGTTTTGTGTCCACGCGTAATAATATTCAAAAATCTAATAAAATTCGTCAGTGTGTATTATGCGGCGGTAATCATGCGTTATACACTTGTTATAATTTTCTTAATTTAAGTGTTCAAGATAGAATTAAATTCATAAACGATAAAAACCTATGTAGTAATTGCTTGCGAAGTGGTCATATTATATCTAATTGTATGTTCGGGCCGTGTAAGCAGTGTCAGAAAAAACACAATAGTTTATTACATCACGATAGTTACAATTCATACACGTCAAAATCGGGTTCATCGGCGACAAGTGCGCATCATTCACAGTTAGCTGATAACGAGAAACCGGTTGCGGTAACTTCGTGTGCGTTGAATTCTATCGTAAATCATGCGAGTAATGTGATAATCGATAATGCGTCTTATAATTTGACTCCACAGGTGTTATTATCCACTGCCCTAATCGAGGTCATGGATAGTAGTAACAAATATCATACAGCCCGAGCGTTGTTAGATAGTGGTAGTCAAAATAGCTTTATTTCAGAGAAATTAGTTAAACGTTTAAACGTCTTGGAGATACAGTCCACGATACGTATATCAGGCGTGGGACAGTCGGTCTCACAATCGAATAAATTATGCGATGTTAAAATACGTTCAAAGACCAAACACTTTAATACAGAATTAAAGTGTTTTGTTTTACCGTGCATTACGTCAAGTTTACCAACGGTGCCTTATAGCAATTACGATTCGTTTAAAATTCCTGTAGGTATTTGCTTAGCTGATCCTACGTTTAACGTACCGTCGGAAGTTGATGTATTGATAGGCGCGGATCTATTTTGGAATTTGTTAGAAGAACAACGAGTTCGATTACCGAGCGGGCCATACCTCCAGCAATCCAAATTAGGATGGTTACTTTCTGGCCCAATCGAGTTAAATAATTTAACCATTAATAATAATAATAGTCAATGTAACTTTACGCGAGCGTCGACTATTGATACGCAATTATCTAAGTTTTTTGAACTAGAGGAAGTTAGTAGGTACGAGTCGATTCTTACTGAAGAGGAACGTACCTGCGAGAATTTGTTTATAAAAAGTACTTTTCGGGATAGTAACGGGAGATTCTCGGTGCGGATCCCGTTAAAGGAGTCAGCTGATGCACTCGGCGACTCATACGAGAAAGCTAGGTCGCGTTTTCTGTCATTAGAACGTAAATTAGAACGTTCATCGTCTTATAAAAAAATGTATGTCGACTTCATGCGGGAATATCGCGATTTAGGACATATGTCTCTCATAGCTAAATATACTAGGCCTTATTACTTCCTTCCACATCATGGAGTATATAAAGAACACAGCACAACAACCAAATTGCGTGTGGTTTTTGATGCAAGTGCCACTACAACCTCTGGTAAATCATTAAACGATATACAACATATAGGGCCGCCTCTTCAGAACGATATTTTTTCTATTTTGTTGCGTTTTAGACAATATAAATATGTTGCTTGTGCTGACGTAGAAAAAATTATTCAGACAAGTATTTTTACACCGCGATCAGCGCAACTTACAATTGATATTGTGGCGGGAAAATCCGAACGATGACTTGCGTGTTTATCAACTGAATACCGTTACCTACGGCACCGCGTCTGCTCCTTACTTAAGTATGCGTTGTTTACGACAACTTGCATTAGAAACTAAAGATGAAGTCGTCGCTAGGGCCATAAATGAAGATATTTTTGTCGACGACCTAATTTTGGGTGACGAGGACCCTCAGATTTTAATTAATATTTGTAATAAAATTGCTCAGATATTTAACTCGGCGTGTTTTAGATTACGTAAGTGGATTTTCAACTTTAATGTAACTTCAGAGATATTTAAAGAATTAGG
This sequence comes from Stenoptilia bipunctidactyla, assembly GCA_944452665.1. Classification (NCBI taxonomy): domain Eukaryota; kingdom Metazoa; phylum Arthropoda; class Insecta; order Lepidoptera; family Pterophoridae; genus Stenoptilia; species Stenoptilia bipunctidactyla. The sequence continues at coordinate 703,439 of CALYBW010000058.1, forward strand.
GATCGGTGATCAATGTCAAAATAAAACTTTGGGCTTAGGATGGCAGGTCGATAGTGATGAACTTTATTTCACGTCAAATCTACAAAATAAACCGTTAATCACTAAACGTAGTATGATGTCTGTCATTGCACAAATTTATGACCCATTAGGCCTTTTATCACCATCAATAATTAACGCGAAAATAATACTTCAAAAATTATGGCTTAGTAAAATCGATTGGGACGATAAGGTTCCATTTGATGTTGAATGCTTGTGGAATTCATTTATTCATAATATATCGTGCTTAAATAGTTTGCGTATTCCTCGTTACGTCATGAGTGAATGTACTGAATTTCGTGAACTACATATTTTTACCGACGCGTCACAGGACGCGTACGGCACTTGCGCTTACATACGTACCTATAATAACGACTCTCTTATAACTACTAAATTATTATGCGCTAAAAGTAAAGTCGCTCCCGTCAAAACGACTTGTACTATCCCCCGGCTCGAACTGTGTGGTGCATTACTCGGGGCGCGACTTTATCATAAAATAATTAATTCACTTAGACTAGAATTTACTAATGTGTTCTTTTGGACAGACTCCACTATAGTCATGGGTTGGATTAAAATGTCACCTCGATTATTAAAAACGTTTGTACAAAACCGTGTATCACAGATAAATGAATTAACCGGTAATGCAACATGGTTACATGTTTACAGTAAGGATAATCCAGCGGATATAGTTTCACGAGGTCTAAGTCTAAACGAACTTCAGCACTATGAGCAGTGGTGGACTGGGCCATCATTTTTAAAGGAGTTAGAACTTGAAAAATATATCCATACTTCGTCTGTAGCCCAAGGTCAACTACCGGAACTTAAAACACAAAACGTTGTCATGGTGTGTCATAATTCCTGTGAATTAATAGACTTCGATAAGTTTTCATCTTTCAATAGACTTAAACGAACGGTCGCATATGTATTAAGATTTGTAAACAATACTCGTAATAAGCAGCATCGTAAAACCGGTTTGTTATCAATCGAAGAATTGAACGCGTCGCTGACAGTGCTTACACGGCTCGCGCAACAACAAACTTTTCACGATGAATACAATAATTTTATTAAATATTCGACTGTGAAACCTAAACGTCTAATAGGTCTTAACGTTTTTATAGACAAAAATAATTTAATTCGTGTGGGTGGAAGGCTGAACAATTCATCTTTGTTTGATCAAAATAAAAAACATCCAGTGCTATTGTGTGGTAAACATAGATTCACTAGACTTTTATTTGAACATGAACATAAGCGACTATTACACGGTGGCCCTCAGCTCTTGTTAGCTTCCATTCGGGAAGCTTGGTGGCCTCTTAGTGGTCGGAACTTAGCCAGGCAAATTGTGCGTAATTGTGTTACATGCGTTCGGTTCAAAGGTGATACGGCGCGACCTCAAATGGGTAATTTGCCTGCTAAGCGCCTGGAACCTGGATTCCCGTTCATGCGCTGCGGCGTTGACTACGCTGGGCCAGTGATGATCTCGAGTCGTCGGGGGAGGGGAGCCACTCTAAGTAAAGCCTATATATGTTTATTTATTTGTTTATGTACACGTTCAGTTCACTTAGAATTAGTTACAAGCTTATCTACCCAAGATTATATACTTGCACTAAAGCGATTTATTTCTCGTCGGGGTAAACCGTTCGAGATTATATCTGATAATGGTAGAAATTTTGTAGGAGCCGAAAAGGAAATTGTTTCATTTATCAATAAAAATAGTAAGGAAATCGTTGATTTTACTACCAATGATAGTATTAAATTCAGCTTCATTCCTCCGTATGCTCCTCATTTTGGAGGTTTGTGGGAGGCAGGAGTTAAATCATGCAAACACCACCTGCGTAGAATTATGGGGAACGCTAATCTTACTTTTGAAGAGTTCAGTACGGTTTTGGCTCAAATAGAAGCTGTGCTGAACTCCCGTCCCTTAACAGCTCTGTCCACAGATCCTAACGACCTACAACCTCTTACCCCCGCCCACTTCCTAATCGGCCGACCGCTCACCGCTCCAGCCTGCCAGGACCTGACTGGGACTCCTATTCACCGGTTGCTACGCTACGGGTTGATCGAGCAGATGAGGCAACACTTTTGGACACGATGGGCGAAGGAATACGTTTCTGAATTACAAACACGTACCAAATGGAAGACAAATCAAAGCGACGTGCAACTTCACAGCCTTGCCCTTATCAAAGATGACAACCTGCCACCGTTAAGATGGCAGCTAGGTCGCATCATACGTATTTATCCTGGAAGCGATGGTATTTCAAGAGTGGCTGATTTACTCACCGCCACAGGTGTCACGCGCAGAGCTTTCTCTAAGATCTGCCCACTACCTGTAATGAATGACAGCTGACGTCGGTGATTCGGAGCTGTCAAATTGATCCTGTTGGAACCTGCTGATTCCAAGGCCGGGCCCATGTTGACGCCAGCGCCACCTAGCATTCGCCTACGGAACCTACTCAACGCAATGGAGGAGCTGCGGTAGCGTCTCGCGCCGTGACGTCGTCGTCGGAGCTGTTCGGGCAGGTCCGATGGGGGAATACCCGAACACCGAAGATCTACGAGCTCCATCGTCACTCTCTCACTTCTATTCTACTCGTTAAGATAGACACATCGTTCTGTAAATGTACCTACCTACTACAACATTGTACCTACTTGAAAGTATTAAATATTTAAATTCGATAAATCATTAGATTTCATTTTGTTTGCCTGAACAATTATTTCGCATCAACCCACGAGCAGAGCCTGACGAAAACCCGGAGCACCGCAGCCCCGCACACTGTGCTTCTATGCTGGACTGGGAGCGAAAGAAAAACATAGAATATGCCAGCTGCTTCTCTTCCCGGGCATACTGTAAAAGTCAGTTAAGGGACCGAGGTGTTATGGGAGGCTTTTTTGTGGGCGATAGGCTGACTCTCTGTCACTGCAATAGTCTTCACTATTATAATGCCTCCATATTTGTCACACGTGACTTCAGATGGTTTTATTACCGCTGGTTTTCTGCCTACCCCATACGGGATACAGGCGTGAAGTTATGTATGTATATATGTATTTAAATAAAATAAAATTCGTGAATCAAATCCCCTAGCAATCACAACAACTAATAGATACATGTCCCCAAAATAAGCAAAGCTTGCGATATTGGATATCAAGTAGCGAACTAGAGGGGAACCTAGAATATAAATACATATATACAGGGTGACTATTGACAAATTTGCAATATTGAAGGAGAGCACTCTGTACTATATATAAAAGGCTAAAGTAACTGACTTAGGTCACTTCCCGTTTGCGTTTGCTCCCGAACGGTCGTGTCTGCGGCCGCTCCCGAGTGTTCGTATTGCGCTGCCCTTGTTCCCTCCCCCGCACTCGTGAGGGTCAGGTTCCAAGTTAAGCTCTTTCGGAAAGTTTTCTCTTGTGGTAGCTGTGTAGTGTCGAAGCTAATTTATCTGCCCTTTTCAGGGCGGACCCGACTGCTGCCGGCCGAAACATCGCTGGTCAGGTGGATACGTAACCGTGACAACTAAGCCTGATCGTCCGCCGTTCACCGGCAATAGGTCCGTACTAGGTCGGTTTCTTTTTCAGCGCAGTTTGTGCAGCCATTTGCCGTTCACCGGCAAATAGGTTCTTGTCAGGAATAGGCTTCCTTTCAGAATAGTTCAGGTTCCCCGGGTTCGATAAAGTCCTCCGTCGAATCCAGGACTAGGCCCGTCTCGATAGAAGAGCTTCGGGCTGAGGTAATTCAGTCAGTCGATCTTCGATTCCAACAAATCCAGCTCCAAATTCAACAAATGTTCACGATAATTCAGGGCACCGCATCAGCCCCTCAGGTCCAAACCGCGATCCTCACGGCCACTCAGGCCTCCACCGCGTCTCTCCCGGCCACTCCGCCTTCTCCTAGTTTCCCAACAGATTCTCCGGCGTCCGGAAAACTACCCCGCCGGGTAGTGATTCCGACTCCGCTCCTCTAGTTCCAGAATCTCCTGCTCCGTTCACTGAGGTTCGAAAAAATCAAAATCAAAGAAAAAGAAGCAAGATGCTTCTTCGACTTTATCTCCATCCGTTTCAGCTGCTCCAGCCACTGTTCCTGCTCCGCAAAATGTCGCACCGGCGTCTACTCCAGCGCCTTTTGTTTCAGCGATCCCGGCGTCACAGCCTGCGTCGCAATCAGTTTCGGCTCTACCGAAAGTCAAATCTCCGCTCCCCATCTTTCTACGGGACAAGAGCCGCTGGACCGAGGTCTCAGCTCTCTGCGGTAGGCACAATCCCAAGATCCAGTATAATAAGACATCCAACGTGGGTGACTCTATTAAGATCGTTGTCAATTCCATTTACGATTTCAGGAATCTTACTCGGCTTCTTGCTGATCAAAAGCTTGAGTACCACACTTACGCCCTCCCTGAGGAGCGTAAGATTCGTGCCGTCCTCAGGAACGTGCTGTTCGAGCTCTCAAACGAGCAAATTCAAGAGGACTTGTCTTCTCAAGGCGTCCCCGTCGAATCTGTGCACAAAATGCACAGCCGCCGAGGCAAGCAGTTCCCACTTGCGCTAGTGATCCTAGCGAAGAGCCCGCAAGGGCAGTCCATTTTCAGAGGCAAGCCTACCGTGTGCGGTCTGTCCAACATCCACGTCGAAGTTCCACACAAGCGTGGTTTTCAAGGTCAGTGCCACCGCTGCCAACTGTATGGTCATGCGGCGGCAAACTGTTTTGCTTCCCCTAGGTGCGTCAAGTGCCTAGATCCGCATGGGACTAAGGAGTGCTCTCGCACTCCCGAATCGCCCACCGCTCCATCCTGCGTCTTGTGCAGCCAGTCAGGTCACACAGCAAACTTTCGCGGCTGCCCCAAGGCACCGCGTGCTGCCGGGGCAACCGTGAAGCCCATCGAGAACTGGAGAGAGCGACCACAGCCTAGCTCGGACGCTCCTCCAGTCAGTTCAAAGGCCCCCAAGGCCTTTACTCCTATCGCTTCAGGTCAGTGCAGCCGGGACGCGACTCAATCGCAACCGGCCGCCAAATCGGCTTCCCAATGCCAGAACGCAAAGGGGTCTCAAGACCGCATGGCGTTCTGGATCCAGCTCGCTCCCATCGACGAGATCCTGGCTTTCGGCGCCGCTCTCGATGCCAGCCCAGAGGGTTTCAACGGAGCTCTTCCGGTCCTAACCAAGTTCGCTCCCCTTATCAGGAAACTCCAGCAAGCTCAACGTTTCTAAACGTAGTCCTTCTTTCCAGCATTCCTTTCTCAAAGTGAGTCTAGTCTTAGCTTCTAAAATTCTCGCTTTCAGTTCCTTTTGGTGGCAGCCGTCTGGATGCCGCTCACTGCGCAGCCTCTCTCTCCAAGTGGCTGTCGCTCCGACAATGACTAATGGCCTCAATCAAGGTGAGTCAGTAAAGGGGGATGTTTAGTTGGTATGCTTAGCCTCACTGAGTGAGTCACCACACTGTCTGGGCATTCTATTTTCCGTTACCCACTGGGGTTAACAGCTTATAGAATGCCCATTCGTCCGTAACAGGATTCATCCTCCTCCCACTAAAGCTTGCTTTACTGAATAAAGCTTGCTTTAGGGGGTGCCAAACGATTTTCTTAGCGGAAAAACAAAAAAAAAAAAACTGACTTAGGAATCAACGCACAGCCGAAACTACTGTAGCTAGAAACTCGAAATTTAGTAACACATTTCCGGAACATATAAAATCGCGGTATTTTTTTTTTTGTGTTTTTCCGCCAAGGAAAATCGTTTGGCGCCCACTTAAACAAGCTTTAACCAGTAAAGCAAGCTGTAGCGGGAGGAGGATGAATCCTATTATGGACGAATGGGCACTCTATAAGCTGTTAACCCCAGTAACTAATGGCAGATAGAGTGCCCAGACAGTGTGGTGACTCTCTCAGATAGGCTGAGCATACCCACTAAACATCCCCCTTCATAACTCACCTTAACTAAGGCCATAAGTTATAATCGGAGCGACAGCCAATTGAAGAGAGAGACTGCGCAGTGAGCGGCATCCAAAAGGAACTGAAAGCGAGAAAAATAGAAGCTAAGACTAGCAGAAATGACAAAGCTGAAACTAAGAGATTATCTAGAGTGATCAGACTCACTCTGAGATAGGAATGCTGGAAAGAAGAACTACGTTTAGAAACGTTGAGCTTGCTGGAGTTTCCTGATAAGGGGAGCGAACTTGGTTAGGACCGGAAGAGCACCGTTGAAACCCTCTGGGCTGGCGTCGGGAGCGGCGTAGAAAGCCAGGATCTCGTCGATGGGAGCGAGCTGGATCCAGTACTACGCTATTGTACTACATTGGTTGAAAAGTTCGCGGCCTGGCCATTAAAAAAAAAACTTTTGTTATTTTTCTGCCGTCATTTTGAACTGTCATTATTCAATTGTCAGCCCGCGAATTTTCAATTTGATATCTTGTTTAAATAAAATTTACGTACAATATAAATACGTGTGTAGAACAAATTTTCACTAATGGAGAAATATGAACAACGTGCCGTGATTAAATATTTGTTTAAAAAATATTAACACCAAAGGAGATCCATGATGACATGCAAACAACATTAGGGGAATCTGCCCCGTCTTATACCACTGTGAAAAAATGGGTTGCAGAATTTAAACGTGGACGAGAGAACATCGAAGATGACCATCGCTCCGGCAGGCCAATGACGTCTACGACCGAAGAAAACATCAATAAAGTGTGTGATCTCATATTGAAAGACCGTAGATTGACTATCAGAGAAATTGCAGACACTATAGGCATCTCATATGAATGAACGCAAAACATCATTGTCCATGAACTCGGCTTTTCTAAGGTTTCGGCTAGGTGGGTCCCCAGATTGCTTTCAGTAGAGCAAAAGCGGAGATGTTCGAGGCTGATCCACAAGGTTTTCTTGCCAGATTTGTGACAATGGATGAAACCTGGGTTCACCACTATACCCCAGAATCAAAACAACAATCCAAACAATGGAAAAAATCAGGTGAACCAACTCCGAAAAAAGCAAAGGCAATTCTGTCGGCTGGCAAGGTGATGGTATCGGTTATTTGGGATGCTAAGGGTGTCATTATGGTGGACTACCTTCCAAAAGGCGAAACAATAAACTCTGCGTACTATAGCACCCTTCTGCGCCGTTTACGTGAAGAATTAAACAGAAACGCCCAGGATTACTGAGAAAGAAAGTGTTGTTTCACCAGGACAACGCCCGAGTCCACACGTCTGTCGAGTCTATGGCTCAAATTCGTGATTGTGGTTTCGAATTGATGCCACATCCAGCTTATTCTCCTGATTTGGCACCTTCGGACTTTCATCTGTCAACCAAACCTGAAAAAACACCTCGGTGGACAGAAATTTTTAACGAATGAAGAGGTCGAAGCCGCTGTTAACCTGTATTTTGAAGACCTTGAGGAATCTTTTTTTAAAACAGGTATGGAAGCTCTGGAAAGCAGATGGAAGAAGTGCATAGAGCTAAATGGAGATTACGTCGAAAAATAAAAATATTTTTGTATGTACTTTATTCTGTTTTCTTGACTAGGCCGCGAACTTTTCAATCCACCCTCGAATGTAACCATGCGTTGCGTAATGAATTCTTTAACTTTTGGAAACGTTCACTCAGTAAATAATAAATATTAATTTTTTAATTTATTTTTTCTCTTCATGTATGATCTTAAACTATCACGACCTGGAATTTTGAAAGTGACCCACCAGTCACGCTGTATAATACAGACCCGGAACATCTTTTTTTTCTTGTTCCATGGTAGTATAGCATAAGACTTAGATTAGTTACATTATTGTTTTTGTGGCCGATAGGCAATAGTCTCTCTCCATCATTGTATTACCTCCAAAGTCAAACGTGACATCAGATGGTCTTATAAACTCTAGAGTTCTGCCTAACCCATTAGGTACCTATACAGGCGTGAAGTTATGTATGCATCTATGTATAAATATTTTGTACTAGCTGCTGCCCGCGACGTCGTCTGCGTGAACGCTATGCAGCACCAAACGCACCTACGATTATAACACTGCTAGCGTGATAATATGTAGCCTATATGTTGACCCGACTTCTTAACTATCTTCATGCCAAATTTGAAGTAAATCCATGCAGTACTTTTTGAGTTTATCCCGGAAAGACAAACAGACAAACAGACAAAAATTCTAAAAACTATACTTTTTGTTTCTGTTTCGATTGTAGATCATACCCCAAGTATTCTTTTAAAAAAATATTCAATGTACAGTTTTGACTTTCCTACCATTTTATTATATGTATAGATGTGAGACAATCGATGAAGCATTTTTTATATGATTTTCATGGTGTTGATAGCGATAATCAACTTTTATTTGATAAAATATTTTGATTTCTTTTCTATTTGATAATTTTTTTTATCAAATAGAAACGTAGTACAAAAAAATGTTAAAAACCTTATTTTTTATTATTAATAGTACCTTACCTACCAAATTTGGATACTTGTTCATATTTTCTCAAATGAATGGAATAAATGGTTTTGGAGGCGCTCAAGTATAATTAATATTGTGTTCCGTTAAATCTAGACACAAAAATCAGTTACCGGCGGCGTAATCCAGTATTGGAAGAATAATTGATTGAGCGAGAGCAATTCCCCCAAATAGGGAAACAATTCCAAATTCTTAGTAACGAACTCGTTGTATTGGAATTATTGCTTACAAACCGACTCCATACTATACAAAAATTCGTAAACATACGAGTCGATAAAGTTCTGTGCTCGCACTGCAGGTTAATAGAATAATTTTGAATCTAACATATCTAATTGATTTACCAATTATTAGTGTGGAATTAAAACTCCATCGTATACCAAAGAAGAAATATAATTATATTTAACTAAAGCCATAACCATTGTAGAGGACCTATTCTCAATACTGGTAGGTAAGGTAAGGTGCGTAAAAGAAAGAGTAGGATTATCACAAATTAGAAAGTTTAAAGGTGCCACTACGACGTGCGCGCGTGTCCTTGTGTAAGCGGCGTGGCAACGACTGCCTGACTGTCCTTACAGGCTTGAAAGTTGGGTTCATTCGCGAAAGTTACCGAATACGTACGAGCAGCGGCGGGCGGCGCGCTCTCGGCGCGGGCGCTGTCAGGTGGGTATGCATATCGTAGTGACCTCTTCAAAACATTCTTTATATTTAATGAAAATAAAAACAAATAAGACATAGGTACATATAAATTGACAATAAGGAGCATATTTTAAACACTATAAAGCTTATATTTTATTCTTACGTTACTAGGTACATTACTTTTCATGATATCAGGCGGACCGTTTTTCAAACTACCTACCCTTCGCGTCGTCAACATCCTGCCCCTCAGTGTCGCTACTACGACACTCATTACTAAGTAACAACGCGACACGAGCTGCGGGACGTTTCATTACACCTGACTTAGTTTTTATATCCACAATTCTCACCCTACCGTCTGCCCCTGGGTACACCTTAATTATAATACCTTTCGGCCAAACGTTTCGTGGAGAAGCGGGATCGACTATAACTACGAGATCGCCTATTTTAAGCTGTGTGCCTTCACCTTTCCATTTATTACGAGGAGCCAACGTAGGTAAAACTTCCTTCATCCACCTAGACCAAAACAAATCTGCTAAACGTTGAGCAATACGCCACTGCTTTCGTAAGTACAAATCAGTGTCATCAAAGACACCTGGCTGAGGTAAATTTGAAGACGAACCTATTAAAAAGTGATTGGGCGTTAACGATTCAGAGTCCCTTGGATCTACAGAAACGTGGGTCAAGGGGCGGCTATTTATCATGTTCTCTACTTCACATAAAAACGTAATTAGTGTTTCTTCCCTAGGCGCTCTTTCTTTTAAAACCACCTTTAGCGCGGTTTTTACGCTTCGAATAAGCCGTTCCCAAGCGCCACCCATATGTGGACTGGCGGGTGGTATAAATTTCCACTGTACCCCTCTATTTAAAGCCTCTGATGTTAAGAGTGGTTGATTTGCAACTAGTTCTTTATAGGCCTTTTTTAACTCAGTATCAGCCCCGCGCAGGTTAGTACCGTTATCTGAAAATACCGTGTTTGGCCAGCCTCTACGAGCAGCCATTCTACGCAAAGCCATTATCATGGAATCGGTGGTGAGAGATGAAACCACTTCCACATGCACGGCGCGCACCGTAAGACATGTAAAGAGCACCCCATACATACGGACCCTCTGACGACCCACGGCTACTGCTATAGGCCCAAAAAGATCAACGCCACACATAGTGAAAGGTCGTTGGTGGTGCGTAAGCCTACACTCGGGTAAATCACCTAGACGTGGTGGGTTAGGCAAGGTTTTCCTAAAGCGACAGATTAAGCACTGTTTAACTACGGAACGAATAGTGGGCCTCAATCGAATAAGCCAATACTTTTGTCGTAGCTCGTTAACCACCATTTCATTGTATGAGTGAGCCGCTTTGACATGATAGTGCACAACGATAAGTCGCGCTATATGATTTTTTCCGTCTAAAATAACGGGGTACTTAGTCACTTGATCTACACCTTTCACTTTAGAGATACGACTGCCTACACGCAATAAATTATTTTCGTCAATAAAAGGTGTGAGTGAACGCAAACGACTATCTTTTAAATCATTATTTGACTTTAATAAACGTATCTCATTATCAAAAGATTGAGTTTGTGAGTGACGAAGTAATAATATTTCGGCTTTGTTCATTAAATCTTCATTTATAAATTTATTTATACCTTTTCTACATTTTTCAATGAACAATAGGACGGTTGCCGTAGCACGCAGCAATCTAAGCCAACTCGAGAATCGAGTCGGCTGTGGGACGGGCAGACTTAACTTATTAATCTCAACACTAACCAAATTAACCTTTTCCAACGTATCATCGCTAATTTTTACTGTGGCGGGATGCTGTGGCCAATTAGAGCGCGGTTCAAATAAAAATGCAGGCCCAGTTAACCACTCAGAATCGCTACTCAATTTATAATCCGAATTTTTAGTTCCTAGATCCGCAATATTTAAGTCGGTCGGTACGTAATGCCACTGATTTATCGTGCTTAACTCGTCAATTTCTCCAAGTCTGTTAGCAATAAAAACCTTATACGACCTACATTGATTTCTTATCCAAAATAAAACAGTAGTTGAATCTGTCCAGTAATAAATTGAAGTTGGTAATATACGATGGTTATCTTTTATACTATAAGCTAATTTGCAAGCTAATACTGCCGCCTGCAACTCAAGCCGCGGCACGGAAACAGGTTTTATCGGTGTGACCTTGCATTTACTAGCGATAAACGAAACTGTTACGCATCCGTCACTGTCTACCCTTCGCCAATATGCTACGGCGGCGTACGCGCTCGGCGAGGCATCACAAAAGACGTGAAGTTCGAGCGACTGTTCTAACCCTAAGCGGTTCGTGGGACCCCCTTGAGCCCCGCTACGAAAGTACCAACGCGGTATGCGGATGTCATTTATATCTTTGACTTGCCTAATCCAACGCTTAAAATAATCAAACAATTCGTTATTTAATTTTGTATCCCACTTTAAATCTGATTTCCATATATCGCGCATCAATATTTTACCTTTAATTGTAAATGGTACAAGATAACCATGAATGTCGAATATTGACATAACAATGCTTAACACATCCCGTTTTGTAGGTATCTGCTTAAAATTTAAAATATCTTTACAAACACTTTTAAATGACAAGTCGAAACCTAAAGTGTCTGTGCTCGGGTACCACAAAAGTCCTAAGGCACGCTCGGGTTGCTTATCGATTTCGAACCTAACTGCCTTACCATTAAGGGCCTCTTTAGGAACGTCGCACAGTACAGAAGGCACGTTACTCAACCAATTACGCATCTCGAAGTCACCCTCTTTATGAATCAGCGAAACTTCTTTAACAATTTTTTTTGCTACACTTTCAACGGCAAAGCTATCTATATAGTCATCCATATATTGGTTTTTTTTTATTGAATGGACAGCTTCGGGCATCGTATCGGCAAACCTAGATGCATTTAAGTTTTGATTAACATACTGCGCTATAAAAGGTGAGCAATTGGCTCCAAAAATCAGTGACGTCATAACGTACGTATCTATGGTGTCACTTCCTTTCTCTTTCCATAGAAATCTAAAACAGTGTTGATCATTTTCAAAAATTTTTATTTTTAAGAACATATCTTTAATGTCTCCTATAACACCTATTTCATTTTCTCTAAATCTTAACATTATTCCATACAATGAGTTCAACAGGTCCGGCCCTCTAAGTAATAAATCATTTAGAGAAATATTATTACATTTAGCTGCGGCATCAAACACTAAACGTAATTTATTTTTATTTGGGTTATCAACCGCAAAGTGAGGCAGGTACCAATGACGAGTAACAAACTCGTCCGTACGGTTAACTTCGAGTTTCCTAGCATAATTGTTTTTTATTAAATGATGTATGCGTTCTCGGTAGCGAAGTTCATATTCTGAATCAAATTTCATTTTTCGTTCTATTGAATATAATCGTTTTAAGGCAACACTATAGGAGTCAGGCAACACAGATAACTCACTTTTCCAGGGCAGACTAACGGTCCATTTACCATTTATTAATAACGCCGATTCGCTGACTATTTTGGTGGCTTTCACCTCATCCATATTTTGACGTGGATTACTACTAATACCGATTGAATCAAGTAAAAAAGAACGTTTCACTAGCTCGTGTAAATCCGTAGTACAATCGTAGATATCATAGTTATTATCAGTAGATATAGAAGAGATGACGGCCGGCTCAAGTAAAGAGTTACTTTTGCTATAGTTAATAGTAAGTAAATGAGTTTTTTTTATTTTCGAGCTCTCTATATGCTGGCAAGACGTACCCGCCTGGCTTCCCAGGGCCCCATGAGCACACCAGCCTAATAATGTTTGGGTAATATACGGTCCGCCTGCTTTTAACTTTATACAAGCAATAGGTGCAATTAAATGATAATTATCTTGACCAATTAGTATTTTCGGTTTAACTTTAGAAACACATAAGTCGTTATAACTAAACAAATTTTCACAATCAGACTCATTTACTAAAGCCGTAAATTGTAAGGACAAATTAAGTTCTTTCATTTTTCGAGCATGTAATTTATATTTAGCACCGGCACTGTTACTTATTTGAAAGTCAATTATTTCTGCTGCACATACCAACTCGGCGGAGTCCCAAGCGCAGGAAGCGCGCATCGGAACCGTCTCACCTCGAATACCGACTTGGTCCGCGACATCGGCGGCTAGCAGCGACACCGTTGCGCCGTCGTCAAGCAGCGCGTGCGCCGCTACACTGCCTTTAGGTCCGTGAATGGTAACCGGCACTATTTTTAAACATATTTTTGGCACTTTTAATGACTTAGCATTGTTGGGTACACTTAACACTGACACTTGAGAACACTGCGAGGTAATTGCGTGATTAACGACGTCAGCATCGGAGCGGGGAGCGCAGCCACCGGGCGGAGCACTGCCGTCATCGGCCGCCGGCCGGCGGCGGTGCGGCGCTCCCGGCGTGGTTTTCACCCAGTGCAGCAGCCGGTGGTGGGGGCCGCCGCAGTCCTCTAAGTCGCAACAGTCCGCAGTGCACGCCGACTGATCTCCATGGCGAGTTTCGAGACACTTGTAACATAGGTTATTAGCTCGCACATATCGCCATCTATCTCTGCGCAAAGCGCGTTTGAATTTACTGCACTCGGTCAGTTTATGGTTTTGGTTTCGACAAAATTTGCAATTGCTGTAGGTATTGTTGCCAACGGTACAGGTTAACACTGTCTGGTTCTGCCAGTTTTTATGTGCATGTTCTGGTCTCTTTTTGTGATGCTCGTTTTGAATATAGCTCACCCCAGAAGCTGCTACTTTTCGAGCTACCTGGTATAAAAATTGTGACAGCAATTCTAGTTTTGGAGTGTCTTCATTGTTATCTTGGCAGTCACAGAGGTATTCTGCCCATCTGCTTATAAGCTCTGTAGGCAATTTTGACACTATCATCGTTACTAACTCTGGAGATCTTAAATAATCACTTTGCCGTATAGTACGGGTAGTAGTGACGTAATTTTTTATTTTTATTGCAAAGTTCACTATTTCTGTGTGGTAAGCTTGTGGTAAGGGTGGTAATTTTTTCAAATGCGCCGTTACTCTACGCATTATATTTTCAGGTCTGCCGAACCTGAGCTCCAAAGTCTCCATGATTTCTTGAGGCAAGGTAGCACTCATCAGTAAAGAGGATGTTACTTCTTTAGCTTCGCCGCGAAGACACTTTCGCAAACGCCACAGGTTTTCCGTGTCACTATAGTTACACAGACGTGTTGATTCGTAAAACGCTTCTCTAAACTGTAACCATTCCATTGGGTCTCCGAAATATAAAGGCAGGTCTTTAGATGTGGCCAGTCTCGAAAGTACTTCTTGGTTTCCCTTAGAGGTGGATGGGCCGACGGCGTCCTTGATAGCAGAAGCCAGCTCCTGGATGGCGCGACTGGTGCTCACATCGACTGCCGTGGCTGTAGGTTGGCGTTCTAGCTCACCGTTGCTGTGATGGTGGTTAAGTACACTGCCACTGGTGATCGCGTCGTTTTTATTTTCAGTACGGTCGACTAATGATCCGTGGGCAGCAACAGATTTTTCAAGCCAATTTTCCACCTTGCTTTGATACGATTCAGAAGCTAATGTTTGTTTGTCTTGGATTACATTTTCTTCTAAATCGGCCAACTCTGCAGCTAACTTCTTCTCAAGCAACTCTTTTTCTATGCGAACTTTTGCTTTTGCTAATTGTGCTTGAGTTTCTAGTTCTTCCAGTTCTATTCGTGCTTTAGCCTGAGCAGCTTCATACTCCAATCTATGCCGTGAAACTGATGACGAGGCGTTCGTGCTAACTCGTTTGCTACCGCCGCCATTTTGTGATGGCGCTGTAGTACGTGGCATAACGATGTCAGATTTAATTTTTGCTTGTTCTTTCACTATATTCAATTTATCGAACTGCATATCCGACTTGGTTTCTAATTTTTTATTATCCTCTTCGTTAGTCATTAATTCCCGTTTCAACTGTGCTCGCGTTTTCATTGTACACGGCGATCGGAACAATGACATCCCTGCCACACAGGTTTGGCTCTCTTCTTACGTAGTATTTGGCTCGATGGACCAGCTGTTGAGGACCTATTCTCAATACTGGTAGGTAAGGTAAGGTGCGTAAAAGAAAGAGTAGGATTATCACAAATTAGAAAGTTTAAAGGTGCCACTACGACGTGCGCGCGTGTCCTTGTGTAAGCGGCGTGGCAACGACTGCCTGACTGTCCTTACAGGCTTGAAAGTTGGGTTCATTCGCGAAAGTTACCGAATACGTACGAGCAGCGGCGGGCGGCGCGCTCTCGGCGCGGGCGCTGTCAGGTGGGTATGCATATCGTAGTGACCTCTTCAAAACATTCTTTATATTTAATGAAAATAAAAACAAATAAGACATAGGTACATATAAATTGACAATAAGGAGCATATTTTAAACACTATAAAGCTTATATTTTATTCTTACGTTACTAGGTACATTACTTTTCATGATATCAGGCGGACCGTTTTTCAAACTACCTACCCTTCGCGTCGTCAACAACCATGATCTACCGATAATAGGGTAATAGTGGGATAGATACCCCAGTTGGATAGATGACCCATTTCCAAAAAACCTAACATACCAAACTCGCGACAACGAATTAATTGTATTAGTAGGTGGAGCTATCACTCCGCACCTCAGGTGATCAAAAGCTTTCATTCAGTCAGGACTCGTTTAGACCGCGGCGCGGCGATCTATACGAACATGTATCTCAAGAACTTCATAGTGCATAACTTTATAAGTAATATGTGTATTTTGATATATTTTTAGTACATCAATGTACTGGTGCTTTAAGTATTCACCTAGATGAAAAAGGTTGCTTATTTGTTTTTAAGTAATTTATAAAATTAATAAAAGCCTCTTAAAAAGATTAATAAAAAAATAAAAAAAGTAATTAATAAAATTGCTTGGGCACCTATCCCTATCAAAAAACATAGTTACCCTGACTTTTTTGAGGTATTGATGGATTTACATATGTTAATATTTGGGCTCTTTGATTTTGTGTATTTACATTTAATATTTTAAAGGTTTTTTTATGGTTGGGTAACCATCCATACAGTTAGGCATCTATCCTTCAACGAAAGGTTTCAAAAAAAATTGAATTCTGTAAAATACATAATTTATAACTGAAAAAAACAGTTAATAATTCAATAATTCAGTTGAAATTATTTATTTAATTTTAATTTAATTAAAAAAAGAAGATTTTTCAAAAAGTGGGGCATGTATCCCAGGTTTACCCTATTATGATATTACTCAGATTAACACTGAGGCGTATTGTGAAAGCTTTTTGAGACTTGAACTCTACCTGAGTATAGATTTTTTGACAGTCCTTGTTGAAGAATTGACAGCTCATGTATAAAGACTTTAAAACTAAAATGTTTATTATATTCAAATCGCAGAATTAAATTTTAAGAAAACGACAGTAAAACCTCTGTCCTTTAACTGACTTTTACAGTAAGTAGCTGGCACATTCTATGTTTTTCTTTTGCTTCCAGTCCAACATGTCCAGCAAAATAAACTTAATCATAGATACATTAGTTGGGTCGGTTGGCTTTCGGGACCGGGCCGGAAACGTCTTCCATTTATTGTTTAACAAGTATTGTTTTATTTTATTCAGTGTGTCTTTTTTGTTGACTCTAATTTCCAAAGCAAAAACCTATTTATTATGGTTGTGCTACCAAATAACCACTAGAAAATAATATTTTTATTAAAGGTTTGACGCTGTGGTCCCGGTCCCAAAAACCAACAGACCCCCATAAACATAAAAACTGGTAAAACTTAAACTGTTCAACAATCAAACTCATTTAAGATAAAATATACTTGTAAAGTTCATACAACAATACTCCAAATATGTTAAAAACACATAATAATAATAAATAAATCTCAACATAAATATAGGTATGCCAGGATATTTTCTCGAAAATAACCCTATTCTGTCTTTACTAAAAAAAATAAGTTCTAACACTAAAACATCACTCCGAAAAAAATAATAAAATATTATCAAATGTAATGTAATAAGTCTTCCATGCTGGACTGCGAGCGAAAGAAAAACGTAGAATGTGCCAGCTGCTTCTCTTCCCGGGCATACTGTAAAAGTCAGTTAAGGGACAGAGGTTTTAAAGGCGTTTTTGTGGGCGATAGGCTGACCCCCTGTCACTACAATAGTCTCTCTCCATCTTTATAATACCTCCAAATTTGTCAAACGTGACATCAGATGGTCTTGTAACCTCTGGTGTTCTGCCTATCCCATAAGGGATACAGGCGTGACGTTATGTATGTATGTATGTATTTATCTTCCATTAAGTACTACAATATGTAATTGTTATAAATGATTACTGAGGTCAGACCTCAATTTATAAAATGATTCTTATCCAATACCTTATTTTCCTAGCAAAGTTCTAAAAAAAATTGGGGCTACTACAACATAATCGGCTATAAATATTAGAAATATATGTCAATCATTATCCCAACCAAATAACACCTGAAATCTATTCAATCACATATTTACCTATCATTATAACACAATCCATTGCTCGTTACATACAATAATAGAGTGAACGCAAGAAACAATTGACACACAATTATTTTATTTCCTTACACATCACTCTCGCATTTCCCGTTAGCAATGTTTATTTTGCCATTCACCATTACTGAGCGAGCAAATATTTTTATGGTTGGGAATAATTATAAGGGTCTTGGAAAAAATTATATGGAAGGACTCTTTAAAAAAATCTTCGTGGAGATTTTCAATTTTGGAATCGATTGCATATTCTATGCAAGGCTTATTAGGGGTATCAATTAGTTTTATTAATTGGCTCTGGCTTTTGTACATTGTAGGAGATCCTATAGTTCCTCTATTGGCGCTAAGACCTACTTTGCATTTTTCTACGTTAAAATCAATCTCTACTACATAACAATAACTATTTCGGTGACAGAACGAAAATTATAGGCTAGTGTTAAAAAGTTGTTGAACATATATTTCGTAGAATTAAAGTAGGTATTTATTATGAAATCTATGTTTTTGAATTGGAAAAGAAACAGGTATGTGATATTATGGCAATTTTCCTCACAAACTACCAATTGAAAAAGCTGCAATCAGAAAAATCTTAAACATTTTATTTATCAGTGACCAACCTCATTTTATCCCGCAATTTTATCTGATGATAATAATAATGTGGTCGAAGATTAGGCCCATGGGGTATTCACATAATGGTTATTAAACTTCCGAATTTGAATTCTCGAAATTGTTCTAAGAGTACAGTCACGTCTACATTCTCATTGGAATTTGAACGTTATCATGACTGAATAAGTTTTTAAGTGTAGATATACATCTTATAGCACGTGACTGTACCTATTGGTACTCAGGTAGTTTGGCTAACCCTGTAATCATTCACCCCGCATAATTATTCGGCTGACCTTTAAACCTGATAACTAAGCTGAGGACAAACAAAGAGATTTACTGAGAAACTGGCTTTCAGGGCTGTTGTAAGTTAACCTATAGGTTAACCGTTAGGGTGCGTACAGACTATGCAACGTAATACGTTTTAAAACATTGCTATATAACACGTTTCAGATAATGTGGACACTGACAGTTATAAAACAAGTTATAATAACATGTAAGAGATATGTACAACACTGTTATATAACTTCGCCACTAAAGAGCGACAAACGAACGACAATTTTTATATAACATTGTTACATTGCATTGTTATTCTAACCTGTACGCTATTGTTTTATGCAACATTTTTAAATAACAAGGTTGCAAAGTATGGACGTGTTATAAAACATAAGTTATATAACATGTTACATACACTTCCCGTTTGCGTTCGCTCCCGAACGGTCGTGTCTGCGGCCGCTCCCGAGTGTTCGTATTGCGCTGCCCTTGTTCCCTCCCCCGCACTCGTGCGGGTCAGGTGCCAAGTTAAGCTCTTTCGGAAAGTTTTCTCTTGTGGAGGCTGTGTGGTGTCGGGGCTAATTCATCTGCCCTTTTCAGGGCAGACCCGACTGCTGCCGGCCGAAGCATCGCTGGTCAGGTGGATACGTAACCGTGCGAACGAAGCCTGATCGTCCGCCGTTCACCGGCAATAGGTCCGTACTAGGTCGTTTCTCTTACAGCGCAGTTTGTGCAGCCATTCCGCCGTTCACCGGCACGTAGGTTCGTTTAAGATAGGGATTTTCAGGAAGTACGATGGATGCTGAAGATCAAATCGCCCAGCTCAAGGCCGAAATCGCCGAGATCAAGGCCGTGTTCGAGGAGGAAAAAAAAATGACCGTCTGTCATTTTAGGTCTCGTATCAAGTCTCTTGAGCAAAAATTGGTTGATAAAGATCAAACAATTGCTGCTAAAGAAAAGGAATTAGTTGAGTTAGACCAGGAAAATGATGTCCAACATCAAAAACTGGAAGCTAAACGTCAGGATACTTCCGCTAAACGTCAGGTTATAGCGGAACAGGCTCAGAAATTAGATGCTAGTCTTAAAGAACTAGAGGAATTACGCACTCGTCTTTCTCAAGCTCCAGCCGTTCCGGCTGTCTTGAATTTTCAGGTACCTCCAGCAACCGCTCCGATCCCGATCGCTCAGGCCGCCGCAAGGGCCGCCCAAGCCTTCTTGTCATTTCCTTCTCTTCCAGCTTCTCAGCCCGCTGCTTCTAGCAGCGCCTCTCCGTTGCTAGTCCCCCCGGGGTTCTTATCCATGTCCCCAGCGTCTCCAGTTCCCGAACCTATGTCGGTATGCGAGCCAGTCAGCCAGTCCTCTGCGTCTAAGCGGAAAACAACACCGCCTGATAGTGGGTCTGATTCTAACGTGAAAGATTCGGTAGATTCGGAGTTCACTCTCGTCGAGAAAAAAATCTAAGTCTAAGTCGAAAAAGAAGAAGCAGTCAGCTACTTCTACTTCGCTTCCTTCCCTTCCAGATAGCCAGGCCTCGAGTGATGTAGCAACGCCATTGTCCCCAGCGATACTGGCCTCTGTGCCTACACTCGCGCCCTTATCCGTTTCAGCGATCCCAGCAACACAGCCTGCGTCGCAATCACAATCAGATTCGGCTCCGCCGAAAGTCAAGTCTCCGCCCCCCGTTTTCTTACGGGACAAGAGCCGCTGGACCGAGGTCTCAGCACTCTGCGGTAGGCACAATCCCAAGATCCAGTATAGTAAGGCATCCAACGTGGGTTACTCTATTACGGTCGTTGTCAGTTCCATTTCCGATTTCAGGAATCTTACTCGGCTTCTTGCTGATCAAAAGCTCGAGTACCACACTTACGCTCTCCCTGAGGAGCGTAAGATCCGTGCCGTCCTCAGGAACGTGCCGTTCAAGCTCTCGAACGAGCAAATCCAAGAGGACTTGTCTTCTCAAGGCTTCCCCGTCGAATCTGTGCACAAAATGCACAGCCGCCGAGGCAAGCAGTTCCCACTAGCGCTAGTGATCCTAGCGAAGAACCCGCAAAGGCAGTCCATTTTCAGAGGCAAGCCCACCGTGTGCGGTCTGTCCAACATCCGCGTTGAAGTTCCACACAAGCGTGGTTTCCCAGGTCAGTGCCACCGCTGCCAACTGTATGGTCATGCGGCGGCAAATTTTTTTGCTTCCCCTAGGTGCGTCAAGTGCCTAGATCCGCATGGGACTAAGGAGTGCTCTCGCACTCCCGAATCGCCCACCGCTCCGTCCTGCGTCTTGTGCGGCCAGTCAGGCCACACAGCAAACTTTCGCGGCTGCCCCAAGGCACCGCGTGCTGCCAGGGCTACCGTGAAGCCCACCGAGAACTGGAGAGAGCGACCGCAGCCTAGCTCGGACGCTCCTCCAGTCAGTTCAAAGGCCCCCAAAGCCTTTACTTCTATCGTTCCAGGTCGGCGCAGCCGGGTCGCGACTCAATCGCAACCGGCCGCCAAATCGGCTTCCCAGTGCCAGAATGCAAATGGTTCTCAAGACTGCATGGCGTTCTGGATCCAGCTCGCTCCCATCGACGAGATCCTGGCTTTCGGCGCCGCTCTCGACGCCAGCCCAGAGGGTTTCAACGGTGCTCTTCCGGTCCTAACCAAGTTCGCTCCCCTTATCAGGAAACTCCAGCAAGCTCAACGTTTCTAAACGTAGTCCTTCTTTCCAGCATTCCTATCTCAGAGTGAGTCTGAGTAGGTGATAATTGGGGTTTCCAGATCACACATCACAGATCTGGAAACCCTCAATTATCACCTTTCATCATTTATCTAGTGTTACTTACAATGTTCAACTATATATTTTTCATTCATCTAGTTAATACACAATTTTCACCATTCATCCATTCACACATCACAGATCTGGAAACCCTCAATTGTCATCTTTCATCATTTATCTAGTCTTCTTAAAATGTTCAACATTTATATGTATTTGCAGGCATAGATATTCATTTTTATTCATTGTAAAGTGACTCAAGTTGCTCTTATAACTTTTTCACTTATATGAAAAGGAAAGGTACCTATTTGCTATGAATAAAACACATGAAAAATTTAGATTAGCATAAAATTTTATTATCATCACACCATTTACTTAAACAAATTACATTTTTTAAAGCACAAATATTCTTATGATAAATACATGTATGTAAATTAGTACATTTACTATAAAGATCATACAAGCTAAACAAATTAGGACAATTAAATTTCTCCAAGTTTACCACATTATAATTATTAAACATTTCTCTAATCCATTTTGCTTTTTCTTCACCTTTTACGTAAATACATTTATTTTCAAACAAAGGTGCAATCAATCGTTTATAATCTGACAAAGGGATGAATCCTCCCTTCCAATAAATATTTCTATTTCTCTCAATCCAGTCAACCTGCCTCATTTCTTTTACAGTTAATTCATAGAACGGAAACGGTTGTCGTATTAAAAAGGATTGTATTCTCTTATTTTCTTCCATTATAGCTATTTCTTTAAGTATAAACTGATTTGTTTCAGTTTTAAAACCTTGAACATCAACAATTAATTTCATGATATCTTCCGTACTGTATTGCTGAGGGGTTTATATTCTATAATTCGATCGTTGATTATAAGACAATAAGCACTCGTTTGGTCAGGAAAATCTTGATTGCTTTCTATTTCAAGTTTAACATCTACCGGTCCACTTTTTAATGTATCATTTTGTCTAGAGCAATCAATTACAAACAACGGCGCTTTTTCTTTAAACTCTTTGATATTAAGCAAAGGGTCTATCGGAGCGTTGTAATAAGACTGACGGAATCTGATGTACATTTCATATAATATATTATATTTATTGTCATCAAAATTAAGCTTCATTGAATCATATGGGAATGTTTGTGAATTCAAGTACAGCGTGACATTACTCAAATTACAGTGATCAAACAATGAACAGTTCCCCTTGAAGTTTTTCTTGTCTGTTTGTAGACCTAATATCACATATCTAGGTTTTTCAATTTGAGATGCGGTTTTAATAGACCATGAGTGCTTTTTTGTTTTAGGCAAAAGCGGATATTCATATGTGTCCCAATTTCGGAATGCAATTTGTATTGGTTTATCTTTTTCCAATTGTTTGTAAAGTGCCAACCTTTCACGATCACATACTTTAATATGGGGTACACGCCATTGAATTCTATCGATACGTAACGATACAGAATCGTCTTTGTCAAGAATCACAGCATCGATATTGGATTTACTTCGAGTTAAAATTAATTCATGTTTACAATTTAATAATATTTTATTATAATCTTCAGCAAAACCCAGCAATTTATTAAGAGGCAATATAACATTGAAAAGACTGGTTTTAGATTTTGTCCCATCCAAGTTCCACCCCCACAAAGCAGCTTGTTTATTCTCTCCTAAATTCATTGAAACATAAGACTTAATAGTTGAGGTTATACCAACGTGTCTAACACGATCTATTTCAACTCCATTGATCTCATATCTTATGTCATGGAAAAGAAATGGTATTGGATTATTATTTAGGTGACATTCTTTTTTTATAAGTTTTCCCATACCATCTTTTGATATCACTTCTATACGTCCTTCAATGTAAATAGAACTCGCTGATGGTAGCAAATATATGTCTTGTTGATTAATAGGTATACGAATTTCATCATTTTCTTGGAAACTGTTGGTATACGGTGTATAGGAATGCACTTCATAACCTTCAATAGAATTGTCGAAATGAGGTACTTCATTAATATGTAGGATGCTCATAATTGAAATCCCAAAGATCTCAAAAATTGTTTGTTAATTTCACTGAGAGCCTTTGGTAGTTTACGTGTGTGTTTATTGAAGTCACAAGTTAAACTATCCTTTTTTACCGAGCTACCGTAGTTTTTCTTTCTCCTTTTATTATTGAAGTCGATCATATTTCACAACAATAATAATAAATTATTAAATCAATAAGTTTGCTGCTTTTGAAAGTACTTATGTATTCGGAGGGAAAACTACGACTATTGTCAAATTACTATTCATCATCCAATTTATTTGAAACATATTCTATAGCATACATTTAAGGAGAAAGTCAAGACACAAATGACCGCAATTGTATGGGTGGCTGCCTTGATAATTGCAATAGTTATACTGAATGTTATCTCCAACATATTTAATAAACTCTACTGGTGGTTTTAGATCACCATAACTGTCAAAGTATTCGACATACTTGTTCTTTTTAACATAAGCTACCCAATGCGTTCCTTGATTTTCAGAACTATCTAAATTAATTACACCACATTCGACTTTTCGTGGACGTTTGGGTAATTGATCCCTCATGAATACTCCCCGAAAATATGGAATATATTTTGCATATTGCATTATGTCTATATTGGTAAGAGGACGATTAGGTAGCTGCTTTATTAGTTTTTTGTCGAGGTGTAAATACCCAAACCATTTTTATATTGCTTGAGTTGTAGTCCTCTTCCAAGACATACTGGCTCAAAATTTTGATTCACGCTTTTCACTACATTCCATGTTTTTTGAGCCGTTTGAAACGTTTTTACAAGTTTCGCTATCGCAGATGACTTGTTGACGAGTGCACCAGCTGCAGATAGTCCACTAACTAACGCTACTAAGGGTAAGAATCCTCCAGTTTTCGGTAGTGGTATAACACGTGGAAGTTCCACTTTGGAATCTGACGCAAGCTCTTTAATAGCAGCGAAAGCTAAATCGATAGCTAGCTTTTTACATTTTGGTTTTGCTTTACGAATATTTTTTTTTGTAATGGACACTAATTTTTTAAAAGAACTTTTTAATCCAGATCCATTAGAAACTTTCAATGCCATTGCTTTGTTCACAAAATTTGCTGCAAGTTTTTCTCCAACGCTTGCTTGGGATGAATTTGCACGTTTTTTTGCCATCTTCATTAAAATCTTATCTGCTTTGTGTCTAGCTTCTAAATTTTTCGATTTCATATATGCAATATCGTGTTCTTTACAGTAGTCGTCGAGTTTATTGACACCTTTATCACCTCTGATAAGCCTCTCACGCAGTTTTGTCCCAGGACCGCAGTAATTGTAGCCAGGGAGATGTAATTCAAACGGGAGATGATTTATAATAGTATTTACAAGACCTTTCCCCTCCATATACAAACGGATAATGACAATAATATTCTTCAGTTTTACAATATATTACTTTGGCTTATCCAAGAATTTTCTGTAGACGGCAATCCCAACCATTTAACAAAAACTTTGTTACCTTTTTTCTTAAGTACTTTTTCAACTAAATACACGCCAGGATTTTTAGTTTTTTGGAGCTCTTGAGCATAAAATGATCCTAAAATTTTATTTTTTCTTGAGTCTTCTAGCAAATAAGTTGGTGGATCAGTATTTTGAACTTTTATAACTTTAAATAACTCGGTTGACCAGTTCGGAGTGTATCCTTTATCAAAATAAGCTTTATATTTACTTATTCGGACAACATCACCAACGACAACATGATAGCTTATTTTTTGATTTGTTCTTTGTCTTCGTTTATTTAGCTTTTGTAACACAATGTGTTTTGTGTTTATATTTACTTTGGCTGGTCTCATACCTGTACTTCTATGTTCCGTTTCATTGTATTCATTCACAATTTGCTCCAAAGTTCCTTCTAACCATTGGAAGTTACCTTTCAAACTGAACATTTTGTAAAGTTTACCCTTTATAGTGCGTATTACTCTCTCAACAATTGAAGCTTTTTTGCTTGAATATGTGGAGTAATGATTTATAAAATTTTCCTGTATCATATTTTTAAAACTTTTATTGTAGAATTCCTTTCCCCAATCTGTTTGCAAGTTTATGGGTACTCTACCAAGGGATAAAATAGATTGAAATGCTTTTGTCACAGAATTTTTATCTTTATTTTTGAGCGGTCTTACCCAAACAAACTTTGAAAAACAGTCAATGACAATCAATATATAATTATAGTTGGAATTAATTTTGGATATTCTCTGTACGTCAATAAGGTCAGCTTGCCAAAGATCATCTATATCTCGAAGTAAAACACATCTTCGAGGAAAATTAACTCTTGCATTTTTATGTATTTCATTAACCACGTCTTCTTTACTCATTTTAGGTTCTAGTATTCTTGACTGCTATTAGATAACTAATCAAACCTTTCCATACTTATGATTTTATTATACCTGCTTCTTTCAATTCTTCTATGATTGAAATTATTTCATTATCTTGATTTGTATTTCCAGCTTGTTTAGAAGCAATGAGCAGTTTCAATCTCTCAACAAGCTCATTCGGATCATCCCAATAGATAAAATCGGTATTCTTTCTATATCTCTTCAAAACGTTTAAATTACCACCAAGTTTATTGCAGTTGTTATATAAAGTTGTTTCAACAAACATAGGTTTAATAATTGTTCGATACTTTTCTCCTTTATCTCCCTTTAACTGACCGTGCGCATCATAATCACGTTTATGGGCATTCGTTTTGATCAATATGCTCCTATAAATATTTTTATCATCATTTGTAACTAATGCCAGATTTGGTTTTTTATGTAATAATACTGCTTTCAGTCCTGGAGTCAATTCATATTCATCGTCACCAATCTTTATTCGATATGGTTCTCGGTCACCATCTTGTGAAGAAATTATTTTAACTGGTAAGTTACCCATCATTAAGTTGTCTCCCACTTTCCTTACTCCAAAAGGAACATTTACATCATAAAGTGAACTCAGGTATTGTCTCGTTATAGAAACATTTTTGGCATCCGTATCACTAGTATAGTCCGTGAAGGAATCAAAAATTTCTGAATCTGAATCTTCTACGATACTTTTTGACATGGATGGAGTAGAAGTTATAGGATCATTTAGTTTGACTGGCACTCTTACAGTGCTCACATTAATGTCACACTTAACTTTATTTCGATTATCCATTATTTGATCCCCTTCTAATATTTGCGTCAAAGGTTCAGTGACCGGTTTAAATATTTTAGATAACTCATAGTTGTTTTCATCTTCTATTTCCCTCAACTGCTTAAATTTTGTTTTAATGTTGTTCGATAGTGAGATGATTTCTTTTTTTAAATCAACGCTCATGTTAAGTCTTTTCACTCGCACCAATCAAAAGCAAATGACAGTTATTGAAGTTAGTGTGGAGATATAAATGTATCAATTTTTTTTCTATACCTCCCTTTATTTAGTTCACAATCTTTACTTATCGTCAAAAAACCATGCTTCTCACCCCAAACATGCGTACAAATAGATTTAAATTTATTCCATGAAATATCTGAATTAACGTGCTCGTTGTATATATGTTTCAAATTGATTTCATCTTGTTTGAAGATCATCAATAAATTGGCGTTATCACGAATCAGCTGTTTCGGCACCTTTGAATACGTTTGTGATAAATAAAAGCAGTCTATTTGTTTGTGCCTTCCCATTGTGAAATAATTACGGATATTACTCTGGTTTTCACAAACCACGTCATCAAAAACTATGACTGAGTTCGGTAACGCATCATTTGGATGTATAACTTCACTATCGTTATTCAACACATGGTACTTGATTTCCGGAACATTTAATAGCACTTCTTTTAGAAAACTATATTTACTTTGAAATGGAGTTTTTGTGTATAAGTACAAATTTTCAAATTTAAGCCCATTTTTATGTATTAACAAATTAAACATAAGATTAGTTTTACCACAATTTGATGGTCCACAAATCAAACATCGAATATTATTTGGTAACAAATCACTATGCTTTGCAATTCGGGTTTTCGCTTCAATATCAAAAGGGCTAATATCTAAGCTTAGCGGTTGTTTCTTAAGCTTCATCGTAACCAAATGATTGTTTGTTCATCTTGACTCTCACTTTATAGAAAAGGCTACCGTATGAAGTAAGTAAAAAAAAGAAAAGTTTCAGAGAACTATTTTTATGTTGGTATTTTGTTCTGTCTGATGAATAATACTGCTGATTATGACCGGCCAAATTAAATTAAACTGGACTATTTAGGTATATATCAGGTTATTATTCTGAAAACATCTAAAATGACGTTTCGTTTATATAAAAAACTTAAATATGTTACGTGGGTATGGCTTTATACAGGTGGGTAGGTAAAGGTACAGGTTATTAAAAACAACAGCTTTTGTTACATTATATAATTTATTCACTTTTATTAACAATATATTATTAATATCTTACAATAATATCGTGCTACAATATATGAATAACATTTGGCTTAAACCTATGATGAACATAATCCACTAAAACTTTTAAAACAACGTTTTATAATGACCCCAAGGTATTGTTTCTATTTGGTTTGGAAGTATCTGTCTCTTATCATCACTTTTATTCAATGCTACTTTATGTATTTCTTGGGAGTAAAGTACATGTTTGTCAGATTTAATCGTATTCATTTTACATTTAAAATTTGCTTCACTTGTCAAAGCTTTGTTGTAATGTGAAAGCTTTAAACGACAAGTTACAGCTTTAGAAATTCCTTTTGCTTTTGTTATGTGACCTTTTAAACTGTTTATACAATAAAGCTTTGCTCTCAGACCTACAAACTCACATATAACATCACCTCCGAGTTCATCTTTAAACAGACCTGGAATTTTATCATTTACTCTAGGTATGTTATAGCAATTATTAACCTCAAAATTACTGGTATCAAATTTGTCAAGATGATTTTTTATATCTTCATAAAAATCCTCAGTATTTATGAAATACAAAAGGCTGTCTGTGTCTGTATAACATAATCGTGCCCGATTTTTGTATTTATTTTTAATGAAGTTATAATGAAACTTGTATAAATGTGTTTTTGCATATTCTAGAACTGTAAACCCTATATAGATGGGTCTGTCTAAGATAATTTTTTCAGAACTCAGTTGTACAGCGACAAAGTTTTCAGAAAAAATTGAAATACTTTTTAGATTTGGTTTTGCGATTAACTTTTCCGCACCGAGGTGCTTGTTTGTTTTGTTAAAAACATCATCCCACATGGTCACTAATTTTACATTCACTTGTTTTCGTCTATTTTCAATAGTTTTTCCAAATATAGCATTATTAAGAAGTTTTAAAAAAGGAGTAACACATCAGTCTTTAAATATAAATCTGTATACTCTCCAAGCGTTTTAATATTAAATGTTTGCCAAATATTTTGAGCCTGTGTATACTCATCATTGCTAATATGTTCGCATTTCAAACTGTTGTAAAAACAATCTTTAGGTGGAAGTCGAGTCTCATTATATTTCGAGTTTGAAATCATATAATCATAGGGATAAATTCCTTTTTGTCTAAGTAGCTTTAACTGATTATTATTAATATTTGAAAATTCTTTTGATAAGTTAATAAAATCAATTTCAGTTAAATTCTTGGCTAATGCATTCAAACTTGAACTAAGAAATTGAAAAGAATCTATGAACTTAACTTGAATAGGCCTGGGAGTATTCTTCGTTTGGAATATTTTCGTGATAGACATATACTTTTCTTTAGTTTTTGGTATTATTTTGAAAGTGCCATTATATTTTGACAATTCTTTAATGAATAAGTGAGAGTCATAACCAGCTAAATTATGAAAAATGACGGGTACAAATGGACATACTCGATACATTAAATTACATTGAGAGTGAGCTGCGCCTCGGTATTCAGATGTGACATGATCATGATCCATTACTTTGTCATCAAGTAGCAGATGGTTACAGATATGGCATTTCGTTGAATTTTTGTAATTATTTTCTTGTTCTATTGTTAAAGATGCCATAGGCATTGTATTAAATAAGATATTGTTAATATATTCTAAATCATTGATTAACGTTTTTACAAATACTTCAACACAATCGGATCCTCTGTATGAAACATACTTATTTAAGTTCAGATTATGTGAACAGCAAATATAGTAACCAAAACATGAAGGTTCGTGTACCTTATATGCTCTAGTGTTTTCAGTTTTTCTTAAATTGCAATTTAACAAAATACTTTCAAAGTCTGCATAGATAACAAAATTAATTTTTTGTTTTCTTTCAAAGTTTTTGAACTGAAGAATACTGTTTTTTTCAGGTAGTACTGTCAATACATTGGGACACATAGTATGTTCATTAAATTTTTTTTCACTCGTGAACACTTGTAAGCAAGTCTCACACAGATACATCCGACCTTTATGTTTACTAATTTGCCGTCTGACTAATCTCAATAGATTTTTGATTAAGCAATAATGACCATTACCATTTCGCTCGAAATATAATAAATTCACATGCTGTATTTTTCTTAAAGGACAGGATCATTTGCTCCCTACATTCTGGGCCCCGATAAAACGAGAAGTTAGGAGCATGAAACTTATATTTTTGGAAAGAGGATTTAATAGCGTATAATCACTGAAAATTTGGCCGAAATTGTCAGTGGGGGAGATGAGATATTGGGGGCAAAGGCAACGGCAAAGTCATATAAAAGTACTAAAAAAATCTGAATATCTAAACCGAAATATCATTATTTTGTCGAGTTCATTACTGTAATTATATCTATACATCTATTTTCCTTAGTGGTAGGACCCCCTGAGGGTCCTCATGGCTAGCGACCACCCTTTATATAGTTTGTAGCCATTTATCACCATTCTGGTGGTCATGTGTTCCGGAAATATTTTGTGAAGAACCAGTTTCTTACTAAGCCCGTGTGCTTTCATTTTCGACCTCATCGTCACTTACCATCAGGTGAGATTGAGGTCAAGGTCCAGATTTAAGTCGCCAATAAAAAAAAATTGAATAAAATGTCAGTTCAAATGACCTTCACAGTCTCACCCGCTGGACAATATATTTCCCAGGTGTTGTTTCTGTGTCTTCTCATGTGAACTTTAATAATAATATCAGTAAATGAGTTATTTTTAATATGATGTAAGTACCTATAGATCATAGTAACTCCAATCTACATTTCTTCTTAACTAAGGGAGTATAAAATAAAAACAAACCTTGAAATAATATCTTTATTAATCATTTTCAATTACTATAAGAACATCTTCTAGAAACTGTGCAGGAGGTAAAATATTTTCTTGGTACCTTGCCCAACTCAGGTACCAAATAATGGACATTATATGAGCGCAGCAACCTACTGTTCTTCTACCTACCAAGCAATTACAACAATATTGCAATATGGACTCACGTCCTGTAAGAGAGCTGTCAAATAAAATATAAACAAAGTATGTTTTTCTACTTATATGCCGCGATTGTATTCTACCTCTTAGCAGCCATGTGGTATTAGAATTTGACAGCTCTCGAAGTAAGTTGCTGCGCACCTCTCTGCACACTTCTATTACAAATCCATCATTGCCTCTTACATGTTCACCAAAATATGATCGTGCCTGCTTCAGCTGATAAGTTCCCAAACATATTAATATTAGTTGACTGTAAGTCAACTGGGGAAAATTATTTAAATTGTCACTATGCACAGTCATGGTTTCAAAATCTGCCCTTCGCCTATTGTATTGATATCTTTCAATAAAATCAGCTAAATCATTATTATTATTCATGTGCATATTTATTTGATTTATGATTTCCCCAGCATCAACACGGTCAACTATGGGAGGATGAAATCTATTAATGAGAGCAGCCGCCACTTCAAAATCTTTCATTAATGATTTTGCTGTTGTGTTAAAACCCGTCTGCCTAAATAATTTAAAATCCCTTTTAAATCTGCCATTGACAACTTCTACTACCCAACGGCATATGGTGACGGCTCTAGATTTATTGGCTTCCAGCGTTGATAGCTGGAATTCACCCTCCCTTAATGAAGCAGGCACGTAAGTTCTGAAACCACATTGCCCAAGCAAAGGCAATGCATCCCGGAAACCTCTATCTAAAATGAAAGCATCTCCATTTTCAAAATATTGCCGTATCTGTGAATTTATATTATTCAGTTCATTTTTCAAAATGTCTGAGTCCGAGGTTGTGGCTGGATATGGCCCTAAGACGTCAATAATATATCCATCTGTGCATACCATTAAAAATGGCTTTACTAGGTTCCTATATTTATGTAGGCTGTAGGTTTTTTTTTGATATAGGTAATTTGAACTCTTTTCAATGTAACAATAAGTTCCATCAAGTATCACTATGGGCCTATTTTCACCTTCATAATCTCCAAATAGTGCGTTTGGTATTGTGAGGTTTCTTTGAGTAACTTGTGTTCTGTTTATATGGTTAAATCCTAAATTATGAGGGACAAAATATTCTGTCATGAGTTCCCTAGCTTGGTTTAGCCATTTCTGTACCTGACTCTTGGATACTTTAAATAAAGTTGACAGTCTATCATTGCATT
Source organism: Stenoptilia bipunctidactyla (assembly GCA_944452665.1). Taxonomy (NCBI): domain Eukaryota; kingdom Metazoa; phylum Arthropoda; class Insecta; order Lepidoptera; family Pterophoridae; genus Stenoptilia; species Stenoptilia bipunctidactyla. The sequence continues at coordinate 735,232 of CALYBW010000058.1, forward strand.
CTCCAGTTCTCAGTTTCACTAGGTAACATGCCAATATTTTGTTTCCTTTGGGTAGCTCTAAGAACTGAGGAACCTCATTCAGTATTTGACTAAAGTGCATTTTACTGAACCCCAGCCAGGTATACACAGTATGGTCTTCTAAATCATCTATTCTATCAAAATCAACAATAATAGTACTTGACGATTCTTTCAATGTAAACATATCTTGGATATGATTGGCCGTAAAGGACCGGACATAACTATTTTGCAGGCTATCTAAGAAATCCCAAGCTTCAAACACAACATGTCGATCACATAGGCGATTGTTGAGAGGAATGTAATAATTGAATCGGTTCAATAACATTTTTCGTGTTGTAAGAGGAACTCTGTACCTTTCAGATCCTTGGCACCCTTCGATGAAACATTTTTTTTCAGTACCAACTGAGCGCATGAAGTCTGGTAAAATAATAGTGGGTTCAGGTTGGCTATATATAACATCCTCCACCTCATGTGGAACTGATGTTTCGCCATGAAGAGCCTCGATAAATTCCTCTAAAGACGCTTCAGTAGGTTCTTCTTGAATAGTTGTGGGCGGTACAGGTACAGGTGGTATCTCCAGTTGAGCAGGAGGATCAGGCTGAGACGAAGTTGATGGGCCTGAGACCATGTGCACAGCAGCTCTTTTAGCCAAAACCCAACAAGAATGGCATATACGGCTGGCCACACTTATCTGAAACAAAAGTGAATAAATGTAAAAAGAACATAGTTTTCTGAGATGAGACGAATGAAAAAATAACAATATTTTTTTAAATAGCCAAAATGTTCTAAACCTCTATAAGGATACTGATGATATATTAACTATTCTTCTATATGTTTAAAGTAAAAAATAATTGTTCGTATTTATAGTTATAAAATATAAAATAGGTTAAAATTATGTTCTGTATTTATATCACCGAATCATCAAAATGTCAACCTAATTGCTAATAGATTTGATTAAATTAAGAAAACTACCATACTCTTGGTATTTTTTCATCCCGGTATCCCTTTTGTTTACAATAAAACTCTTTATAAAAAACGGACTATAGTAATAGTAGTTTAACTTATGTAAGCAAACTATTAATATATGTTTTTTTTTTCTATTAATAAATAAGTAATGAAATTATTACAAAAATATTCTATGAAGAAAAATCCATACTATTTGTTATTATACTCACTGTTAGGGGCAAAATCCACTCTCGAATAACATTATATATCCTTGTTTCACTATCTGAAGCAGTGGAAAGTATATGTGTATTTTTTTTTCTTATAAGTGAACGCCTGCACCGGAGGCAAACACTAGAGTGGCCGAATTGTCTACTGGTACATGGTTGTCTTCCTAATACTACATCTTGAGCAAGGCTCCAACAAGCCTGACACAAATGGTCTTGGCTGTGCACCTGCAGAAGACAAAAAATAATAAGTTAAGTAATTTAAAATAAAATTATAAAAAAAGAATTCAGCAAGTAAATATAAATAAGGTTCAAGGGCACCACATAAAGAAAGGCTAGCTCATTTGTATTACCAAATACCTAGTCACAAATAAAAGTGAATAGTTGGTATGATTATAGATAAGTTATATTAAGTTTAGTGTAGAAATAAAAGTTACTTACAGGTTCTGGTGAAAGCCATTGCTGAATTACTGATAAGGTGGCTGCGTCATCTAAGATATGCCTTCCCAAAGCATTGCAACGGTTTGTAGTTAAGCCACAATTCACACAGGAATCCATGGTCAAAAGTATGTAAACGGTGTCCAATTGGTGAGCCAAAGTAATCGTATGAGCAGGAATCTCGGTGTCCGTGAATAAAGCCGGTGTGGTAAACGTAAAGCAGGGTCCAAGAAGTCCGTAAATGAAAGCGTTGGTCGTCGGGGGAATCCAGAAATACGCAGAGAAAATCACCAGTAAGTTAGGCATCGAACGAAACAAACAAGTGACATTTTTAGCGGTTTTAGTACCTATTTGACATTTGACAGATTGATAGAGCGAGTGCTGTCAATCTAACATTGTGAATACCCCAAAAAAAGAAACAAAAGGAACATAAAATACATAAAAATTCACTAATCTGGATTTTTCTCGGCTCTCCCACTGTAAAAAAGTGGCGTTTTTCAAATATGTTTTACATCGGGTACGACCAATTTTTTAAGATACTTTTCAACTTCCTAACCGACCGTTTTTCATCAATAAAAAGGGGCCCAGGTAAAATCCTGTCCTTTGTCACATATAAAGGACCGGTGACCATTTTTCTATCATCTAATCCATATATGTTAACACTTATATTAGGATTCATCTTTTCAAACATTTTAATATCATTATTTGATGGAGGAAACGATAAACTATTTATATTAAAAAGAGTTGTACAATGTGGATATGAGTATGTCTTGCAAACATTAATTTTTACTGGATATAATGCTGCAACTATACTCCATAAAAAACAATAGTTATCATTGTTTTGTATATTTATACAACTCCTCGTTTTTTTTATATCATATGGTAAATCAATGTAAGAACCACCTTTTAAAGGGGAATATTTATTAATATTAATTTCTAAGTGGCTTATAGAAAAACAAGACCAACCAGAGTCACGGTGTTGGTATTCCGAGAGTTTTCTCTCAAATTTATTTATTGTATTCAAATATAATTCTTTTATCAGTATTATTGTATATGATTTCGTATTTCGTGTTGAAAGATTTAAGCTGTTGCTCACCAGATTGTAATAGAATAAAGTATGCAAAGAGCTCAAAGTTCAACTTTACACAATTATGTTTAGACAGACACTCATTTATTAACGTTAAGACTTGACTCTGATTATCCATTAGGAAATCCTCAGGTGTAAGGTATTCCATCGATGGGTTCAGTTTGTAAGTTACAATTCTCTTTTTGAAAGCCGTAGCTATAATATCAATATTTTCATAATTAGTTTTTGATATGCAATTAGATTTATGTAAATTAGTTCTCATGTGATAGTGATATTCATTAGTAGGTATTTCAGTGTGACAACTTTCACAAATAGTAATGTCATTATTACATGTTTTTTCGGGTATCCGTGACACTGTAAGAAAAAAAAAAAATAACTAATATTAAACTTTTATAAAACTTCTTTATTATGTATAAGTAAGAAGATGATAATGTCCCCCGTAAATTAAAATGAAGTTATTTTATGTACAGTTATCAAATAAAATAATAAAAAAAAAAAAACAAAGTACCTACAGTGGGAAAGGCCTTTTATTAATACCTAAGCTTAATCTATAATATTGACATAATATCCTGTCAGTAACTTTAATTAATATAGAAATAAAATGAAATTAGAGTATTAAAAAAGATTAAAATATTGATAAAAATAAAATAGTCATATACATATTTCAATAATAGTTACTGACAAATGTTGGGGGGCAATGGGCAAACTCTTTCCTGGTTGCTATCATGAAATTAGCTAGGTGTTGCCAAGCATCCGTGTTATCAAAAGTTTTATTTTTTACAGTCACAATTGATTGGCGCCATCTATTAATAGGCTGAACTTTCTCAATTTCGTCGCACCGGTATATTTTTAAATCTATATAGTGCGTTCCAGGCTTATTATCGAAAGTTTGTCGTGAATGGCCGTTTGCTAGGCGTCGTGTTATGTATGAAATTAACGGGGCTGGTGTTTTACCGGTTGTAGGTAAATTCCCCTTCTCCTCGTCTTCACTGTCGGTTCCAAAGAGATCGTACACCGTGGGTTTCTTCGAGGGAATCGGCTTGAAATGAGGTTTCTTCGGAGCTGCAGATCGCGACGATGCCGATGGTGTCGGTGCCGGGCTCGCTCTCGACGACGAGCTCGAGGCTCGCGCTGGCTCTGCCTGATGTGTTTGCTTGCTCTTCTTATTTTTCTTTGGGGCTGGAGGTTGAAACTCCTCGTCAGACGGAAAGAGACTATCTGCGTTTTCTTGAGACCTGAAAAAAAACCGATTTCGTTTTAAATATGTTGTGAATATTACACGATACTAGTACAATGGGTAATAACGAATAATAAGATACTTTCAAAATTGAAACTGTCGTTGTTATTCAACGTTCTTATTATTACTCATAGCATACCTATACATATTATGTCGACTGGAATAAATACTTTTAAAATAATTTTTTATTTTTTATTAAGTAGGTATAACTTTATAATATAAATTAAAAACTTTCTAGTTACCAATACCTAGCTAGAACTGAAACACCAATGGCAAGCAAACACTGTTCACATAGTACCCATAGTATTAAAAGAGTCAAAAATGAAAACATAATAATAATGTTGTCTGTCATCGAAAGGTGTAAGTATAGACAGGGAAATCGAACCCTAAATGCCTATAATATGAGAGAATAGAAATACATCTACTTTACTAGGTACCGTGGGCAGTATATGTAGCTGGACACTGTGACATAGAGTTCGTCGTGTCTAGGCGCATGTGCGCTCCATGTCATAAATATGAAAGATAAAATAGTGAATAGGCACCTCTTGGATATACGTGTACCGTCTCAGTCTCATCGTCACTTACCATCAGGTGAGATAGAGCACAAACGACTACTCCAAATTTTATAAAAAATAAATAAAAAAAATACTTACATTTTTTCTTGACTGTTGAACTTTGAACTCTGAATGTTGATTTTGGGCTCCTGGAAGTTGATTTGAAGTCCCTGATGTTCTCTTGCTTATATATAGCATAAAATCCGAGTGACGATTTTCCATACAGGCAATGTGTATGTGTGTGTGTGTGTGAACCTAAAAGCCTGAATCAGACTTATCCATAATCGTAAAGAATGCTTAGCAAAGTATTTTAACATTACCTAAAATGTCAACTTTGAATACTCATAATTAAAGCATGATATTAATTTTGTTAGGTACATTAGACAGAGACCAAACAAAACTCTTTTCCAGAATACTGGTAAAATACTCCGGTTTCTCCGTGTATTTATTGTTTGATAATAGTATCCTAAGACAGTATCAAACAATTTGCAACAAACAGAAAATATATAATATGTCAATTATACTAGCTTTTGCCCGCGGTTTCACCCGCGCAAATTTTAGAAAGCATTAATTTTAAAAAGTAGTTTCGTTGTACAAAGTGGTTTTTTAGAAAGAAACTTGTACAATGAAAATTAAAATGTACACAGAAGCTATCTATTTCATTTTATATGTACTAACCGTATTGTCACTTATCGTTTTACCTATACTTTGGATAATAATTTACACAATATCTTTATAAATTACAGTCTATATGTTATTCTGATATATAAGCTATATCATTGTTAAGTTTCATTAAAATCCATTCAGTAGTTTTTGTAAAAGTAACAAACATCCTCACAAACATTCGCATTTATAATATTAGTAGGATTATTATACAACTACCATCCCACCCCGGCTTCGCACAGTTAGCAGTCCACGTTATAAGTATAAAACTTTAACTCCATTACTTATAAATTTGATAAATGGTTTAAATAGTTATTTCATGTTTTGTCTCGATCTGAGACAAATATACAAACTTTCGTACCTATAATATTAGTAGGATAAAAGTAAAGCAAAGTCATACAAAGCGACACCTACCTTAATTGGTTTGTGAGGAAAGCGTCTATGCATACTGGAGCAGTACTTGTCAGTACTTATTTTTTTATCACACATTTAAACCTAATATATATAAATTACGTGTCTCGTTATTTGTCCGCGATGGACTCCTAAACTGCTTAACCGATTTTAATCAAATTTGCACACCTGAATTTGCAATTTGATCCAACTTGAAAGATATGATAGCTTATATCTCAATCAAAAATGTTTAACACCCAACGAAGTGGGCACGAGTCAGCTAATAAATAAATATTATTTGAAATTTACGTGAGTGAAACCGTGGACAAAAGCTAGTATGTTATAAATTCCAATGTTATAAATTGGTCCTGTCCCATCGGTAGAGTCTAATTTATATCACTAAAATTTAGATCGTACTGTTGCTAAAAGATAAGAAAAGAAAAAAAATGAACATAAAAAGATAATATAACATTTCAACATGTCATCCCAGTATGTATAGTCATGCATAAGCCGTTGCATTATAGAGCGGTGCACCTGCACGGCGATGCGGTGGCGGGGCAGGGGCGTCCTGCTACCTACCGCATTCAATAATATTGTTGTGTCAAGAAGTTTTCTTATATGGTATTGGTGTAAACACTTAGTAATTCTACCGATTTTGAACTCTGTGATCGAAAATGTATTACTATATAAAGAATATTAACAAAAAAATTAAATATTAGTTATCATTTTATAGTGATGGTGGAATAATCTTTTAAAATGTCGGTGAGTATCTTTGATTTATAAATATATAAAATGGTAACAGATTTTCAATTTAAAGAAAAATAAAAGTATAGTAAAATACCTACCTCTTACAGTATTAATAACCTACTATAATTTTATTTTTCAGGACTCCGAGAGCGATCTGTTTAACTTCGTTCCTATGAACACCATAGCCCAGCCGAGAAGTGAAAAAAGATTAAATCTCGAGCCCCCCAGCAAGAAATCAAAAAATAGCTCTACCATCTTTTCATACGCAAAAAAAAGAACGTGTGGTGGAAAAATAATCAGAATTGAAATATATGATGTTGGACAATTTTCTAATAGCACTGAGTCACTATGCAAATGTGATGCTGAAATTTGTGTCCAACACGTAGTGAAAAATGCATTCCTGGATGATATTTATAAATCGATTAAGGAGGTAATCACTAAAGTAACAGATAATGTAAATATTTCTTAATAAATAAATGTTGTAAAATATAGCATGGTTTTATTGATACAAACTTACCTATACAATTTATGGAAATATTTAGAATAGCATTCGTTAATAAACCTTGAAATTTTTATGAACTATCAATGAAAACATGAGATGGGCTGAAAACCACGTATGAGTTTAGTTTATACATATGTGTATTTTGTTTATCAACGTTATTATATTTATCTGGATATCATACTAATCTTATAAATGTGAAAGTTTATGAGTTTAGATGTCAGTTCCTCAATCGCGCTTTAACGGATGAACGAAATGAGGTGAAATTTAGCACATTTAGCATACACTCTTTAGCATACACAAGTTAATAGTTAAAGTATCCTATGTATTAAGTTAACTCATAATCAACTTAAAATATAGGATACTTTATGTCCCGGTTTTTTGTTTGTTCCCGTTCATTCCTATTGCGATAGCCGATATCCACGAAGGCGGAGCCGCGGGCAAAGGATATAATTGACGGCATCTGAGAACGAGTATCATTACTTTTGTACTGTGACAACGTGTTGAATGGAATAGTATTCGATTACAAACATTTGAGTCTGACAAGTCAATGATTGTAAGTAGAAGTTTATCAAAATGTATATTTGGAAACATCAACCATTCAGTAACATTCATGTACCTACATACTCTAAAAAAAATGGATGAATGGTGAAAATTGTGTATTAACTAGATGAATGAAAAATATATAGTTGAACATTGTAAGTAACACTAGATAAATGATAAAAGGTGATAATTGAGGGTTTCCAGATCTGTGATGTGTGATCTGGAAACCCCAATTATCACCTACTAGTCTGATCACTCTAGATAATATCTTAGTTTCAGCTTTGTCATTTCTGCTAGTCTTAGCTTCTGAATTTCTCGCTTTCAGTTCCTTTTGGTGGCAGCCGTCCGGATGCCGCTCACTGCGCAGCCTCTCTTTCCAATTGGCTGTCGCTCCGATGAAGACTAATGGCCTCAATCAAGGTGAGTCAGTAAAGGGGGATGTTTAGTGGGTATGCTCGGCTTCACAGAGTGAGTCTCCACACTGTCTGGGCATTCTATTTTCCGTGAGCCACTGGGGTTAACAGCTTATAGAATGCCCATTCGTCCGTAATAGGATTCATCCTCCTCCCGCTTAAGCTTGCTTTACTGGTTAAAGCTTGTTTTAGGGGGTGCCAAAACTTTCTGTGGCGGAAAAACAAAAAAAAAAAAAACGAGCACTATGGCGTTGGGGTAAACCTATCTGCCTCAGACGCCCGTGGTTGCGGGTTCGATCCCCGCACGGAACCAGAAAAAAAATGTTCCGTGTCTGGAACATGTATGCGGTCTTGGGAACCTTTTGCGTTCTGGCACTGGGAAGCCGATTTGGCGGCCGGTTGCGATTGAGTCGCGACCCGGCTGCGCTGACCTGAAACGATAGAGGTCAAGGCCTTAGGGGCCTTTGAACTGACTGGAGGGGCGTCCGAGATATGCTGCGGTCGCTCTCTCCAGTTCTCGATGGGCTTCACGGTAGCCCTGGCAGCACGCGGTGCCTTGGGGCAGCCGCGAAAGTTTGCTGTGTGGCCTGACTGGCCGCACAAGATGCAGGACGGAGCGGTGGGCGATTCGGGAGTGCGAGAGCACTCCTTAGCCCCATGCGGATCTAGGCACTTGACGCACCTAGGGGAAGCAAAACAGTTTGCCGCCGCATGACCATACAATTGGCAGCGGTGGCACTGACCTGGGAAACCACGCTTGTGTGGAGCTTCGACGCGGATGTTGGAGAGACCGCACACGGTGGGCTTGCCTCTGAAAATGGACTGCCCTTGCGGGCTTTTCGCTAGGATAACTAGCGCAAGTGGGAACTGCTTGCCTCGGCGGCTGTGCATTTTGTGCACAGATTCGACGGGGAAGCCTTGAGAAGACAAGTCCTCTTGGATTTGTTCGTTCGAGAGCTCGAACGGCACGTTCCTGAGGACGGCACGAATCTTACGCTCCTCAGGGAGGGCGTAAGTGTGGTACTCGAGCTTTTGATCAGCAAAAAGTCGAGTAAGATTCCTGAAATCGGAAATGGAATTGACAACGACCTTAATAGAGTCACCCACGTTGGATGCCTTACTATACTGGATCTTGGGATTGTGCCTATCGCAGAGAGCTGAGACCTCGGTCCAGCGGCTCTTGTCCCGTAGAAAGACGGGGGGCGGAGACTTGACTTTCGGCGGAGCCGAATCTAATTGCGACGCAGGCTGGGACGCCGGGATCGCTGAAACAAAAGGCGCAGGAGCAGACGCCGGTGCGACAATTTGCGGAGCAGGAACAGCGGCTGGACCAGCTGGAACGGACGGAGACGAAGTCGAGGAAGCAGATTGCTTCTTCTTCTTCGATTTCGATTTTTTGCGAACCTCGGTGAACGGAGCAGGAGATTCTGGAACCAAAGGAACCAAAGGAGCGGAGTCGGAATCGCTACCCGGCGGGGTAGTCTTCCGTTTGCATGCGGTGGAGTCTACCAACATGCGATCTGAAAGAGGGTCGACGTACTCAGATGGATCTGGAGACGCTGGAGAATTGGTTTGGAACCCCTGAGAAAAAGAGACGACCTGAGGGCGAGCGGACAATTGCTCTCGCAAGGACTCGATTTGAGCGAGAAGGGCAGACTTCTCGGCTTCCAGAGATTGTTTTTTACTAGACAACTAACTGATTACTGAAGCTGAGGCACCAGATGCCGTCTCCAGTTCTTGAAGTTTGAGGAAGGCTTGGTTGTGGAGAGCGTTCCAGTGATCTTTATTTTTTATTTGATATTGAAGTTCATCAAAGACCTGATCGTAATGATCGCAATGAACGCAATTATCGCAATCCCCGGGGCACTTAGGGTGAGACATTATGCTGGGCTGAAATAAACTCTATCGAAGACAAACTGCGCTGAAAAGAAGAACGATTTAGTACGGACCTATTGCCGGTGAACGGCGGACGATCAGGCTTCGTTGGCACGGTTACGTATCCACCTGACCAGCGATGCTTCGGCCGGCGGCAGTCGGGTCCGCCCTGAAAAGGGCAGATGAATTAGCCCCGACACCACACAGCCTCGACAAGAGAAAACTTTCCGAAAGAGCTTAACTTGGCACCTGACCCGCACGAGTGCGGGGGAGGGAACAAGGGCAGCGCAATACGAACACTCGGGAGCGGCCGCAGACACGACCGTTCGGGAGCGAACGCAAACGGGGCCATAGTGGTCGAAACACATAAGACTATAAGTACCTTCAAGTAATATTTTTAATAAAAAAATTGTAGCGGTAGTCGGGACAAGCTAACATAATATTAAGAATTTAACTGTATATTTTGTGATTACTTGCTAATATAATGCTTGTATACGTAAATCAAACTAAACGTTTTGCGTAATTTAACATGTTATAACTACGTGTTTTCTACATGTTTTCTGCGTGCTTGTGAATCGCTATCCCTGCCTCTTCGGATTTGGTCTTTAGTTTTTAGATTTTATATATTTTTTTTCTCATCATGTAAGACCTCAAGCTATCACGTCCTCGAATTTTGAAAGTGACCCACCAGTCACCCTATATAAAAATAAATATTGTTGGCCATTTGTTCACGCAGAGCCATCCAGCCCTTAAATAAGCACTAAGCTTGTGTTATGAGATACGGATACTTTTATTATTTTTTGTCGCAATTGCATACATGTATGATACATAATAGATGATTAAACGAACTTCTAAGTGAAGTTCTATCGCTATTATATGAGTCGCTTCATTCGAAGATATTATATAACAGGTAGTCCTTTTTAGGTACTAGGTAACTTCGCATAATTTAAAGTATCATAAAAAAAACACTGTGGTGGGGCGCCGCGTGGCATGATCCACCCGGTTCGCGCCAAGCCCTCATTCTTTAGAGACCCTAAACGAAACTTTTAAATGGGTTCTGGGGTGGGTGGGTACGTCATATCTTCGAATGAAGCGACTCATATAATAGCGATAGAACTTCACTTAGAAGTTCGTTTAATCATCTATTATATTTCGTCGCTTCATTCTTCAGATATTATATAACAGGTAGATTTTCAGAGATAGAAAGTTTTGTTTAGGTATATACTTGGAATTGAAATAAGTAAATATATAAATATGTAATTACATATTTTATTATTATAATACTTAATAATTAGTATTATTACATAATGAGCTTCAAATAATCTTACTTTATTTGAGTCGCTAGAAATTATAATCAGCTTAAATTAATGAAACTTAGTGATAGTCTATTTATAGACACATAATTTTTAATGTAGTAATTTACTTAATATCAAAATACGTAATATTCAATAACTATTTTTAATATTAGGTTAAGTATTGTTCATGTCTCGATTAAGTATCGACAAAGCAAAGTTATTTTGTTGATCATCTAAAGGCCGATGGTAAAACTTTGCGAACACCTGTGAGTTTTGTGTCCACCCGGCCGTTTTTCGAATGACATCGACACTGATACCGGCCGCGCGCGCGGCTGAGGTCGACGCGTGTCGTGTGCTGTGCGCACTAAAACGCTCATGTCAATGCCGCTCGTGGCGAGCGTTTGCTTAATCCATCGACTTAGCGTCTGACTTGATGCAGTTCTGTGGGGAGCTTTGAATGTTACGAAGAGATTCCCGGAGTTTGAACCTCAGATATTTTTTGTAATAAAAATATATTCTTTTAAAGTTGATACTGGGCATATGTTGATATTGCTTTGAAAGTTTGGGAGAGATAATAAGGGCTGTTCACGATTTGGAGCGGAAGTCTTGATTATATCTGTTATAATAATATTTACTTTATCAGATTGAAAAACAATATTTTCTAATTTAAGTAAAGACAATGTCTGTACTCTTTGACCGGTACATAAAGCTAATAATGTAACGAGTTTTTTTTGTAATATTTTCTAATGATAAATTAATATTTGGATACCAAGAAGACAGTTGATTTAGTACTAAATTTGGATCCCAAGTAAATGAATATTTAGGCTTAATATGTTTAGTTTTATAGGCTCTTATTAAGAGGCGTTTAACACAACTGTTATCACTTATCTCTTCTCCTAATAAAAGAGATAATGCAGATCGATGTGTATTTAATGAACCGTAAGAACATCCCTTATTAAATTGCTCGTTTAAGAATCAAAGAAATAATGGAATGGATTTTTCGAAACTATTAATTCATAACCACACTTCTTGAAACCATAACTTCAATGAGACGTTGTACTGGCGAACAGTAGTGTCTGCGAGCGAGGCGAGCATCAACGTGAGAGCCTCTGGTGGGCAGCTGCGCCGGCTGAACGAGCGACGCCCGGAGAGCCTCGCGGCACCCAGGGTAAGGCTGGAGTGCAGTGGGTGCTGACTCCATGGCTGGGAAGGCCAGAAGGGGAATACAAGTACCCCTTCGGCTTTATCATCAATGATTTTTCGTATACATTTTAATACAAGAGAAAAGGGAGGAAATGCATAAAAATCCAAGTCAGCTAAGCTTATTGTAAATGCATCAACTGCGACTGCATCAGGTTCAGGCTTCCAGGTGACAAATAATTAACATTTGGCATTGGCTCGACTTGAGAACAAGTCGATCTTAATGGGCCCGAAACTATTTACAATAAGTTGGAAAGCGCTATCCGAGAGGGCCCATTTCTGGACTCGAAATCTGCTCGATTTTCTTTGGTGTTAACATAAGAAGCAAATATCCATAAATTGCGTTTTTCACACCATTGCCAAATTTCTCTACTTAAAATATTCAAATGTGGGAACTGAATACCTCCCATCCTATTAATGTAGCTAATGGCGGTAGTATTGTCAATACGTAATAATATTGCGCAATCTTTTCCTTCACTAGCTATACTTTTGAGACCTTACAAAACCGCGAGTAATTCTAAAAAGTTCATGTGATTTTCTTTTTCACTGTTCGTCCATGAACCACTATATTTATTATTTTTGCATACTGCTCCCCAGCCTGTCCTAGATGCGTCGGTGTAAATTTCTGACTTATAATTTTGAGTAATGATTGGACAAGAAATAATATTAATATTATTTTTCCACTACCATAAATCTTTTAGTAATATCTTATTAAGATTCATTTTCACCTCATAGTTTCCCTTCGAACTTATTTAAGGCTAAAAACTTTTGTCTCTCTAATATTTTTGTATATAAGAATCTATATTTTTTGGTTGGACAGGCTGCGATCAATACAAATTTCGTAATGAACAAGTTTTAAGATTAATGTACCTATTTATTAACTGTGCAATGTTATGCCGCTTATCGCCAGGTAACGTAATAGACATCTGTTCTGTGTTGAACATAAAACCAAAGAATTTGATTGACTTTTTTGGTACAATGTGACTTTTATCGAAATTTACAATAAAACCTAGACAATGTAATAACTTCAAAGTTTCTCTTACATTAATCATGCATTCTTCATATGTATCTCCAATAAGAAGATCGTCTTAATAGGTAGTAGACTTAAAACCTTGTTTCCTCAAATGACTCATTACTTCACGCATATTTTTTGTAAATACCCACGGAGCTACCGATAATCCATACGGCATTGCTGTGAACTCGTAAGTGATCGGCTCAGACGAATCATTTTCTTGGAATTCGAATCGTAGGTACTTTCTGTCACTAACAAAAAACGGCATAAGTAGATATGATTCTTTCATATCTATGTTGGCTAAGTATCCATTACGAGGAATTAATTTCGAGGCTGTTTTATAAGATTCCATTTTAAAATGTACTTTTGTTACGAACTTGTTTAAAGATTTTAAATTTAGTATAAACCTTTTTTCTCCGTTAGGTTTCGGAGCTAAAAATATATTTGAAATAAATTGATCATTTGAAACAACAAGGCTTTATAGCCCCTAAGTCTAATAATTTATTTATAGCTATTTTCATGTCTCTTTTTTCAGATGATGACAAATTATTTTTAGGAATAGAATACTGACAAATTTGAGTATCAAATGGTATTCTAAATCCATAATTTATCCACATTAATATAACTTCGTTTTTAGTTACTTTTGTCCAGCAATCATAAAATAAATTACTTCGACCTGCATGTACCTTGATTAATGTTGGGTCGGAGCACGCGTCCTGGACTAAGTCTGCGGCTGGAACTTGGCGTTGAACGCAGAGTTCGATTGAGGGCGCCGCTGTGTTTGAGCTGCTATCGGTTTCCTCTGACCTTCCCGCCCCCCCTGAACGACGGGTAACGAGGAGGTCCTGTCCAGTTTCCCTGCTGAGACGACCGGTTGACCGTTGATATTTGAGAGGAGACTGTTTTGGCTGGGCCTTTTTTAATTAGGGCTCCCTACTTTTCAATGGCTTTACTTGCCTTTATTTTTTCCGGCAACGAACTTCCGAATAAAGTTTCGTCTCTTTCGGAGTCTTGTATAACATGTTTAAAGTTTGTATCCAAATTAGGTAAAATCAGTTTACCCTATCTTTGGTGAACATAAAGTGGAGGTCTGATAATACGTGACGGAAGGCCTTCATTTTGTTTTCTTCCTTCTCAGGGAGGACGTCCATCTCTCGATTTATGGTGGTAATACCGTACCCCAGCTGTTGCTGAAAGTTTTGGATTTTTTTTTTTTTTTATCACGTGCTCGTGCTATGTCAGTTATGGTTGCTGAGATTTCAGCATTAATTTCAGCTATAATCGTATTGAAAACAAAAGGTGATCGATAAGATCAAATAAAATTTATTAAATTTTACATCACTACGATATTGAGCGGATAACGTGATATATCTATTATAGATTACACGCATTTTCTGCTCTGATTTTTTAAATAACCTTGGAGGCGACATGTTTATGTCTAATTCATATTAATATAACGCCCATAACGTATTACAGACAACGAGATAAATCTCCTTGAGATTACCCGCATTTTCTGTAATCGTATTGAAAACAAAAGGTGATCGATAAGATCAAATAAAATTTATTAAATTTTACATCATTACGATATTGAGCGGATAACGTGATATATCTATTATAGATTACACGCATTTTCTGCTCTGATTTTTTAAATAACCTTGGAGGCGACATGTTTATGTCTAATTCATATTAATATAACGCCCATAACGTATTACAGACAACGAGATAAATCTCCTTGAGATTACCCGCATTTTCTGTAATCGTATTGAAAACAAAAGTTGATCGATAAGATCAGATAAAATTTATTAAAGTTTACATCATTACGATATTGAGCAGTTAACGTGATATATCTATTATAGATTACACGCATTTTCTGCTCTGATGTTTTAAATAACATTTTTAAACCGAATAAGTAGGTCTTACCTTGTAAGATTTCTTCTTCATCGGAGGAAATAATTCGCTGTTTCCGTTTTTTATTTATTTTTCGTTCCAACTTTTTTATCTTTATATTATAATGTTGAAGCTGTTCTTCTGCTGTACGTTTAGGCATTTTGTAAAAACTTAAGTAAATGATTAAAGTAAATGACGTATGCTTGTTACCACGCACGAAAAAAGAATGAGGGCTTGGCGCGAACCGGGTGGATCATGCCACGCGGCGCCCCACCACAGTGTTTTTTTTTATGATACTTTAAATTATGCGAAGTTACCTAGTACCTAAAAAGGACTACCTGTTATATAATATCTGAAGAATGAAGCGACGAAAATTTCTTTAATATAATACACCCAGACCAAAGTAAACAAACTATTAAAAATGTGCTTAAATAACTGAAAAAATATGCTCAATAAATTATCACTCATCACAATCATCACTTGACCAGCAGGCCTATTATGGATCTCAAAACCATGCGATGATATCATGAAATATTGAGTTATTCCGGACCGATCCACCTTGTTGTGATCCTCCAGGAAAATCTGTTTTACCTATTTTAAATTAAATTCTATTCCGGTATGATTCACCTAGTCTTTATAAATATATGAATGCTGTTAATAATAATGATAACGAGAGGTGGATCACAACAAGGTGGATAGGTCCGGAACAACCCATAGTTATGACATAAAATATCACGCGATCACTATTCGGTATTACTCTTCTAAGCTCTTGCCATTTAGACACAATACAATAATAACAAAATATAATAATAAAGTATTCATTTATGAAAGCATACGACGAAACGGAAAAACACAAATGAAATCAAGAAACAAACATATCATAGAGGTGGGTGCGATCTCACCTTTTTCAATTGACATTTTTAAGTAATAGATGATATCATTGAAACTGTCATTGCAAAAGGTAATGCAATGCCTCTTGCACGCAAATGTATAGGGAATTTGTTTATTCATTATGCCATAATTGTTGATCACTGTATCAAAAAAATCTTGTTTATCATGTCATGTCATGATAAAACCGAAATAGGCCTTCAGGACTCGAACCTGGGACCTCTCGTTTGCCGGACGAGTGCTCTTCCATTGAGCTACCTGGGTCTAATTTTAATATTTGTAAATTAATATTTTTGCTCTTTATAGTTCTCAATGAATGGTCAAATAATTAATGCTTTTATTGAGTCATAACTGTTTTGCGCGGTTTTACTTTCGATTTAATGTCCGCGGTTTTATGTCCGATATGTCCAACATTTCAACTTGATTTTATGTCGATTTTAATGGATCATCAATCCAGAATTACTTCGTAAATTATAATTTTATAATTATTCTTAAAAAGATTTAATTTATACAGTGTTTATGAAAACTATACACTTTGTACTAACTATAGTACAAAATGATTACTACAAAATGTATGACAGTGTTTTATGTCAAACTTTGGATACTTATCGATTTATAAAAAAAAATATTAGGGTTTAATATCTTTTTACTCATTAGGTAACGTTCTTTTGATATCAGTTTTAAGTTTTTAGTTACGGAATTGCCTGTGCACACTTAACGATAACACCCTTTATAAAAGATAAATAAAGCAATCTAAAATTACCAACAAAAAAAAACTGCTGCGTTGTTTTTTAATAATTGTTAGAAAAAAACTCTTAAACCATCTCAAAAAAACGATATTTTGTGCAGTCATTACGTGATTTTACACTTCTTAGAATAATTCAAAAGAAACTTTAAAAAGAGAATTCAAGTATAAAACCTTTTTGCTTAATCCTATTTTTGTATGCCCCTTTCCCGCCATTAAAAAAAAACATAAATTATGATGCTTCATATGTTTTGAAAGGAAAATTTTGGTGTACACAACTTCCTCAGGGGGTGTAAAAAACACCATTAATCTCTGCGGTGATTAATTTCTCATGCAATATTGATATGGGTTTCTAAAGCGCCCCTTTTTTAACACCTTTTCATAAAAGTAATTAGTATTTTTTTGTAGTATTAACTATTTAGTCGTAGTTTTTGACAAATAATAATCAATACTAATAATATTAATGAATACTGGTAATAATAATATTACTAATAATTGAAGTTGATATTACTTATCTATATCTATACTAATATATAAAGTGGAAGAGTTTGTTTGTTTGAACGCGCTAATCTCAAAAATTACAAGTGGGATTTGAAAAATTCTTTTTGCATTTGATAGCCCAACTCTTGAGGAAGGTTATATTTTATCCCGAAATTTCCACGGGATCAAAAGTTACGCTGGTAAAACCGCGCCCGGTGGCTAGTCGATATAATAAAGCTGAAGAGTTTGTTTAATTTAAACGTATTAATTTCGTAAGCTACCAGCCAGATTTGGTTTCGTTTTTTTTTTAAATCGGTAGACTATTAGGTAAAAGTCCTGTGTAAGACAAAACTGTAAGAACGCTTGTCAAAAGTGGCATTCTCAAGAAAAAAACAACACTACGTTTTTTCATGCGTAGTAATGTCAAGTCATAACCAAGCTACTTACAGTGCCACCAACTTATCTGTTCAGGTGGCGGCGTCGCTGTGGTCGTATCAAGTGTTGCCATTTATATATATTTTGCAATAATTTGGTACAGTTTAATCACAATTATGAGTTAAACATTTACTTTGTACTTACTTAAACAAATGGAACAAAAAATAATAAAAAAATCATAAAATGGGTCAACAAATTTATTTATATTTTTAAATAAAACACTTTGAGTTTCAGGTCGTGCAGCTTGCTGGATGTTAGATTTAATATTTTTCAGGATAGGGTCCCATGTCGGTGATAGTTTCCAACCATCTTCTCTATTAAAATTAGGGTGTTTTTTAATTTCAATCGCTTCTCTGATCATTCTAGGAATGTAATGCTTCTCTCTAGATAAAATTTTCACTGAGTCAAACCTTAAGTAGTGGTTGGGCTTGTCCATGGAATGCTCACAAACTGCAGACTTTGAAGCTCTTCGATGTTTAATATCAGCTATGTGTTCTTTTACGCGGGTTGATACGTTTCTTTTGGTTTGACCAATGTAGGAAAGCCCACAGCTATTATATTTTATTCTATATTATTTATATTTTATAACAGTATGTATGATCGTCATGACACATTGTCAGTGGACGAACCCCAGGGATACTGCTACTTATTGGATCACACTGCATATCGTCTTCAGAGTCGCTGCTCTCGCTTTCACTATCACTAAGCAATGTAATGATAAACGGCTCATCCAAGTGTGCATCTTTCTTTCTGTACTCTTCATGAAGATTTTTCACATGATGGCAGTATTTCATCCATTCAGCTGATGAGATCTTTCCGCACGCATCCGAAATTAAATCAGGCATGTTAGCACTTGACTTTGAAATATTTGTTTCTGCCACTTTTCGTTTCATTGAACTCCATACCATTTCTATGGCGTTCAAGTCACAGTGATACGGTGGGAGACGTAGTATTTGATGCCCATTTTCTTTTATTATTTTGTCAATCTCGTACTCTGGCACGGGCTTGTTATTTTTAATTAATTCATATAACTGAGGCTTTGTCATTTGTGCTGAAAATTCCACGCCCCTTTCTAAAAGCCACTTTTGCATATCAGCCTTATTGTAATTTGAGTTGGGGCTTCGGTTAATGCATATGCTATGATACGGCGCGTTGTCCATTACGATCAAAGACAGATGCTGCAAATTTGGCAATAACTTTTCGGTTAACCATTTCTTGAAATTCGTGCTATTCATTTCGTCGTGGTAGTCGCCACTTTTAGTATTGGATTTAAATACCAAAAGGGCATCCTTTACAAAGCCTTCTTCGCCGCCTGCATGTACAATGATCCATCTCTGACCTTTTGCAACTGGCTCTAAATCACCATCTTCTTCAGGGCCTTGCCAGCATTTTCCAGTCGAGTGTGATGAATTTATATAAGTTTCATCTAAATAAATTACAGGTTTAGTATTTTCACGCTCGTTATCTTTAATTTTCTGTAAATATGATGCTCTCCAAGCACATATATCATTCCGTTCGCAAAGAACTTTTCTGTTTGTTTGCGTTCTTCTAAATCTAAATCCAATTTTTTTTAACAATTTGCGAAGCGTTTCACGACTTCCCTTAAAATTTATCTCTTCACGTAGTACGTTCAATAATTTTGGAATAGTTGGTATTTCTTTTTTTATAGAGTAAAATTCATGAATTTTTTCTTCTAATAACACCTATATCGAAGTCGTCCATTTCAATTTTACCTGAAGTCCTGTTTCTCTTTTTGCCTGGTGTTTCAATTTTAGTGCCACATTCTTGAGCCAATTTTTGTTCATTAACTAACTTGTGTAAGAATCGCTCAGAAACACCTGAAATAAATGAGATAACTAAATATAAAAATCATTAAGAATTATCATTTTTTAAAGTTATTGGAATTAAAATGTCGAATTTGAGAAGATTAGAAATACGGCTTAAATGTCAAATATCGCAAATTGTTTATTTAGGTAGTCATAATAACAGAAATATTTTAATTGAAGCTTTAATGTTCCCATAATTTGTTTTTAATCCTCTTAGGAAATTGATTTTCTTGTATCTAGCAACACTGACCTGTGGCTGCAGCAACGCGTTCATACAGCTTTTCGAATGGTATTATTGGCTGCTGTGCACGTTTTTCATCCTTCATAAAAGCTAATACTTTTAGTATAATTATTCGTGCATCACTTTTTACAGCCTTAGGCATTTTAGAAACACTTATTACCACAAAAGTAAAAATAAATCACAAAGAGCACTCACACTAATCAAAACTGACAGCGGAATGACATTTAAAAATGGCGTCGCTAGTTCTTCATTTGGCCACCTGAACAGATAAGTTGGTGGCACTGTACATGGAGATAAACGAAAAAAGAAACATTTAAATAATGACACTAGACAGGTACAGAAAGCAACAGATCAAATGTTCCAAACCTGTCAAAAAATTGTAATTGAATCTGAATTCTATGCCTTCGGCATTTAGTTATGACGATCGGCTGGTATAGTGGTAACATACATTGCCTTCTATGCCAGAGGTCCTGGGTTCGAATCCCGGCGGCGGCGGATATCTGTGTGATGAACACAGATATTAGTCGTCAAGTCATGGATGTTTATATGTTTATTTAAGTTTATTCTAATAAAAAAAAATGTATTTATTCACTATGTATGTTTATATATTTCTTAAGTATATCAGTTATCTAGTATCCTTAACACAAGTTCTTTAAGAAACTTAATTTGGGCTAAATAATGTTGTGTGAGTGTCAAAAATAAATAACTCAAATTAATTCAATTCAAACACTTTTATTGCCATTTGCATAGAATGGAGAAATATTTAAAAACTTACAGTAATATAGTTACATGAAATGGTGCAATACGGGCGGCCTTATCACTTCAAAGTGATCTCTTCCAGGCAACCTTTAGATTAATCTTAGAACATAACATGGCGTCATTATTTAATAAATAGAATTAATATTTATATTAATAGGTATAGGTAAAATAATATAATATAAAATAATATACTTACAATATAATAAAAACATAGATAAATATATATAGACATATACTTGGATACATAAAAGTAGGGATAAATACAATAATTTAAATAGATAGACCAAAATATACTATTTACATATAAACACTTATTCTATATAATATGTGATAAGTGTGAGAGATAGGAGTTTTTCAAATGATTTATTTATTTATTATTATTTACTTCTTAAGTTAAAAATTGGTTGGCGAAATTTGACTGCTTTATAACGCTTGGACTGCTGCCTTTTGTACATTGATCTCATGCTCCAGTAACATCGTATTCGACGTTTTGATGTCTTAAAAATAACTTAAAAATCTTAGACAGTCATAGCCGGCATATTTTTTTTAATTAAGGGTGACTTAATCCGTGTTTTGACGTCGTCAATGATGACAGAAGACACGTTAAGAAAGGCTCTTATTAATATAAAATTAGTGTCGACGAAGTCGTCGTGGCGCCGTGGTTATACATTATCACAGGTTAAGCAAGGTTCGGCGCGGTCAGAGGGCACGTTAAGCAGTCGGTCCCGGGTGCTGTATACTTGTATACAGTAGTCGTTAGGGTTTGTCAGAAGCCATTTGGCGCCCTGAAAACTCTGGCATCCACCACTCAGCACTGGGCCAGCTTGGTGGATTATGGCCTATACCTCCTCGTCACCCAGGGGAGCAACTCATGCCCTGCAGTGGGTGAGTTACACAGAGTTGTGATGATGATGACGATGAATATAAAATAAACAATAAAGATAAGAAAAATCCACCGCACACCACTGCAAGAGAGCTTATAATTGGCAACTGACTTAAATGAACGGTTCCACCCAGGCGAACCCCTTATCTGAAGGGGACCTACCAACAAGTGTGGGTCGTTAAAAATGGTGGCCCAATACAACATACTTATTTAGGGATGGTACAGATATTCCAAACCCTCTAAATGCTAGTAGGTTGAAATTCGCTTGAAGATAGGTTTCCTTGGTGACGCACTTGTTATAATTTTTTTCGACACTGTGACACGACACCTAAGGACCCGTTCACACATGATCCGTTTTACTGGATACGTTATACTGGATACCTTTTTATATCGTAAATACGTATACTGAATACTGTGCCATATGTGAAGTCGCTCATACAACTCCATGCACCATCGATAAAAAAAAATTAACTGGTAAAACGTATCCAGTAAAACAGACCATGTGTGAACGGGCTGTTACGGGGTGTTTTATTAAACAGATCGTACAGTATCTAAAATGTCCTAAGTGCATTTCACGAGATAGACTTTACAAGTTTCAAACAAATGATCAGCAAAACGGGTCATGCTCATGATACAGCTGGTTCGATAGTACCTACAGCGAATAATATTTTTGTATTTTTAATATGTTAATGATTTGTTGTTTTATTATAATTTAATCGTTAACTATTTGAACTGGTGACTAAACCTTATTTTGACTTTCACCACCACTACCACAACTCTTTGTAACTCACCCACTGCAGGGAATGAGTGTCTCCCCTGGGTGACGAAGAGGTATAGGCCATAATCCACCAAGCTAGCCCAGTGCTGGGTAGTGGATGTCAGAATTTTCAGGGTGCCGTAATGGCTTCTAACAAACCCTAACGACTACTGTATACAAGTATACAGCACCCTGGACCGACTGCTTAACGTGCCCTCCGAAGCACGGAAGTCGCCGTGAGAAATGAACGGTCGGCGGTCACCCATCCAAGCACCGACCGCGCCGAACGTTGCTTTACCTGTGATATCGTATGATACACACAGTAACCACGGCGACTTCTTTAAACTAAACATTAAACATTTTGATTACACTCACCTAATCCTAATGGAATATTATAAGATCGTATCTCGATTAAGATAGGAACTGGTTTTCCATATAAAAATGTTTGCAGAGAGATATATGATGACCATAACAGGCACCGTTGCTACATTATAGAATTAATGATATTATTTTTTAATGACCTAAGTGTCAATTTATTTCGGTAGGTACCAAAAAGTTTTGTATTAGGACGGATTAAGTCGTATGATCTTTTATCATTTGTGTTTAGTGTTGCATGTTTGTTCTTTTATTGTTTTACTGCCCATTTTAAGAAGTGACAAAATATTAAATGAAATTAGTTAAGATGAAATCATAGAGGGTGACTTCATTGATAAAAAGCGTGATAAATTAACTCACAGGTTATACAGGGTGACGTGTTCGAAATTCGAGGACGTGATAGTTTGAGATCATACATGAAGAGTAAAAATAAGACTAAAAATAAATATTAAATACCTAGATATTGAGTAAACTTAACCGAAAGTTAAAGAATTAATTACTCAGCGCATGGTTACGCTGGTAGGGACGAAGGTACGAACGGCGCTATCAACACAGGATAGGTAGGTAGGAATACACGGCTTCTCGACGCCTAGTAAAACTCTTAATCTATTTATAGGGAAGTCTGCTGGAAAATTAAGTACCTACTTCTATTACATAATTATAATCAGAATCGAGTACAGAGTGTTATCCTTCAATATCAAAAAATTTTCACCCTGTATAGTAAATTTATTACGGTTCTATGAACGTGAACTCTATTAAAATACATAAAACTTGCCACCTAATATCATTGTTCGGCAATAATCAACCCATGCAGAAATTCCGTCCGACTAGACTAGCCTTACACTCGTGCTACAAAACGTCTCAGAAGGGAGTCACTCAATCAAACAACTCAGAACCAGAATAAATTATATATATTTACAGTAAAAGTTTAAGTTTACTATTTTTTATAATCTTCCACCCCTTTGGAAAGTCGATTTGTTGAGAAGAAGTGGCAAGAAACTCATCAGCAATCATCTTTTAAAATACATAATAAAAGTTTACAGCCAGAGAACAATAAATAAATATCACAATCTTAATGACACTGACCTTTATCACAAAGCGGCTCGTTCTCAACTCCGCCATTGAAAAAACATAAAAAAATCCAGCATATCCGGAAAGTAAAAATCACGCCAACTCTCCAAAGCTACCAACATACCAATTCTAATTAAGTCAAATCAACAACTTTGGTTTTATGGGTTCAATGTTTACATCTTGTGTTTCCGTATTCTTATGAAAGCTAACACTCGTCTTGGTGCAGAAAGCATTCAATTAAAAAACGGTGCCCATTTTAGGCCTACACTGAGAAAATGAAGTTGGAATTTGGCTATCGGGACGAGTATGTTACCTATGCAAAACATTAACAAACAAGTCTACTTTCTCTTTAGTAGTATTCTGCTTACTGACGAGAGGATGTTGGTGAAATTTACATCTCTATCTAGCAAAGAATGTTCGACAAATTTGAGAGATTTCCACTTGGAATTACGATCCCTGAGGGTCCATCTGGCTATTGACTAATATAAAAGAGATGTCTCAAGATTGTATGGAGCCTTGGCCAGGACTGTGTACACCAAGCGAAATTATACAATATATCTTTTCTTTTCTTAATATATAAAACTCTTCCGTTACTGACTGAGTGACTGACAGACAACGCACAGCTAAAACTTCAGGCCATAGAGAGCTGAAATTTAGAACATACAATCCTTAGAGGTTGTGGGAAAACATTAAGA
Source organism: Stenoptilia bipunctidactyla (assembly GCA_944452665.1). Classification (NCBI taxonomy): domain Eukaryota; kingdom Metazoa; phylum Arthropoda; class Insecta; order Lepidoptera; family Pterophoridae; genus Stenoptilia; species Stenoptilia bipunctidactyla. The sequence continues at coordinate 759,414 of CALYBW010000058.1, forward strand.
AAGGAATTCCCAAAATTCCCACGGGAACGGGAATTATTAGACTTTTTATTTTGTATTAAAAATCTTATTCCTTGAGTGCACGTTTGTGATACTTGACATATGGCGGGTTTCAATATTCAACTGACTGGTATGCGTAACCGGTACAGGTACAAAACTGGTAGGAAAAAAGTAGCGTTCCACAATATGTACTAGCTACGGGCTGCAGGTTCTCAAATTTGGCAAGGGTCCTTACGTGACGTTCTTCCAAGAAAATAGGTGATATGTGATTTATAGAATATCACGCATTCGCAAATAATTTGTATGATATTTGAACTAAAGAAATATATAAACTTATTCAATTTATGTTTGCTTAGTTTTGGTATTCGATAAATATATTATAGTATGTTTTTAGAGCTTTTTATTGCTTTAATTTTAATTGCGTTTAATTGCTTACGTAAAACGAAACGCCAATCCTTCGACTAATTTTGCCATTGGTTAAAATACATTTTTATGACGTCAAAGTAAATATTTAAAAGAAAAATTATGTCATTCAATAATATTCGTGCTTTTTTTTCAAAAACAGTTATAGATAAGTTAGAAAGAGAAAACTGGATTATTGATATGTTGAGAGATATTTGATAGGACATTTCGTTAAATGAACAAATTGTAACGTCGTTGGCTAGATAAAATGACCTATTCTTTAATTGGTTATACGTAATGAAAACATAACTCTTATTGGCCGCAGCAGACTGCCATGCTACCTTTACCTCATTGGTTTAAATTAATAACTTGTTACGTCGTCGTTGGCTAGATATAATGACTTATTTTGTAAATGGTCAAATGTAACCTAGCAACCCATTACAGTCAAACAGTTCATAAGCAGTGGTTTAGATGTCAAGATTTTGAATATAGAAAGGCATTTTGGTAGTGATTTCTATTGGTCGTAGGCAAAACGAACAGTTTTCATAATATTGAAACCCGCCAATAAAGGCCCTTCAAAAAGTGACTGATTGTGTTATGAAAGGAATTCCAAAAATTCTCACGGGAACGGGAAATATATGATGATTTAGTTTGCATGAAAAATCGTATTCCTTAAGTGCACAGATGTGATACTTAGTATAAAGGTTCCTCAGTAAGTGACTAGTTGTGTGCACTTCCCGTTTGCGTTCGCTCCCGAACGGTCGTGTCTGCGGCCGCTCCCGAGTGTTCGTATTGCGCTGCCCTTGTTCCCTCCCCCGCACTCGTGCGGGTCAGGTGCCAAGTTAAGCTCTTTCGGAAAGTTTTCTCTTGTGGAGGCTGTGTGGTGTCGGGGCTAATTCATCTGCCCTTTTCAGGGCGGACCCGACTGCTGCCGGCCGAAGCATCGCTGGTCAGGTGGATACGTAACCGTGACAACTAAGCCTGATCGTCCGCCGTTCACCGGCAATAGGTCCGTACTAGGTCGTTTTCTTTTCCAGCGCAGTTTGTCTTCGCTAGACTTTCTTTCAGCTCAGCATTATGCCTCGTCACCCTGAGTGTACCGAGCATCAATGCGAAGCTAATCGCCGTCGTATTCATGAACTTAACCGAGAGGTTCAACTCTATTATCGTGCGTCTATGGATGCTACTTCAAAGTACCACGATGTGACCGACCGGACCGAATACCTGAAAAAGGAATTGGCCGCCCGTCCCTCGTCCACAGAATTCAAAAAGCTGTCTTCAGATTTCAGCCAGTTGTCCAGCGAAAAACAATCACTGGAAGCCCAATATGCAGCCGAGAAGGAAGCTCTTCTCGCTCAAATCGAGTCCATGCGAGAGCAATTGTCAGCTCATTCCCAGGTCGCCTCTATTTCTCAGGGGTTCCAAACCGATTCCCCGGCGTCTCCAGAACCATCTGAGTTCGTCGATCCTATTTCAGATCGCATGTCGGTAGATTCCACCGCATGCAAACGGAAAACTACCCCGCCAGGTAGTGATTCCGACTCCGCTCCGTTAGTTTCAGAATCTCCTGCTCCGTTCACAGAGGTTCGCAAAAAGTCAAAGTCAAAGAAGAAGAAGCAAGATGCTTCTTCGACTTTATCCCCATCCGTTTCAGCTGCTCCAGCCGCTGTTCCTGCTCCGCAAAATGTCGCACCGGCGTCTGCTCCTGCGCCTTTTGTTTCAGCGATCCCGGCGTCACAGCCTGCGTCGCAATCAGATTCGGCTCCGCCGAAAGTCAAGTCTCCGCCCCCCGTCTTTCTACGGGACAAGAGCCGCTGGACCGAGGTCTCAGCTCTCTGCGGTAGACACAATCCCAAGATCCAGTATAGTAAGGCATCCAACGTGGGTGACTCTATTAAGGTCGTTGTCAATTCCATTCCCGATTTCAGGAATCTTACTCGACTTCTTGCTGATCACAAGCTCGAGTACCACACTTACGCCCTCCCTGAGGAGCGTAAGATTCGTGCCGTCCTCAGGAACGTGCCGTTCGAGCTCTCGAACGAGCAAATCCAAGAGGACTTGTCTTCTCAAGGCTTCCCCGTCGAATCTGTGCACAAAATGCACAGCCGCCGAGGCAAGCAGTTCCCACTTGCGCTAGTAATCCTAGCGAAGAGCCCGCAAGGGCAGTCCATTTTCAGAGGCAAGCCCACCGTGTGCGGTCTCTCCAACATCCGCGTCGAGGTACCACACAAGCGTGGTTTCCCAGGTCAGTGCCACCGCTGCCAATTGTATGGTCATGCGGCGGCGAATTGTCATGCTTCCCCTAGGTGCGTCAAGTGCCTAGATCCGCATGGGACTAAGGAGTGCTCTCGCACTCCCGAATCGCCCACCGCTCCGTCCTGCGTCTTGTGCGGCCAGTCAGGCCACACAGCAAACTTTCGCGGCTACCCCAAGGCACCGCGTGCTGCCAGGGCTACCGTGAAGCCCATCGAGAACTGGAGAGAGCGACCGCAGCCTAGCTCGGACGCCCCTCCAGTCAGTTCAAAGGCCCCCAAGGCCTCGATTTCTATCGTTCCAGGTCAGCGCAGCCGGGTCGCGACTCAATCGCAACCGGCTGCCAAATCGGCTTCCCAGTGCCAGAACGCAAACGGTTCTCAAGACCGCATGGCGTTCTGGATCCAGCTCGCTCCCATCGACGAGATCCTGGCTTTCGGCGCCGCTCTCGACGCCAGCCCAGAGGGTTTCAACGGTGCTCTTCCGGTCCTAACCAAGTTCGCTCCCCTTATTAGGAAACTCCAGCAAGCTCAACGTTTCTAAACGTAGTCCTTCTTTCCAGCATTCCTATCTCAGAGTGAGTCTGATCACTCTAGATAATCTCTTAGTTTCAGTTTCAGCTTTGTCATTTCTGCTAATCTTAGCTTTGTTTTTCTCACTTTCAGTTCCTTTTGGTGGCAGCCGTCTGGATGCCGCTCACTGCGCAGCCTCTCTCTCCAATTGGCTGTCGCTCCGATAAATGATCAAGAACCTGGATTAAGGTAGGTCGTAAAGGGGGATGTTTAGTGGGTATGCTCGGCTTCACTGAGTGAGTCTCCACACTGTCTGGGCATTCTATTTGCCGTTAGCCACTGGGGTTAACAGCTTATAGAATGCCCATTCGTCCGTAATAGGATTCATCCTCCTCCCGCTAAAGCTTGCTTTACTGGTTAAAGCTTGTTTTAGGGGGTGCCCAAAATTTTCTGTGGCGGAAAAACAAAAGACTAGTTGTGTTAAATATAGACAATGTTTATGCACGTACGAAGTTGCGGGCAAAAGCTACTTCCTGTATAAAATTCGTGTGCGCAAGATTGTCGACGTCAACGGCACAGGCCATCACGTGAACTTGAGGTAAAAACGCAGGATAAGCCATAGTAAAAAGTAGAAACTACATAATACATTTCAAGTGACATATATGATCCTACCTGGAATATCCGAGAAAGAAACACGATATGAAACCTTATAAGCTCATTTTAGCGTAGTGCAGACTTCAGCAGAGCGAAAGCCCTCGATTGAAACATAAAACAATTGAGTTATCACTTTTCTTTTCTTTTCAGGTCTTCTTTTCCTCTCACACGAATGTTCGAATACTTATATTTATTTATTTACAATCACAGATAAAATATGATATTGAATTCAACGTAAAGAAACGGACGAGTAAAAATAAAGGAATAACTACTAGAAATCTAGCACAGTAGGGAATGCCTACAGTTCCAAATAACAAATTAACATAATGAAAATAAACCTTGATTAATAAAGCAACCAGCTTCATCAATTAAAAAAATTAGAGTTAAAATTTAAAAATTCAAAATGCTAACTAAAAATACAATTAATATGATGAAACGCAAAAACTTTACTCAATACACCTTTTAACCAAATTTACACTGTTGTTCTGTATTTCATTGAAAGCCGTCGGTATTTAATTTTACCTGCTCTTTAATTTAAACGGAATATTTGAAATATTATTTTATATTTACTTTATTTGTTGTGCAGTGTAGCAAAAAGATACTTTTAATTCTGAGGACAGAGGAATGCGTGAAATGAACTAATACTGTAATAAGATACACAATTACTGTTTTAATTTTATATCAATTAAACGAATAAATAGCAGTTGATCCATTTGATGCGACGATTTTTTTCCATTTGAATTGGTCACGAGTAATCTATCGCTCTTATTTACTCGTGTCTGCGCGAATTATACGCAGCAAATCCGTTCAAAAAGGATTTTCAAATTTTTCATGTTTTTTTTTACCATAATAGACGTTTTTAGATAGATAGATAGATAGATTATAGATGTTTTCAACGGAATTTTATCGTAAAAAATTTTTGAATGTTTTTCGACATATGATCACGAGTGATGATAATAAATACAATTGATTTACCTCACAACCTCAATAAAATTTCGGTATCTAAAGCTATGAGTCAAGAACAATAAAACAATTTCCTGGGAAAGGCCACATATCCATCTTTGATGTTTTCTTGTGTGGTCATCATTTACCAATAGGTGGTAGGATCCCTTCTGGGTCCGCCTGGCTAGCGACCACCCTTTAAATAAAGTCTGCCGCCAAATGTTTCCGCTCCGGCGGTAATGTGTTCCGGCAATATTGTATAAAGAGCCAGTTCCTTCCTAAACCCGTGCGCTTCATCTTCGACCTCATCGTCACTTACCATCAGGTGAGATTGAGGTCAAACGCGGTAAACCCGTCACTTATAAAAAAAAAAGACGTGTGGCACTCGGAGACTGCCGCGGTAAAGCTGCATAGCATTTTTTATCAACTTATGAAATTATAATTATTTATTTATTTTATTAATGCAGTAATGTTTGATCTAATATGAAGTCCACAAGTTCCTAGTAGATGGCGCTGATTTTTTATTAAAGCCCGCATGTAAAGTTATGAATCAATCAATCAATCATTTATTTGCATAAAATATGGTACAGATTTAGGACTTAAAATTAAAAAAATAGGTCATACATATTTTACCTTTTTAGGGCATGCATAAATAAATTACTATTGTTAAATTTAACAAAAGTCTCAAAGTAGGCACATTCGGCATATTGTGATTTTTCCGTAATTCATTTAAGGTAATTTCCAACAAGTTAGTTTTAGACAAAAGACCCGCAATATTTTGTTGAAATATTTTTAGTTGATTTGAGTTGCTATCATTATTATTATTTAAATTTACTTTATTTACGAAAAAATATTAATTTATTATATTCCAAGTTATTTTTTGTCTTTTTAAGAAAATAGAACGAAATCGTCCCCTTTTTAATTATATTCTGAGTAGTATTCGGATGAGATTTATAGTTTGCATTTGAATGTCCAATTTTTATGTCTATTTTATTTTCAGTCATTTTTAAAAAGTATTACGGAATTGTTCCCTTTTTAGTTACACCCTGAGTAGTAGTTGAATTATATTTATAATCTGCACTTGAATGTATATTTTTTTAACCTTTGAATGTTTATTCTTAATATGATACTTAGTAAATGATTAATAATAATAATAATAATTTATTTTGTCCTTTTCTTTCTTTGGTTCTTAAGCATCGTCAATATTTCTTCAGTGCTTGCGTAAGGTATAGTAAAAGATATAACTTCATATTTTTCGTAAGGATTATTAAATCTTGATCTTACTAATCTGTTACGAAGACCTTTACATTGCTGTCCACCAACTACAAAGATTCTGTGTTCTTCATGTCTATTTTTCTTAGATGTCACCAATACCTTATCCTCTTCCACTGCCTGGAGATTTTTTTTTGTTTTTAGTAGTGAGGACTCCGGTTCCACTCGTAGACAATCCTTGTTACTCTCCTTCAATGGTGATGATAGTGAGTACGGTGGTGATGGTGGCAATGATTGTAATTTCTCTACGTTTTCATTGTGTGTATTAGCTATTGTCTGCCGACGACTTTTTTGTCTATTTGTTTTGTTTCGTAGAGTTTTTAGTTTCATGCGTTTTGGTGCACATATTTTTGAGTAAGTGCACTTGTCGAGATAATTGACTAACTTCTTTATTTAAGCCAATGTTTTCAATTATAATATTCTCCATTTCCATGTAGGTACGTGCTTTCAAACTGCCTCTGTAAATTAATTATTTCAAGTTTGGTCTGCACTTATATCAGTCGATAAATTAAAACTTTTTGAAGCTGTGTCAAGACTCAAGATCAATAGTGTCTATAGTCGGCGCGGCGAACCTTGATCCCTATGACACTGACAGTAATTTCCACAACATAACCTTGTAGTGCCGTCACCATTACATTAGAATCGTATTGGAGGCTTCTAAAAATGGCATTTATTTATTTTACGTAGCTATATTCCAATAAAATGATATTCCGTTGGAATTATCACAATTCATAACATTTGCAAGAAATTATCTCAATCTCAATCACACTTTACGTTTACGTTGTGCAAAAGTTACTTCGTAAGGTATGATTCAATAAATACGATTCTAATGTAACGGTGACGGCACTACAAGGTTATGTTGTGAAAATTACTGTTAGTGTCATAGGGATCAAGGTTCGCCGCGCCGGGTATAGAGACAAATTGTGATCCAGGGATTCACATGAATGTGTGTGCGTGATGCTAGGCGACTTGGCTGCCGGAGGTTTTAAGCCTTTTTCCTCCTAGTAGTGACGGTACTTATCTGGCTATTTGATGTACCCGGCTTATTTTTAGCTTTATCTTTTTTTTCTTGGCTTGGAGCACTTCCGTATACATTTAATGCACTGCCATTTTTTTGTGCTCAGCTGTTAAGGTATTATAAAACTTTTGAGTCGAAATATTTTCGCATTCTTTGTGATAAATTAATTTACAATTTGTACATGTCAGGTTTTCATTACCTATTCAATATATTCTTTTTACATTTGTTAAATTTTTTAATGTCGTTTTTTGGTGTCATCATTTCTGTTTACTTAGTCAATCAATCAATTTGTTTGTAACTGCCTTTTCTTTTATTTAATCCACAGACTAATAAGGAGAACAAGTTCAGACGGACAACTCCCTTGTCATAGATGTCGGTCTGTACGAGGCTCACATATTGATTTTGACAGCTTGTTTTTTTTTTAAATGTTATTCTACACAATGAGGTGTAGCAGTTTTTTTTTCTACGGACATGGCAAAGAACTTTCTTAGTATGTTATGCCTATAGGTAATTCCTTTGCCAAATAATAAAATTTACAAATAAATAAATATGGGTCTGGATGTTTTTCTATATAAAAAATAAAAAAATATCTATGTGTTTATATATTTATTAAGTTTATTTATCCGTTATCTAGTATCCATAGCACAAGTTCTTAATGAGACTTAATTTAGGCTAGACAATGTGGTGTAATTAAATATTTTTTTCTGACAAATCCAATATAGGTATATACTCGTAATTTCAGTCCTCGCTGTCAGTATATTTCAGGTATTGTTGAGTTATAGTTAGGTACTTCCTTTGGTATATTTTCTCGGAAATTCACATAAGGGTAACACAATTTTCACAACTTATACAATATTTTTATAATTTATTTATAATTAAATTCATTTACACATCAATTCACAAAGATTGTTATTGTGTCAATCTCTACAAAGATTGTTCAATTAGAAACATTCAATTCAATCAAACTATTCAACCAATTCAAGCAGTCAAGTGTCAATATCATTATGTGAGCCCATGAACAATATCCATAGACTGATGCTAATATACACTATGGAGATTACCAGCCGTGATTTAATCCAAAGATTGGATTTGATTTAATCCTCTGAAAACAAAGTAAGTTTCCAATATAAAAAACTTAAAAAAAAATATTTATAATTTTAAAAGGAGAAAAGAAAAACATAAAAAAGAATTCATGTCAATGTGATTATCAGGGCTTGAACTCGTAACTCTTGATCGGGAAAAAATTATCAGTTTTTTTTTTGTATTCAGGTATTATAAAACCTTTGAGTCGAAATATTTTCGCATTCTATGTGATAAATTAATTTACAATTTCAGGTTAGGTTTTCATTATTTTATTCATTATACATTTCAGGTTTTCATTATTCAATATATCCTTTTTACATTTGTCAAATTTTTTAATGTCGTATTTTGGTGTCATCATTTCTGTTTAACTTAGTCATTCAAAAAAATTTTTTTGTAACTGCCTTTTCTTTTATTTAATCCTCTTAGAACAAAGTAAGCTTCCAATATAAAAAACTTAAAAAAAATGTATATATAATTTTAAAAGGAGAAAAGAAAACATAAAAAATGGATTCATGTCAATGCGATTATCAGGGCTTGAACTCGTAACTCTCGGTCGAGAACCTTTTGACGTTACCACTCGACCACTCATCGATTTACTCAGATAAGCGAAATAAAGGATTTGTTATGAAAGCCAACGATTGTTTATTTACCTGTCAACTCTAAAAATTGTCATGTTGCCTAGAATGGATGCCTCTCGATAGATGGCGCTGATTGTTTATTAAAGCCCGCATAAAAGCGCAGATTTTTTCGTTACGGAATTTCTGGATTCGGTCCCCACGCTCAAGGCCCGCGATAGAAGCTATGCAATAGCTTAAAAAAAAAACCATCATTTAAACATTCTGTCAATTACCTTCGTCACCGAGAAATAAAGACTGACATTTAAAGAATAATGTTCCCAGTTGACCTGTCAGATTTTCGACAACTCATGAAATGTAGGTATTTAAACAACATATAGTGCAAATAATAGTTCATGTGCGGTTAAGTCCAAAACAATTACTAATATAAGAAACCGCAGCAAGGATTTTAATATAAACAGGCAGCATTTCAATGGCAATATCATCTTTATACATTCACATACCTAACATAAACTAGTTTGACAGGTCAGAGACAGTATGGACCGTGAACATTACTCTTTTTGACAGTTTCTTTCATCCTAACAGTAGTTGGTTTTGGCTAGAATTGCGTAAAATTAATAAGGTTTTGAAGGCAATCAATAAAGTGTATATTAAACATTTGAAATGTCTCTACTACTGCAAAATTACACGCTTTTACTCCTTTCTTTTATGATTAAGTAATAAATTAAAAAGTTTATAACTATACATTTTATCAAAACAAAAACAAAAAAACTATAAATTATCAATTCCATTCAAAAATTATATTAATTTAAAATTATATAAATATAGATCAAATTCAGACAGCACATTTGTCTGGTATTTCGATCGTTAGGTACCTACTTTGTTGTTCCTTTTATTGCTAAATTAAAATAAAATAAAATACCCGAATTTCCCCAAAAAGCAAATACTTCGATGGCCAATATACTAAATTTTTTTTCGAGTCCCGGTAGGGAGTAATTTTATTTAGTATTTTAATGTATTTAACTGTTTAACTTGTTCATCTATGTTTTGAAATCAGCTGTTCAATTAGAAACGTAGTCACAATGGCCTCACACATAAAAAAAAAACAAACGAAAAGGAAGGAATGCGGATGACGTGCGTATATTTAAAATTTTTCAAATTTGGAACGTGTCATTCATTGTTATGTTGCAATACGTTTTATCTTCTTGTTGCTGTAAATATCACTAAACCTGTTTACGATAAGTAACGATTAAATAATTAAACTCAAGGTTTAAAAAAGAAAAGAATTCCTTATAAATTGGGAGCGAGACTTTATGAACGAGGAAGTGAGAACAAGTTACAACTCAGGTATAAGCTTAAAATAAGTTAAGATTTAAGAAATTAATAACTTCATGTTATGTAATTAGCAAGCTTTTATCCTGTAAAAAAGCCACGTAAATATCGTAAAATAGTTTATGTAATTTAATAGTATTGTAAATTAATAAAGTTTCTAAAAGAACTAGTGCTAGTATTGCACTTTTATTAACATGCATATTAATAAATATTAAATAAATAAAATTCCCAGACAATCACACCAACTACATGGCCCCAAAGTAAGCACAGCTTGTGTTATGGGATACCATGTAGCGAATTAGGGGGGAACCTAGAATATAAATACATAAATAGATAAACACCCAGATACGGAACATTTTTTTTCTTTTTCCGGGCGGGAATCGAACCCGCAACCACTGGCGTGTCTGGCGGAGGTAGACTAGTTTAACCTATCGCCAAAGTGGTCAATCAGAATAAATAATTAGTTGTTTCAGGCTATAACTTCATTTGTATGAAATTTGAAATGAATTTAAAGCCGCTTAGGTATTAAAGGAGTGTCTAACATCTATCCATATGCTCTTACAAACTCTCACATCTGTAGATACTAATTTGAGAACTTATTTTCGACTTTGATAGCTCTTGTATCTCGTGCAATTTCTAGTTTATAAGTAAGATAAGAAAAGATAAGATTTCATTACAATAAAGATAAAACACTCTAATGCATAACATCAACTTCAATTTTCTTTTGTCTACAAAATAAACCAAGTCACAATATTAAGAACATCAAAGTGAAATACAAACACCTTCATATAGGTACATATAAGTAGCAGAGAATCACAATAAGCAAGACAAATGATACATAGAAATCAGTTTTTGCCGCAAAAACTTTTGTGTTTTGTTCAACTATCTCTTTTCCGCATAATTAATCTTCGCGCCGTCAGCATGTTGCAAAGAAATAGAAAAGCTACATTTGAGCTTTCCCTACATTTTGTTGCGCCTATGTTGCGCACAGCCTCTGAAAATCCGCTCAGTGCAAACCTACCTACCTACGCTACGCCAGTATCTCGGCGACCGCCGTGCTAGGTGGACGTGGAATTTGTGTCGTGTTCGCGAGTGAAAATGGTGCGATATCGTATTTGTAATACGTTACTCGAAGTGATTTATTGAGTGTTGAGTGTGAATTACTGTTTGAGTGTTTGTGAATTAAAAGTTTGGAAATGTGGATAAACAACTTTAAAATGTAAGTTTGTATTTAATTTAATTTTAGGGTATTTTAAATATTTGGTACTTAGGTACTTATAAAAGTTAATATACTTTTAAGGGAACTTTACTTTAGGAAAATGTGAACTATACGTATATACTCTAAAATATGATTCTTCTTTTTAAAGGTTACTCTAAAGTTTAATAAAAACATATAAAAATGTAATACTTTACGAAATTCTAACACGAACCTTTTATTAACCTTTAAGCGCTAACAAGACTAAGCCAGAGTAAAAAAAATATATGATGAAACCAACAGATTTAAAAATAAACAGTTAAGTACAATCTCGACTGAACAATTTTAGTTTTCGACAGATTTTACGGAAATTTCGGAATATTTTTTCGTACGTTTTTTTTATTATTTAGGTATTTATTTAACGTCTCTTTACAACAGCACAGTCATTAGCGACAGTGGTTTACAGACATTTATATAATCTGATAACTTTAAGGAAATTAAGTGTTTTTTCACAACCAAAATCGTTCAAACATTGTGTTAAATTATTCGGGAGATTACATAGTTTTTTCTCATTCTCATACACTTGACATTCCTCAAACAGATGATTGATATACAGTTAAATCCAACCCACATTTGCATTTTGTTTTATTACTTTTTGTGATTGAATATTATGAGTTAAGTCGGTGTGTCCAATACGAAGTCTTGTGATGGTAACTTGATCTTTTCTACAGTTAAACGACAATGGAGTTTTATCAAATATAGACTTTCTCACTTTATACAGTTTACTTGTGTTATTTATCTTCCATTTAGAATCCCAGAGAAATTTAATCTTAAATTTAATGAACTTTTTGTTTATTTTATAAAGTATTCCACCTTATTAAATATAGCGTTAAACTTAACCACTATGTTTTGATACCCAAATATATTTCATCGAGCAAACAATGTGTATGGTGAAAGAACTTCTACCTACATAGTCCCAAGACTGATAAACAAACTTCCCGCGGAATTACGCAGTAGCTTTACACAAAAAATATCAAATCTAAGCTCAAATGCTTTTATATTCATGGTATGTGTGAGTAATCAACGATTGTAACACCCTTTTATAATTTATAACACCTTTTAAAAAACACTTTTTTATAATTACTGTGAATCGGACTTGGAACTTAGGAATGCCTATTTTAAGACAACATTGAATATTAAGTACCTACTACAAAAGTAGACTAGGTTAGCATGATCTTACAAACCTCAGTGGTTTTCTTATGCTAATTTTAATTTATTTTCCTTAATTTGAGATTGTAAAATGATAATAAATGAATAAAAAAAAAATTAAATTAGCTTCACATTCAATTTACCATTATCTGCTCAAATGACTTGCTATAGATTGAGTTTGTTGCTTTTAAAATCTCGTGTGTTGCAAGAACTAACATTCTTTTAGAATTAAAGTAACAAGTTTTTTTTTTACAAGTTTAACGTGTAAAACCGCTATAGTTTATAATAATGCTAATAAGTATCTTCAATTAAATTATATTACAAGAAAACTACAAGCCATCAATACTAATATGAAGCAATGTAATTTAAACGTGAATCCAATTAATTACATAAAGTAGTGCGTACTATGAATGAAAACAGTATTGTGAGACTCTTACGTGCACGTACTTAATTGGATTCAAATATAGAACTAAGAGAACCCCTAGGTCCGCCTTGGTCAACTATTTGATAATACCTCCTTAGTTGGTTAATCAGGGGACTGATCATGTCGTTAGCGAGTTAGGTTGAATAATTATTTTTTCGAACCTAATGGATTGTTTCATACAGTCATAAGGTTGGCTGCTAGTACTCACGTTGTGTCCTTCAAATCCGTTTTTTAACCGACTTCCAAAAGGAGGAGGTCATCAATTCGTGTGTATGTTTTTTGTGTGTCTTTGTTACACGATTTAGTTTGGGGTCATGCACTCTGCTTAGTTTGGGGTCATGCAGTTGGTGTGATTGTCTGGGGAATTTATTTATTATAATTTTTTTTATTTTTCATTTTATAATATAATTTTAATTATCAATCAATCAGACTGATCAATCACAATGATATAATGGTTTACACTACTTCGAAAAAAGACTGCTCTAGTAATAAATTAGGTTTTCGCTTCACCTTTATAATCTTTATAATGGGCATAATTATACGAACCTTTAATACCTACTTAAATAGATAGTCGAATCGTTCGCAGGTTTTTATAGTTCGCTACATGGTATCTCATAACACAAGGTATGCTTACTTTGGGGTCATTTTTTTGATTTTTTTTTCGTCTTTCATGCACTGATTCCCGACCGACTGGTCTTATTGTCGGATCCTTTCCGCCCGGAAGAGCATGTAGCTTTAAAATAATATAATAATAGCACATTTTTGGTCACATACATTAAATTCAAAATTGCTTCATAGTGATTTTTTACAGAAAATAGTACAACACATTATGCTGTACAACAACATGCAATATTAGATATATAGGTACTCTATACTTATGTTTTACTCTAAAGGTTTAGTAATTTGTCGTTATTTAACCTACAAATTATATAACAACTCAAATATAAAACTTTAACATGTGATAATAAACGAGCGCAGAGCATTAAAAAAACCGACTTCACGTCAAAACTTTGGCTGAGTTGAGAATCTGAGTCTGAGTCATCAACGTAAACATTCTCCAAAATCATACCTATTTTTCAAAAGTTTGAAATTTTCAATGAATTACCTAACTGTTTGCGATGAAATGTATATGGAACGAAGTATGAAGTATCCTCTATCATATGAAACCTTAATTTTCAAAATCAATACATAATTGTTTGAAATATCGTGTAACACAGACACAAAAAAACGACGACCGGTTGGTGTAGCGGTAACATACATTGCCTTCTATGCCAGAGGTCCTGGGTTCGAATCCCGGCGGCGGATATTTGTGTGATGAACACAGATATTAGTTGTCAAGTCATAGATGTTTATACGTTTATTTAAGTTTATTCTAATAAAAAATATGTAGGTATTTATTCAATATGTATGTTTAAATATTTCTTAAGTATATCAGTTATCTAGTAGCCATAACACAAGTTCTTTTAGAAACTTAATTTTGGCTAGATAATGTTGTTTGCGTGTCAGAAATATAAAAAAAAATACAGACGAATTGACAACCTCCTCCTTTCTTGGAAGTCGGTTGAAAATCATATTCGATCGGACCAACTTTCGAGTTTAAAAATCCGCACGTATAAGTTACGAGGTTACACACATAAAAATAAACACAGTTGGCTTGAAAACAACCTCCTTATTTTGAAGTCGTTTAAAAAAGAAGTAAGTATTGCATTCTTCTTATAGCAAATGTGCAATTGTATGTGAGATTACATTATTATAAAGACAACGATCGTAAAAGTAAATGTAATGACACAACTTTTCGATTACAGAATAAATAACATTTCTTAACGGTATGTGACAACAATGACAATAAATTTAGGCTTGCATGTTTGCTTGATGACACAATCAATTAAATAAACACTGGCTAACTGCGAGTCGAAGCGCGCTGGGAGTGTTCCGTACGATTTGTCATCTGAGATACTGTTACTATTTAACTGTAATACAGCATTTGGAACTAAATAGTTGGACGTGATAGTTTGAGATCATACATGAAGAGAAAAAATACAATAAAAAATAAATGTTAATTATAATTTGAGTAAACTTAACCGAAAGTTAAAGAATTGATTACGCAACGCATGGTTAAACTAGCGTTGGCAGCGATCCGCGTGCCTGGTCACGTGCTACTACCACGGTTCATGAGATAGGTTCATCTCTTGTATGCTCTGGAAGGTTTTGTTTAACTTGTGAGCTTGTGAAAATATGGGGCGTAAACGGAGAAAACGCGGCCGTTTCTTTTGATTACGTTGACTTAGATGTTTTATCATTTTCTTACTCAAAGAAACTGTAGACTGGAGTACCACCTTAATTTTTTTTTATTAATTGACTTAATACCTCCATGGGTTCCAAGAAAAGTTTAGGTATTAATACAGATAGATTTACTGACAGGAAGTCAGTAATGTTTTTTTTAAGCACGGAACCCTAAAAATAATAACATTCAATAATAATTCTTAACCATTATATTTGTTAAAGAGAGTTAGCCAATTTAGGAGTATATTTAGCAGTTAACAAATGATGCATTATTTCATGTGTATATTAGTTTTTCAGTTTCTAATTCTAAACTCATACCCTGATTTAGGTAAACTTATAATTCAAAATTTACTTTTACCCTGATTATCCCAAATATATTTCACCAACTTCGGTGAAAACGGGTAGGATAAAGAGTTTATTAATGACGTCCGTTAGTTATGGAAGTGACGCTAACGATGCGCAACTACTTACTTGCTTCCTTTTTGCACGAAGCGAAATGAAGCCGAGTTGCTTCAATTTCACTTCACTTCACATAAACGTTTACCGAAAAATGATAATGGTTAGACCTTAGTTGTAAAATAATGTGGCATAAAATAAGATGAAGAGCGAAAGAAAATGTCTTGTATTATAAATAGGTTACGTATAAACGTTATTTGTAAAATAATAATTAATGTAAGATAATGTGATCAATGCACATGAACATAGTTATGTAAAAAAAACTGCAGGGAGTGGGAATCGAATGGGCAACTATTTGTTCAAGATACTCGTATATTTTGTTAAATGTTTATTAATATAATTACAATTAAGTGGGATAATTTATATGCAGGATCATCCACCAAGCTCACATGAGAAGTATCTCAAATTAAACATGTAGGTGCATAAATACGGATTATGTTGTTTAACCTAGTATAAATTTCTAAATTAATGTTATTCTTAGATATAAGTTGTTATCAGAAATAAAAATCTTATCTTATCTGCTTATTTATTGAAACAAAATATACACATGTTTGACGTAATAAGGTCACCAACCTGGAGTAGGTAGGTTAGTAACCCAAAAAAGGGCAGGGGCCGTGCAAAAAAGGATAAGTAGTAAGCTCAACCTAATTCCATTTTTTCAAACCAGATTTAAGTACAGTCATTTAACTTGCTTACCCAAGGGCGAAAGGTTTTAAGGCGGGGCTTTTCTTTGTCAACCCTACGTCGATAGAAATGGCGATAGCTATATCGTATTGGGATCATAGTTGTGGTCAGTTCTTGAAATATCAGACCACAATAATCGATACGTGAAGTCTCTTTTATTATTAATTTTATTAATCACATAGATTATAAATACCTAGGTTTATTAAATTTCACAGATATTCATAGTAATAGAAAAATACTTATTCTTAAGATTATTGGAAATTAATAATCCCCAAATTTTTTTTACGTAATAATTTTGCAAAAAAAAGTATATATTTTTATTAATATATTCGCTTACACATTAAGCACAGCATGGTCACTTTAATTTACGAATGTATACCATTAAAGGAAAACGACTACGCGCTACTACAAATATCTTTTAGTACTACGTCATAGTATTATCAGTGAAATTCCGCTTCTTAGTAGCTATGTTCATCAACAGAGACTATTTATAAATAAGTTTTTGATGCCATATCTTAATTTTTTGTACTGGGCGATACAAAAATAAATATACAGGTATATTTATATCGTATCAAAGAATATTGCATTAAAATTTGGCTAGTGACTAAAAAACAACCCTGTATAAAATGGATTGGCTGGTATTGAACCATTTCAAGATCTAACCAATTTTACGTTTTGCGCAGCGAAGCTTTGCACATCAACGTTAGTGGAGGCTACAAATAATGTTGGTAATCGGTGCTTCACCTTGCGGTAGTATTGCATTTTCAATCCAATCTTTTATCAAACTCAACTTTCACGTAGGGGCGTTGCTAGGACAACTGAAAACCAAAATAGTTGCTTTCTTTTTGCTAAGGTTTGATTGAGGATTGAGATAATGAAATCAGTCGCAAGTCCTACCGCTTGAACCTTTTTAGAATTGTAGAACTAACAGCCCGATCACACATTGTACGTTTTACTGGATACGTTTTATCGGACACGTTTTTTTTTTCATCGATGACGCATGGAGTTGTATGAGCGACTTCACATTTGGCCCAGTATTCAGTATACGTATTTACGATATAAAAAAAATATCCAGTAAAACGGATCATGTGTGAACGGGCTGTTAGGCTGCAAACTGGACGGCAGCGACAGCGAGAGCGACTGAAGCGCGTGCAGTGGCGCGGGCAGCGATTTCCGCGACACGATAGAAAGTATTGAGTTTGTATGAAACCGCGACAAATCGTTCGAGCGCCCACTGACGTTGAGAACGACCCAGATTCCCCGCGCCGCTGTCGCTCTCGCTATCGCTGCCGTCCAGTTTGCAGGCTTAAAGGTAAATTGTCATAACTAACACACCTCCATGTAACCGCAAAGAATGCTTATGTAAACTTATACTATGTATTCACACAGCAGGACTGAGATTCAAAACTAAGACTCGTTACACACTGGATAAACAAACACTAGATAAAAATTGGGGCCAATTTAATGTAGAATTTGCGCTTTTTCAGAAATACGATCATCGAAAACTCTGCGTTTTCCTGTATTTCAGTTCAGAGGATAAAAATTGAAGAATCCATAGTAAATGTCTAGCAAGAAAATATAAAATCGATGGTTACAGATAAATTACTTACAGATTTTTTTAAACAACGCCAACAAAGAAAGTTATAACAATTAAATAAAATAAATGTAATCAAATAAAAGGCCAACTGACGAAGAAGTGTTTTCTTACGATAAATATCAGTAATCTTATCAATTGCTGCTCGTAGAAATGACTTAAGTTTGTCACAACTTCTACCTACTAACCACAATATAATTGCTTTTGATTCTGAAATTTCAAATGAATAAACAAATATATTCATCACAAGTACACGTTAAACTGACTAGTATTTAATTATAACCACATATACTTGAGTATTTACTCACAATGACCTTTTGTATGTCTTGAAATAAAAAATTCACACAATTTTCTACATTGTATTGTTAACTGCCACGTAAATAGGAGCAAATAAACATAATGCATTGGATACTAGGATGCAGACTCAATTCAACGAATTTGGGCGTAATAATCATTGCTTCATCTTACGAGTGTTCCTGACGGCAGAATCAATCTTAAAAGTATATCTATGATTTCAAAAATTATCGTAATTATTTCGACTATGCATAATATTTCATAAATACATACATATACATACATAACATCACGCCTGTCTCCCTTTGGGGTATTCAGAGACTAAGGAACGCCAACTGCTCCGATCCAGACATACCTCTTTCGCTTCCTCCACGTTCATCAATCGTTTCATACACGATCGCCGGTTACGGGTACTTTTAACTAGGCCCTTTTTAAGTATGTCGCTAATTTGGTCGGCATACGTTCGCCTAGGGCGGCTCCTTCCGACATGACCATCCAATCGTGCTCTGTACACCTCTTTCGTAAATCTACTTTCACTCATCCTCTCTAAATATCCAAACCACCTTAGCATGCCCTTTTCAATCTTACTTACTACGTCTTCTTTCAATCTGCATCTTTTCTTATTTATTATTATTTATCTCTCTTTAATATTCAATATCTGTTACTAAAGACCAAATGCCAAAGTGGTCAATATTGAATGGACGTCAATATTGGAGTAAAGTCGGAGCTACTACTATTGAGTTACGACTATGAGATTAAAATTCTGTTGAATGCAAGAGCTGCAAAGTAAAGCCATAGTGGCTTAATAAATCTGAGCTTCAGATAGTAAGTGTATGGGTCAGCCGTATATTAACGCCGAAATTGCATTTTATGCTACTCGGACGTTTTTAGTTTAGTGCTCAACATGTGTCTGCGGCGCGGCGGTTACTCAGATCTATGAGCTATCTTTCGGTTAATTCAATTCTATCATTGTCAATTGTGTCACTCTATTTTTTTTCATTATCTTACTAATATGATAAACTAGCTTTTGCGCAATTTGGAATCCCGCGGGAATCACGGGATTAGAAGCCTATGTGCTATTCCAGACTATACTCTATCACTATGCCAAATTTCATCCAAATCCGTAGATCCGTTCACTCGTGATTGAGGATCAAACATCCATACATACAAACTTTCACATTTATAATAGAAGGAGGTAAGATGTGAAAGTTTGTATGTTTGGATGGATGACAACGGCTCAACGGATTGAGTGTAATTTGGTAAAGTGATAGTATACAGCCTGGAATAGCACATAAGCTACTATTTAACCCGGGTAAAACCGCGCAAAACACGTAATAGATATCTATTTTAAACTATACAAGGTGACTGGTGGGTCACTTTCAAAATTCCAGGACGTGATAGTTTGATCATACATGAAGAGAAAAATAAATTAAAAAATTAATATTAATTATTTACTGAGTAAACTTCTCAGAAATTTAAAGTATCCACAACGCAATGCATGGTTACATTAGAGTAATACAATAAATACTTAGCGAGTGGTGGTGTGCGTGTGGCGGGAACACAGCTGTGTGCGTGTTAACTGAGGCAGCGCGTCGAGAAAAGTGAAATAAGGTCTCTTTATCTATTTATTCATAGGGATTTCTGGTGCAAAATTAAGTTCCTACTTTTATTACATAATTATGATCAGAATCAAGTACAGAGTGCTCTCCATCAGTATTTAAAATTCGTCACCAGCCACCCAGTATATCTAACACTGTTCTGCGGCGCGAGCACAGAACTTTATCGAATCGTATCTTTACGAATGTTCGTATAGTACCTATGGAGTCGGTTGCAAGTTTTAGTGACATTGTAATTTTTATTATACAGTTATTTAAGAGTACAACATCTATACTAACATTTAAAATGAATAAGGCACACATTTATTTAAGCTGGCTGTGCGGTAATGGATAGATTTTCATTATTGCTTACAAACCGTCTCCATACTATGCGAACATTCGTAAACAGTCGAGTCGATAAAGTTCTTTGCTCGCACCGCTGATCAGTTTTACCTATCAATCAAGTACTGGAACCGTAATTTCCGTTTGTCTAAACCCATTATCAGGTTATAATTGTTTTAAACTATCGCGGTTATTTTCACTATGATAATGAATTTACGGGTTTCTTACCATGATTTTCTGGGAAGAATCCCGTAAGTTCAGTAAATCATAATCAGGTTACCCCCCCCCCCCCACTACCCAGGTTTTTACACCATCCTTTTTTTATTGACCGTGCGTTTAACATCGACCTAAATTGTAGCAGGTAATGCTGCGTAAAGCCACCCGCTCCGTAAACGTTACTAACGAGAGCCTTAAAACGAGTCTATGGCCCTCGTAATCTGCCTTCATGAGGTAATTTAAGATTGAGTAAATACATATCTCGAAGTAATCTTAATCTCATAAGTGTAGCTCAATTGAGGTGTGCAAGTTTATTAGTTTTCGCGAACTTTGACTTTGCGAGGGTGACTTAATAGATTCACATTTCGTACCGTTGATTTATTGTGACTGAAATTAGCAGTAGAAACAAGTTTATATGTTGTGTTTAATCACTTATCTGCACACGATCTGACGATTATAAATTAAAATTAATATCGTTTATAAATATGCCTCAGTGTTATTAAGGGTTCTGTACGCAAAGGGTAAAACGAAATCCTATCACTAAGACTTTGCTGTTCCTTTTGTCGGCAGGCTGTATAACATAAACCATGAAAGTTCGATATTTGAACACTAAAAAGTGTTAATAAAACGAGAGCTCCCACACAACAAAAACAGTTTCCTATCTTTGTCCCTAGATGGGGATATTATTATAAAAAAGCGCGCAAGTGTGTTCGAGGATGTGATAGTTTGAGATCATACATGAAGAGAAAAAACAAAATAAGAAATAAATATTAATTATTTACTGAGTAAACTTAATCGAAAGTTAAAGAATTCATTACGCAACGCATGGTTAAACTGGTACTGACGTACGCAAGGCGCTATCAACACGGAATAGGTAAGTAGGTATAGATGGGTTCACGAACGGTCGTCGACTTAGTAAAACTTTTTATTTATTAATAGGGAATTGTGCTGAAAAATTAAGTACCTACCTACTTGTTATATAATTATGATCAGAATCGAGTACAGAGTGCTCTCGTTCAATATCTAAAATTTGTCACCAGTCACCTTGTATTGTTAGTCATTACATCCTTTAGTTAACAGTGTCTTAGTGGACGTACAGGACGAGACCCTGTCTCCGACTCGCACTCAGCCGGTTTTTAATGTTGTGATGTGTAACGAAGACGTGAATTGCCTTATTTTATGTTATCACCTAACGACAAGACCCGACCTGTAGACTTTAGATGTACTACATAACACTACCTGTCCTGTCCTCTCCAGAACACAGCAAAACTTTTAGGTCTTGGAAATTTAAAGCAGAACTATAAATATACGCATCCTTCACAGTACCTTACCAAAAGTTATTAAGGTATCAAAGATCTTTATTTTATTTCATCTAAACTCAAAAATCATCATTAAAGTGATAACAGTCTGCCGTTTCCCTAATAAGAATTAAACGCTAATAATAAATACGGTGTAAGCGTATGTTATTCATTCAATAAAACTGATCGTGAAAAATTAAATAATCAACGAATGCAGAGCATTAAAAAAACCCACTTCACGTCCAAAACTTTGGCTGAAGTATAAGGTCGTAAATGTGAACGTTGTCCGTAATGATACATACATACATACATACATTCACGCCTGTATCCCTTATGGGTTAGGCAGAACACCAGAGGTTACAAGACCATCTGATGTCACGTTTGACAAATAAAATAGTATAACAAAGACACAAAAAATACACACGAATTGAGAAACACCTCCTTTGTTAAATCGGTTGAAAAATATAGGATGAAGATGATTTAAAAAAACACTTCATAATTATTACAATAAATCATTTAATTAACAGATACAATAAAAAAATATCATATCCGCTCGTACAGTAACTTACATGCCGGTCGTTCAAAAACAAAAAAAAACTAAAGGACCACAGATAAAGTGCAACAATATTACTGATTATAAAAGCCTTTAAAGAATAAATGAGTATACGCAAGCTGCTTAGCATAACTCGTCGGAGGGTCAGCAAAAAAATCTTACTCTTTTGCTCAACTTCCCGTGCGGTTGGCCATGTTGTCTTTTTTTTTTTTTTTTTCCGCCACAGAAAATTTTGGCACCCCCTAAAACAAGCTTTAACTAGTAAAGCAAGCTTTAGCGGGAGGAGGATGAATCCTATTACGGACGAATGGGCATTCTATAAGCTGTTAACCCCAGTGGCTAACGGAAAATAGAATGCCCAGACAGTGTGGAGACTCACTCAGTGAAGCCGAGCATACCCACTAAACATCCCCCTTTACGACCTACCTTAATCCAGGTTCTTGATCATTTATCGGAGCGACAGCCAATTGGAGAGAGAGGCTGCGCAGTGAGCGGCATCCAGACGGCTGCCACCAAAAGGAACTGAAAGTGAGAAAAACAAAGCTAAGATTAGCAGAATGACAAAGCTGAAACTAAGATATTATCTAGAGTGATCAGACTCACTCTGAGATAGGATTGCTGGAAAGAAGGACTACGTTTAGAAACGTTGAGCTTGCTGGAGTTTCCTAATAAGGGGAGCGAACTTGGTTAGGACCGGAAGAGCACCGTTGAAACCCTCTGGGCTGGCGTCGAGAGCGGCGCCGAAAGCCAGGATCTCGTCGATGGGAGCGAGCTGGATCCAGAACGCCATGCAGTCTTGAGAACCATTTGCGTTCTGGCAGTGGGAAGCCGATTTGGCAGCCGGTTGCGATTGAGTCGCGACCCGGCTGCGCTGACCTGGAACGATAGAAGTAAAGGCCTTAGGGGCCTTTGAACTGACTGGAGGGGCGTCCGAGCTGGGCTGCGGTCGCTCTCTCCAGTTCTCGATGGGCTTCACGGTAGCCCTGGCAGCACGCGGTGCCTTGGGGCAGCCGCGAAAGTTTGCTGTGTGGCCTGACTGGCCGCACAAGACGCAGGACGGAGCGGTGGGCGATTCGGGAGTGCGAGAGCACTCCTTAGTCCCATGCGGATCTAGGCACTTGACGCACCTAGGGGAAGCAAAACAATTTGCCGCCGCATGACCATATAGTTGGCAGCGGTGGCACTGGCCTGGGAAACCACGCTTGTGTGGAACTTCGACGCGGATGTTGGAGAGACCGCACACGGTGGGCTTGCCTCTGAAAATGGACTGCCCTTGCGGGCTCTTCGCTAGGATTACTAGCGCAAGTGGGAACTGCTTGCCTCGCCGGCTGTGCATTTTGTGCACAGATTCGACGGGGAAGCCTTGAGAAGACAAGTCCTCTTGGATTTGCTCGTTCGAGAGCTCGAACGGCACGTTTCTGAGGACGGCACGAATCTTACGCTCCTCAGGGAGGGCGTAAGTGTGGTACTCGAGCTTGTGATCAGCAAGAAGCCGAGTAAGATTCCTGAAATCGGGAATGGAATTGACAACGACCTTAATAGAGTCACCCACGTTGGATGCCTTACTATACTGGATCTTGGGATTGTGTCTACCGCAGAGAGCTGAGACCTCAGTCCAGCGGCTCTTGTCCCGTAGAAAGACGGGGGGCGGAGACTTGACTTTCGGCGGAGCCGAATCTGATTGCGACGCAGGCTGTGACGCCGGGATCGCTGAAACAAAAGGCGCAGGAGAAGACGCCGGTGCGACATTTTGCGGAGCAGGAACAGCGGCTGGAGCAGCTGAAACGGATGGAGATAAAGTCGAAGAAGCATCTTGCTTCTTCTTCTTTGACTTTGACTTTTTGCGAACCTCTGTGAACGGAGCAGGAGATTCTGAAACTAACGGAGCGGAGTCGGAGTCACTACCTGGCGGGGTAGTTTTCCGTTTGCATGCGGTGGAATCTACCGACATGCGATCTGAAAGGGGATCGACGTACTCAGATGGATCTGGAGACGCCGGAGAATCGGTTTGGAAACCTTGAGAAAAGGAGGCGATCCGAGGACGAGCGGATAATTGCTCTCGCAAGGACTCGATCTGAGCGAGAAGGGCATCCTTCTCGGAGAGAAAGGCTTCCTTCTCGGAGAGAAGGGCTTCCTTCTCGGCGGCATGTTGAGCTTCCAGTGATTGTTTTTCGCTGGACAACTGACTGAGATCTGAAGACATTTTCTTCGTCTCGTCGTTATACTTTTTAGTAACATCTATGGTCTCACGATAATAGAGTTGAACCTCTCGGTTCAGTTCACGAATACGACGGCGATTAGCTTCGCATTGATGCTCGGTACACTCAGGGTGACGAGGCATAATGCTGGGCTGAAAGGAAGTCTAACGAAGACAAACTGCGCTGAAAAGAAGAACGACCTATTACGGACCTATTGCCGGTGAACGGCGGACGATCAGGCTTCGTTGGCACGGTTACGTATCCACCTGACCAGCGATGCTTCGGCCGGTAGCAGTCGGGTCCGCCCTGAAAAGGGCAGATGAATTAGCCCCGCCACCACACAGCCTCCACAAGAGAAAACTTTCCGAAAGAGCTTAACTTGGCACCTGACCCGCACGAGTGCGGGGGAGGGAACAAGGGCAGCGCAATACGAACACTCGGGAGCGGCCGCAGACACGACCGTTCGGGAGCGAACGCAAACGGGAAGTGACGATGCCATGTTGTCTAGACGCGCATTATATTCATACAGGAACCGGATCGTAGCTTTGACTTTCATTTTTTCTTTATATTATTTAATGATTTCTTGTTTTTTGGTATTAACACCAAATAGTAAAACTATTGGGGCTACCTTACATATACAGGGTGTTTGGTGACAAATTTTAGATACTGAAGGAGAGCACTCTGTATTCTATTCTGATCATTATTGTGTAAAAACAGTAAGTACTTAATTTTTTTACTAGAATTCCCCATAAATAAATACTACTATGTTACTATTTAATTTACATACTATTTGCTATTTACTTAACACTGAGTCAATCACGTGACCTGGCACGCAGATCGCTGCTAACGCTAGCGTTACCATGCGTTGCGTAATCAATTCTTTATCTTTCGGTTAAGTTCGCTCAGTAAATAATTAATATTTATTTTTCATTATATTTTTTCTCTTTATCAATCTCAAACTATCACGTCCTTGAATTTCAAAAGTGACCCACCAGTTTCCTGTATTTAAAATGAATCAAAGTTTTTTGTTCTTATTATTTCCGTTTGTATTTAACAGACGGTGAGCGCACAACCGAGTCGACTCGACTGACTTGGTAAATTGGTTTTCGGTCGCGGACGCTGCACTGTCTGGATTTTTTTTCTCAACTCGACTGAATCATTGTATTTTATCAGTCACTCGAGTTAAAGAGTTAAATAGGTACGTGTTTTGTTTTAAATAATCGTCGTGGCGTGGTTTAGTTTCGTCCGTAGTTTGTTAACGGCGACAAAAAAATCTGATTTAGGGTTTTAAAAATAATTAAAATGGGTAGGAAAAATAATAATTGGCAGCTACAGTGAAGTAGCATTTTAACTTTAAAGTAGCAGCTTTATATTGAGTTCTTAGATTTCTTTAAATTCAAATTGGCAGTGATTTTTTGTTGTAGCAACTCAATCGTTATCTCGATGTCTTAATGCTTGACTTTTTTGACCATGTCGGGATTGATATGATAGCCGACCTGGCTTATGGCGCTTTGCCGGCCGCGCACGTTTACAACTAAATGGAACCTAACATGCTCCTCCTCGCTGCGCTCGTCGTCGCACCTAGCCGTACCGACTACGTCTTCCTGTTAATAATAGCTGCCAAGTCATTATTATTTTATATCTTATTTTAAAATCTCAAAGTACAATGTGCGTGCAATGTGCATATACAGAAACCTAAGTTTAGACTCCATGTTATATTATTACAAACACGTTATAATATAAGTATTGTTAATTTGAGAAGATAATAAGGATTGTTTGGTTTCGTAATCTTTAGTTTTAAGTCATATTAAGTCGCTCAAATTAGAAAATATATCTGTTAAACAGATAAAGAGCACCTTAAAATATGTATCTCCAAAGAATGTGTGCATGTACGATTTTGTTCAACACAAAGGTTACGGTTAGAAAGCTATAAGGACACTGTGGCGTCCTCAGACGTGACCCACAGAGATTGAATATATTAATATCTATATAACGTGCTTGATAAAAACATGTTGACCAGTGCACATTTATATTGCTAACAATGTTAATTATACACGTACATTTTACTATATAAATTATTTCTATTTGTTAATAAATTGTCACTCAAGATGTAATCGTTTCTTGCTCTATCAACCCTTTCCTGGTCGTAATAAGTGGTGACCCCGAAGTTAGTCACGCAGCCAATCAAGCAAGAAGATTTTTGAGGACCCGACCAGAAATAAAAAGGAAAATGGCACTACATGCTCCAGTCAATCCTGTTACATTGGAACCTGAAGTTGCCGCCAGAAACATATCGGAACGTATCCCCCGCTTCTGGCAAGACCAACCCAAATTATGGTTTACCCATTTCGAAGCTATAGTCGCCGCACGGAAACAAGGAGATGACTACAAGTACAATCTGTTTTAGAAAACGCAACACCCGGAAAAAATTGACATATGGCAGACCGAATATTTGAAAACTTAAGTAATGAAGTTAACGAGGTCACTAGACTTGCAAATCAGCTGACACATATGAAAACTGAAATCGTTGCACTACGCGACGAAAACGATGACGAAAAAGTATTGATGCAGTGAATTCCGTTCAAGATCAAGGTCAAGAAGTGCATCGAGGTATCGTAACCAAGGTCAATATCGTAAGCGATTCAAGAAAAAAGACACATAAATGTCAAGAAAAGTGCCAGGAAAGACCAGAAAAAAAAACAACGGGCTCTACAATTAGCTTGAACCAGGGCGGAACTTGTGCTATTCACCCCTACGACCGCCTTATCCTAGCCGACCTACAAAGTGGCGAGAGGTTTTTAGTCGACACCGGGGCAAATATATCAGTTTTAAGAGGAAACTCATTTAAGCACAGGCAAGCTACAGGTCATAAAGTACGAGCTGCAAACGGACTACTAACGGAAACTAGAAAAATGCGAATTTCTCAAGACCGAACTCGATTTCTTAGGTTATCATATAACGAGCCAAGGAATCAAAGGATGAGAAAGCAAAGGCTATTTCCGATTTCCCGAAACCAGCAACAGTTAAAGATTTGAGATGGTTTCTCGGAATGGTAAATTTTTACCAGAGCAGTCTACCACATGCAGCATCAAACTTAAAGCTATTCGCCTCAATTGTTTTTGTGGTCTTACGTAATCATAGTACTATATAAAATGCTAGGTTTTCAAATATTTCTAATATGTATTATGTCAACAAAAAATAGTATTTTGCTTGATATTGTCATGTACTATTTAATTGTAGAGTAAGAATATTGAATCGTTATTTTGTGTTTACATTTTTTTTTTAAGGGGGGAGTATCTGTGGCGTCCTCAGACGTGACCCACAGAGATTGAATATATTAATATCTATATAACGTGCTTGATAAAAACATGTTGACCAGTGCACATTTATATTGCTAACAATGTTAATTATACACGTACATTTTACTATATAAATTATTTCTATTTGTTAATAAATTGTCACTCAAGATGTAATCGTTTCTTGCTCTATCAACCCTTTCCTGGTCGTAATAGACACCTTTACTTAACCTTATTTATTTATTTATCACTATCAATATATCGTATCACTAAAGCATCTAGTGACTTAATAATTATTAGTATCGGAATTTAATCGTTTTGGTTACGTACCCAAGCGGGCAATACCCCACTAAAGTCCTAGTTCAAGATAATATAATTGAAATATACCTACTTTTATTTAACTGTAAAACGAACTATATTATATTATTTATCATCCAAACAGTCAAAAAAGCAATTTCAAGAAAAAATCTTATTCCTGGAGGACACGGATGTGATATTTGGTATAAAGGTTCTTCAATGTATGTCTGGTTTTATTATGGAAGAAATTCCCGACATTTCCACGGGGTCGGGAAAAATAAGACTTTTATGTTTATGCGCGCTCGAAGTTGCGACAAAAAACTCGTTTTAAAAAAAGAACTGAAACTGTTGAAAAACTGTTGAAATGATAATTTGAACATTTTGATAGAACTTTTTGAGCTTTGGAAGGCAAATCCAAATCAAGCAATTCTTTGGGAGAGAGCAAAACACTACTAAATTAACGTTAAATTTAAATTTGCTCAATTGAATCACTTGCTTTTGAATTTTATTTTGAAGAAGCTTAGCTTACTGCTTTATATTTAATGTTAATCTTAAAAAATAATTTTGGGCATAGGTAAGTCAAATTTTACTCTATTTTTTTTTTATAAGTGACTAAACCTGCGTTTCACCTCAATCTCACCTGATGGTAAGTGACGATGAGGTCGAAGATGAAAGCACACGGGTTTAGGAAGGAACTGGCTCTTTATACAATATTGCCGGAACACATTACCGCCGGAGCGGTAACATTTGGCGGCAGACTTTATATAAAGGGTGGTCGCTAGCCAGGCGGACCCAGAAGGGATCCTACCACCAAGCGAAATATATCCTAACTCAAATCCTTTATTATGTTTTGGCATATTCCTGCCACAGACACACAAACCGAAACAGATCTATTAAACATCATTAAACTAATAATGAATCCTAACAACTTAAAAGATTAATTTTCAGATAATAATTAATTTCATGAGATCTGAATAATTTGGTCGTATTGAAATCCCAATAGTCCTAAACTTGATCAAAGTATGATTATCAAGTTCGTTGGTAAACTGCTCGGCCAATCACAACTTTTGGTTTAAATTCAATTCTACTGAAATCAGTATTCTGATAGAGAAATATCAATTTCAGATTTTAAACACTTGAAACTCATCGAAGAGATTTCTTGAAGAATTATCGGTAAAGTTTTCTTAGCTCGCTCACATTTTGTTCTAAATTTAAATAAGCCTGGATATAGAAGGTTTGAATTTTGTTTCAGTTTAGAACACGACATGAACTGAATTCGCATTACAAGAAATACATTGCCACTTTTAAAAAACATGTTCTTTTTCGCTTCGTTGGGTTTGAATCAAAAACACACGCTTAATTTTGCCGCCTTTTCGTTTTCCAATTATGTGTGGACAAGCTGTATCAACTTTAAAAGTATGTGCGATGAATTATGTATATTTTTGAATGAAGGCCTTTTCTTGCGGTATTTCTGTTTGCTATTGATTTCAATTTATGAATATTTTGTTCAACAGTTTCGTAGATTTTATTGTAGGTTGTACGCCGCAGTATGTATATTAGGTTGATTATTAACAACTAATGTTGCTGGTTTTTTCCTATTACTTCTTCATAAACCTGTAATACTAATAATAAATAAAAATAATAATCATATATTTCAGACAATATAAGGACTAAACAAGCAATTTATACGATTACATCTATTACACATCAAGTTCTCTATTCTATCCATTAATACGTAATTCTTATACGTGGAAAAAAAACTAAAATCAGTTTTCGCTTCGGGCTTCCTTTTCGAATCGCACAGTTTTTCAAAACTATTTCACAGTTCATGTTAGTTTCTGTTAGTGCGTATGAAGGCAAGTGGCTGATTGTTGAGTTTCAAGCCCGCGACCCGTTCACTCGACTCGCTCATTCGTTCAGTCTCTCACTTGAAAGCTGTCAAAAACAGTGGAATGTTTGTAGTGTTACCTAAAGTAAAAGCCTAAGTAACCTACTATTTAAAGGAAGATGTTAAGAGAAAATAAAAAAATAAAGTTAAAGTTTATATATTTACAAATAAAGAACTTACAAAGATTGTATAGAAAAGCACTATTTACACTTAAAGTCCACTAGGAATTTGTATAAACACTGAGACTTTTCCA
This sequence comes from Stenoptilia bipunctidactyla, assembly GCA_944452665.1. Lineage (NCBI taxonomy): Eukaryota > Metazoa > Arthropoda > Insecta > Lepidoptera > Pterophoridae > Stenoptilia > Stenoptilia bipunctidactyla. Next base: position 789,529 of record CALYBW010000058.1, read on the forward strand.
ATATTTATATGTACCGAAGTTTACAAATTATCCACAGCTCCAGTAATAATCCAGTATATGGTACTATTTATTTAACTTTTAGTATTAGAATTTTTTGTTATTTATGTTCAGCATGCTCTCCTTCCTCACTGATAGGTGATGATTTCCAAAAGTCGACCACGAGTTCAGCTCGCCACTCCTTATATAGGCTCCATTTCGTTCGACAGCTCGTAAATTTATTTATTTTTGAGAGGCATCCAGATTTCATCGGCCAGCGGCTGTCATTTCTATTGTCAAGGAGGTTTTAGTCTCTGGAGCAGCGGTGGTGGTATGGTAAAAGTGGAGCTGATACTTCTCTTGATTCTGAATGTGCAAGTCTCAGAATAATTTATATTAAAGTAATAATATAAAAATTAATTGAAAAAGAAATGAATATAAAACATACTAATAGTTTATAAATTATCTGTGCTGAAAAGCGACATAAGCAACATGACAATTTTTAGAGTTGACAAGTAAACAATAATATTTACATTTCATAATAGTATACAACATTTGCAGCTATAAAATAAAAAGAAACTAAAGCATAATACAACATAACAAAAATAAAGCATTATAAAACAGTAAGTATATTACATGTTATTTTGGAACGAGCGATAGTAAGTTTAGAGGATAGTGTTATTTACCATTCGAATTAAATGGAATAAGTAGATAATTATAGTCTGTTTTTAACACCGACACAAAAGAGGGATTTTATCAGGGTGGCTGGCTCTAGCATTGTAGCTTCTAGACGAATTAGACAATGAATGTAGATTTTGAATCAAACTTGTTCTTTAAGATATTCAGTTCTCATTTGGAAACTACATGTAAAAAATGTAAACATCCTGTATCATTCTAAAGTTGCCTGGACAAAAAAACCTTTCCTTACTTACTTTCGGGATTGAATCATTATTTATACATTTTAAGTATTTATGATCTCTATTTGATGGGCTTCATGGTAGGTACCTACAGCAAGTTAGTAGCCAGCAGAGTAGACATAAAATTTTATCGAGTCGTTAATGTGAGATTTGACATTGTTTTATCGTTTCGTCTAAATGTGCTAACATGGTTGAAAAAGTTCATATCTCTCTATCAAATATCAATTACACTTGTTTTTTTCAAAAAAAGTAAAACAAGATTGTTGACACTTCTACGTGAGTTTAGACACTTGTACTCGTCACGAGTTTTATTTCACGACTAAGTGATAATACAACTTGCATGTACGTATGATGCAGGTATGCCAGTTCATGGAGAGTATATTATGACTACACTCCTTTAAAACATAAACTTTAATCATGACCAATCCCACACTTTTAGTTTCAAAAGGGTCTCAAAGCTTTGTTTCATGACCTATAACTTTATGAAAATACGTCATATAAATTATTAGGGGTTATATAACTAGAACAAAATTGAATCCACACCCTTTTATCGTCGCACTACCAGACAGTACAGATATGATTCCCGTTGATGGACGTGTTACCAATAAGTACCTATCATAATTCTCTTGATCATGATCATCAAATATGACATGGAAGACGAACGGCCCATCTATTTTAACCTATAATGTAACACATCAATATTTAATACAACATATCGGATCCCCGCAGCTCAACTTATAGTTATAGAATCTATATTGGAAAGGTCTATATTATATATATATATATATATATATATATATGTATATATATATATATATATATAAGTATATTGAGTTTCTTATCTATATGCGTAATCTGTTTATTCTATCCGTACTCTGGATCCCATATTTCCAGTGTTACAAACTCATTTGTAAATAGTTTTTGGTTTTATCGATTTTTTGACAGTTGTTCTTTTTTGATGTTCGCTTAGGTTCCTTGTGTTTTTGTTTTTTTTTTCGTCTAATTACCTATAATATAGTTTTATACTAAATCGCATTTCCATTAAACTATCCCATACAGTCCACATCGTCCTTAATAAGCAGTTCTGTTTAATTTGGCCAAGAATTTAAAAAATTTACTCCATCAAGTAAATAGAAGTTTTCTGTACTTATTTATAATACATAAGTGTGTTATAGTAGATACATTTGTCTAAATCATAACTAAAACTATTTCCATGCTTACAAACGAGACTCGAAATTGAATAGAATGGAACAATAAATTCAAAACTTCTTACAATATGGCAACTCCGGTTTAAGAACACTCCATCATGTCACTGACACAACAAATGCTTGTTGGCGGAACACATGTTAGTAAGTTGATATGTTATAATCAACGAATGCAGAGCATTAAAAAAAACGACTTCACTTCAAAACTTTGACTGAGTTATAATGTCATCAACGTAAACATTCTTCGAAATCATACATATTCTTCCAAAAATTTGAAATTTTCATAGAAGTACTCAACTGATTTCAATGAAATTTATATGGGACCAACTGTGAAGTATCTTCTATCATAAAAAACAAGAATTTTAAAAATCGATTAATAATTGACTGAAATATCGTGTAACAAAGACACCACAAAAAAAACATACAGACGAATGAGAACCTCCACCTTTTTTGGAAGTCGGTTGAAAATAAGTGGATATTTGTTTAACAAATTGACTTAATTATTTTAAGAACATCTTGGATCTTGTTACGAGTAGCATGGTTACACTCGCAGTTTTATTGTCTGTAAAGAAACGGAAACGTTGATTAAAAATCTTACGCCCATTAAAAGTGTGAAAGTTTGTATGGATTAATGTACATTTGTGCCTCAAACATGGTAGAGCGGAAGAAATTTTGCGTAGAAATAGTGTAATATCTGAATAGCACGTTCAAGTTAACGGTTCTTACGGGATGGATTTGTATCAAGAAAGAGTTTAATTTCACTCTTTGACACTAGATGACGCGTTTAGTTATTTTAAACCGCGCAATAAACTTATTCATTTCAAGAACTACGTTTGAAGCAATTGATGCTTACTCAATTATTATATTTTCTATCTATCAGAACTTTGACACGAACGAAGAAAATTTTACAAAAAGGAAGAAATCTTGTCTGTTTACTATAATGGATCGTGACAACTACAGATCAATATCAAGCAAGTTATTTGCCTTGAAATTGCAAGTGAAACAAATCGTGGAATAAACGCCATGGATAAAATCATTTTGAATCAAATTGCTTTGCAACAGAATCTTGAAGTGATTGATGATGGAAAATATCATTTCCAGCTCCCACGGTCGACATTCCTGCAGTTTCAATAGAGATAGTTTGATAATTATTTAAGTCACGACAGAAGTGTCTACACGGTAAAATAATAAGCCTTTTCTTATCCAAGCATAGCCATAGTAGTCGGCGGGTGGTAGTCTTCTAAACATTGCTATTTCATTAAGTGCGCGGGAGTGCACGTTTGGTGACATGCACGATATATCACGCGCACGGCAATCGACCAAGCAAAATATTTCGAAAGTATTTTTTTTATTTTGGTGTTGCTGTTTGTGTGAATAAAAATATAAATTTATTTGAAGTAACTAATGTATTAGTTATTTACGCCTCAATAATACAGACATTTGACATGCAGAGCAGCAGGCCTATTATGGATCTCAAAACCATGCGATGATATGAAATAGTTTTGACGTTAAGGCCGCTCAACATTCTCGCGAGAATCTCCCAAGAAAGCCATACTCGTATTCTACTCAATTTCTCTCATTTTTCTCTACTTTTTGTGGGTTTTGGGGTTTGTGGGGAGTTTGGAGTTTTGTGTAGGAGTCACGATCGCATGTTTCTCAGTAACAAGCGAGCCGCCGATTTAAACGGTTACATCGCAGAGTATATTTCAGCGATGCGCGTCTGCGAATTATCATATCAGTCGAATAAACTACTAATACTGACTTGAATATTCGACTTGAACGACAGTAATATACAAACGTCCTGAGTCGAATGATACTTCTAATATTCGTTATTACTAACGATGGTTAACCTCAATATGGCCGACTGACCTTGAAAGAAAGCATTAGAATGGTTAGTTTAATGACTGAATGCATTGACAGGTAGCTTGTGTCCGCTGTTTCACCCGCATAACTCCCTTTAGAGAGAGAGAGTTTTGAAGTAACTCGTAATAGATTTTAAGAGTTTTTGTTATTTTTTTTATATTGTTAGTATTGAAAATGGTCCAGGAAGATAAAAATTAATATTTAATATGTTTTATTTACTAACAAATAAAGATAAATTGTGATAAAAACATATTGATCTCAAGGCTTTATATTCTATGTATGAAGATAATTATATTAACGACTCGCGAGATTCTCGCGAGAGTGTGGAGCGGCCTTAAAACTTATCATACGATCATTATTTGGTATACCATGTAAATTGAATACAATAACCCCCATATATAATAATTAAGTATTTATTAATGAAAGCAAACGAAATGTAAGAACACAAATGAAATCAAGAAACCAACATATCATAGAGGTGGGTGCGATCTCACCTTTTTCAATTGACGTTTTTAAGTCATAGACGATGATTGAAACTTGATTGATGATTGAATTTTAAAAGGTAATGCAACGCCTCTTGCATGCAAATGTAAAGGGACTTCGTTTATTCTTTATGTCACAATTGTTGATCATTGTATTATAGAAATCTTGTTTATTATGTCATGTCATGAAAGAACCGTAATAGGCCTGCAGGTATCGGTGCTCAGTGCGTTACAAAATGGCCTCGCTGTGGAAGGGAAAACATTTTTTTTTTGATATATAAGTTACTATTTGCTGGAAAATGTGATTATGATAATAATAATTGAAATAACTCAATTAACGGTCAACATATGAAATAAATTCTTCACTCATTTGTGCAAGTGCTTTTATCATTTCGTTTAAAAGAATGAGTACGAAAACTGCTTCAGTGATTCGTCCCACCAGATCATCGTCCCATAAGGACGTAACATTGAATTCAAAAAAAATATTTCTTGTTCAGTGATTTGTCCCATTTAATTAGATAATAATAAGAAATAATGAGATCAAGTACGGTCAGCAAGCAAACTAATAAGATCGATAAAATAAAAGACATAATATTGATTCGTAATAAACATTTATATTAACTCGACGACCACATAGGCGATGCGGTAAACCTGTCTGCCTCAGATTCCAGTTGTTGCGGGTTAGAATCCCACAAGGAACAAGGAAAAAAAATGTTCAGTGTCTGGGTGTTTATCTATTTATGTATTTATATTTTAGGTTCCCCCTAGTTCGCTACATGGTATCCCATATCACAAGCTCTGCTTAGTTTGGGGCCATGTAGTTGGTGTGATTGTCTGAGGATTTTATTCATTTATTTAATTATTTAAGTGCAAGTGAGACAGCGGATTGCGAAGTTTTGCAACGTTGCAGTCATTCTTATTCTTTGAAAGCGACCAGCCGTCGATACTAAGCGTTGTTTTGTTTGATTCTGTAAAGCTTAATAAATTGTGTTTTTTTTTAAATTTTAAAATTTATTTATTTATTTATTTATATTGATTTTTCTTATTAGTTTGCTTGCTGACCGTACTTTATCTCATTATTTACTACAATTAAGTCAATGGTACAAATCACAGTACAATAAATAATATATTTTTTAATTTAAGTGTTTGGTCCTTTTGGGTGGTGATGTGGTTGGACGAATCACTGAAGCAGTCAATACGAAAGATGCTCAAACAATTTTATGTTAGTACGATGTTAATTTGTCGATAAATAATAGTAACCAAGTTTGCACGATTAATAAATGATACAAATCTCTTTTATAAATACAATATAGATTTAAAGTACAGATTTCAGTATAGATTTCAACAATGAGTGAAAGCTTTTATTACTTTTGCTTAAATGCCGACTTGATATCTACTATTGATTTACGTTTCAGTATTCAATACAAAACTGCCACTCGCAAAATAGAATTTAAATTTTATGTTCCTAAATTAGGTTCTAACATCTCTTTTGTTCATTTCGTGTGTATTTTTTTTTATCCTTTCAATATGACAGAACAAAGTGACTAACCTGCGGATACCTGGCTTCGTGAGAAAAACCTTTAAGGGCATTCACGGTTAAGTACATAAATCTGCTAGTAAATATATTCACTTTACCCATGCAGAAACGAAATTCTTTGACCATTTTTGTAAACTGTTTAACTGCAAAATGCAGTTATTTCGTGGTAATAAAGATGTTAAACATCACACCTAACCGTTCCAACAAGGCCTTCCAGTGCATTTGTTTTTTGAAATTAAAACACGTGACTTATTCAACCAATCAGAGCTTACTTATTATTTTACTAGTGAGTTCGGTAAGTTTGTCAATTGGCGAAAATATGGGCGTAAAATAATACACGTTGTCTCCCATTTAGAACCCTACGGTAGTTTATAAATTTACGGAATTTATTATTTTCCGGTAACATACACGGAGAGTTTGTTAGTGCGAATGAATTCCTGAAACTAAATTTAACTGCATTTAATTAAACCATTCACATTAACTGGACGTGGTGTTTCACTACAGACCGTGTTCACGATTGATTGTGGTGACAGTCATCCAATTGACAGTTTTTTCGGAGCTTCCAGTTTAAAACATCGTTTATTTAAATACTGCTGATTGAAAATTAAGATTGAAGTCGACTGAAAGCTGAGTGAAGTTTTACAGGCGTAACTTTTATTTCTGTGGAAATTTCTTAAATAAATAAATAAATAAATATTTCTGCCACCCACAAAACATTATCTAGCCCAAATTAAATTTCTTAAAGAACTTGTGTTATGGATACTAGATAACTGATATACTTAAGAAATATATACACATACATATTAACTAAATACATATTTTTTATTCGAATAAATTTAAATAAACATATTAACATCCAGGACTTGACGACTAATATCTGTGTTCATAGCACAAATATCCGCCGCGCGCCGCCGGCATTCGAATCCAGGACCTCTGGCATAGAAGGCAATGTATATTACCGCTACACCAGCCGGTCTATACTATTCATGTAGATTTCACGACAATTACATATAAATTACGAAAGAGTTATAATTTCATCCTACATGTATATGTTCATAATTATGCTTCCGCGTAACTTCTAAACCACTCCTCATATTCCATTGTGGTTTTGTTAGAAATCTGGCTTGAATACCACTCCCACGCTGAAATAATTATAAGTAACCATGCCCAGCTTATTTTGTCTCGTCAATATTTGGGATTATTGGTAGCTAAATGTTAGCTGTTTATAGCTAGTTGACGTCACATTCAATTCAGTATTACGCCCACTTAACGACATTAAATGCACCGCTTTATTGAAATTAGGATTAAGTTTTGTAATTTGATTTTAACCCTTACCGCTATTTAATATTACTTTAATTAAGTCAAAGGATACTTACTTATTCTATTAGTTGCTTTACTTGCTACGTCGTATGATATACTTAAACAGGAGTCTTAAAGGACAATTTCAATAGTACGTTCAAGCGAAAATAAAGACGGATTTTTTTATGTATTTATAAAATAACCTTATTCCTTATTAGCATAAGGGCGATACACATATTTTATTTAAATATTTAAAAGTCGGTGTATTTCGCAGTGGCGAGTGGAGTATGCGACGCAAACGTGCATTTGGCTTGGCTGTATATTTTTTATGCAGACAATTGTCTTTCTTGGCTCACACATACGAACTGCATTCTAAATAATAGCCTCTCTTGTGCAGTCGGGTTGCCGGTTAGGTTACTAATTTTAGTTACTTATTTTTATGATAATATTGTCTTAAATTTTCACTATTCGTAGTACTACAGGGGTACTCAATTTTTCCCTGGTATCCCTTATAAATAAAAACTATTATGTTTAATTACTATTTACTTTACATACAACTGAGTCGATAGCGGCACGTGACCTGGTACGGGGATCGCTGCCAACGCTAGCGTAACCATGCGGTACGTTATCAATTCTTTAACTTTCGGATAAGTTTAGTCAGCCAATAATTAATGTTTATTTTATATTTCATTTTTTCCTTTCATGCATGATCTCAAACTATCACGTCCTCGAATATCGAAAGTGACCCGAGAACACGAGAACTACCGGTCACCCTGTGTAATAAACTAGCCACCGCGCGCGGTTTTACCCGCATAACTTTTGATCCCGTGGGAATTTCGGGATAAAATATAGCCTATAACCTTCCTCAAGAGTTGGGCTATCAAATGCAAACAGAATTTTTCAAATTCCGCTTGTAGTTTCTGAGATTAGCGCGTTCAAACAAAAAAACTCTTCAGCTTTATATATTAGTATAGATTTAAAGGCTTGCTATTTTTGTTACATATTTTGACGTATGGTAATCAGAAGACCGGGAGGTTTTCTAGAACCACATTTGGCAAGAATTGAAAAACTCAGTACCTACAAGTAAAGGAAACGAATAAAGGAATCCTTAAATTGCTACTTTTTAAATTCCGTTTTTTGCTTAATGGACCAACTGCAGAGTCATCTCTCTTTTGGATTACAAGAGGTCTGGGTCGTTACCTAGCAACCCATAGCTGGTCTATTATTTTCTTTTCCTTTTATAGATCCTCTAACATGACTAAAGAATTTACACACGTCATTTGTCACCTAATCATCACTATGCGCAAAATTTAAGGCCTAGTGTTAGCTGGTAAGTTTAAGTATACTAGCGTAGTATAACAAAAGAAATATATTTACGTGTGAGAAACGTACCACATGAGAAGTAGGTTAACTCGTTTAGCTTCCATTTGGAGGGTGTAGATAATGGCAGGGACGTATTGGAACGTGACGACCGTCGATTAAACGACTTGGTGAAGAAGACTGGCTAATAATAATAATGGCCGACGCAGCTCCGCACGACTTTTACATGACTACGCTAGAAGGATGTTTTCGTTGTTTCTTTGTTTACTGTTTTTCCTCAAACTTAAAAAAAAAAACTCAAAGTTTACATCAATAGTGTCTTAGGTTATTTTTTTTTGGCTAATCAGAGATGTAGATAATATTATTTAAAGAATACCTAGCGCTTCACGATATTTTATTTTGAACGGATTCATCAGAACTCTTTGTAATGCGCTCAGTACATGGCTTTGAGTCTCACCTCTGTGTGACGACGAGGAGAATTAGGTCATAATTGACAAATGGATTGTACCTTTATTTATACATACAAACATACACAACTTCACGCCTGTATCTCTTATGGGGTAGGCAGAACGCCAGAGTTAAATAAAGTATGCACTTTTGAACCACATATTCTTTGGCAAAAAGTATTATTTTTTAGTAACGAACAAAAGTAATTGTATATTAAAAAGAACGCCTTTTTTATTGAATAAAACATAAGTACCAACAAAAGTACAGCATAGTAAGGTCAAAATGCAATAATAAAGCATATTAACTTGACCGTAAAGTCCTTGCCGCTATGACGCAGTTGCATCCTTCAGTGTCGTAGAACTCGACGTGATGCCACGTGCCATACTAGCACTAGCAATTTTCTTCATATAAATTCCAATAGATCCATGAATTATTCAGGATCCTTCAGCAGGTACTTGAACGGAAAAAATATTTTGTTTGTATAGACATAAACAACGTTATATGCTACTCGTAATTCAGAGTCCACTTTGTATAATAAGGTTGCACGGCTAGCATACTTTCATTGACAATAATATACCGCTATTGTTTATATGTAACGTTTATTGTGGAAAACAGGATGAAATTCAATATTTTTCTCTGGTGTCTTCGGAAAAACAACTTTTTTGGCAATTACTTTGACACTCTGATTTGTAAGTGTTTTCATAGAGGGGTTAGTTTTATTGTTAATTTTTTTGTCTACATATTTCCTGATTGGTGATGAAATAAATATCCTTAAAAGGCAACGAAATGAAGTTATGAACTTCCCTGTCACCATAATTATAGTCAAAACGTTGGATCAGTAGGTACATTAAAGGAATTCTATCAATCTGTGGCAAGTTGGTAAAATGTTATATGATTTTTATGTACTTCTTTTACTCATCATCATCATCATCATCATCATCATCATCACAACTCTTTGTAATGAGCCCACTGCACGGCATGAGTCTCTCCCCTGGGTGAAGAGGAGGTATAGGCCAAAATCCACCAAGCTGGCCCAGTGCTGGGTGGTGGATGCCAGAATTTTCAGGGCGCCTAGATGGCTTCTGACAAACCCTAACGAATACTGTATACAAGTATACAGCACCCGGGACCGACTGCTTAACATGCCCTCCGAAGCACGGACTACTACTTTTACTATTACTTTATAATACATACATACATACCGTTACGCCTGTATCCCTTATGGGGTAGGCAGAATACCTACCAGAGGTTACAAGACCATCTGATGTCACGTTTGACAAATTTGGAGGTAAGTAATATAAAGATGGAGAGAGACTATTGAAGTGACAGGGCGTCAGCCTGTCGCCCACAAAAACGCCTTTAAAACCTCTGTCCCTTAACTGACTTTTACAGTATGCCCGGGAAGAGAAGCAGCTGGCACATTTTTCTTTCGCTGCCAGTCCAGCATATTACTTTATAAGTACGATATAATTTGAGATTTATAATGAACTTTACTAATATTACAAAGTTGAAGAGTTTGTTTATTTGTATAAACGCTCTAATCTCGACCTACCCGTAGAACAACGTCCGATCTGCAAACATCCTGGCTTTCAGTAGAGCTTGCAGAAAGATTCCAACGAGTCTTTGTGCGAATATATCCTAAGCACAGGGACTTAAGAATTTGGGCTTTTAGTATGTTTCTACTCAATCATGACTTGTTAAAATGTGCTAAATAGAATTTTAAAATATTTGTTATTTCAGAAAATAAGGGGTCCTATCATCACGTGGGACATTTTTCGATGGCATCGTCGGTGTCTGTTGTTAACATAGGACGTTTTTCTATGGAATCTTTAGGAAAGATTATCGTCCTATCTCAACTTAGTACATTTTTTTCTGGAATCTATACAAAAAATTTTCGTCCGAAGTAAACTTAGGACGTTTTTATACGGAACTGTATACCTAAATTAAGTCCTTTATCCATCTTACTTACTTAAATAAAACGGTATTTATGATAGATAATATTAGGTATAATATTACAAAGTATACCTCACTCAGTTGCAGAATGGGGCTTACTTTGAACAACGAACTTAATAATGGAGTCATTAGTTGCATTCAATACAAGCTGAGTTTTATTTAATTTTTATATGTTTTTAATAATGTATATTGAATGTTAAAGGCATGCACGCAGACACATTTCTGGAACTTAATGAAATCTTTAGAATGTCTGTGAATCAGCAGATAAAACCAAAAAAGGTTAAAAAAAGGTTCTTAAATGTTTATTGAAAAGTAAAGTATTACAAACTCCTTTCAATCTTCTGGGTAATTATCTTAAAATTTAAAAAAGGACTCTTCTATTACAGAAAAATGTGTTTAATTCAGATAAAACCTCATATATCGCCACATCTCACAAAAGGATAACACAAAACTATTTCCGTTATGTCGCTGCAGTCTTCATTGCAAGCATATTAACATTACCTTTTTAACTGCTCGTGACCACGGGGTCTGCAAAGACACCGAAACGTTGAGATAACATGTAAAATATAAATTATACGCGATTAATCCGGTTAAAAAGTAGTTTTATTTAAGTTATGAATCGTGAAAACTTAAGACAATATTATTACCTTTTTAAACGCGGAATTACAAAATACTGGATCTAGGGGTAACAACATTTAAAAATTAACTAAGTCATTAATCAGTCTTGATTTATAATTGAAAAATATGGCACTTGGTTATACACGTATTTACTTATAAAATATTGAAACATAACAAAACAATTAATAAGTATTTCAAATATCACACTTTTATAAAGCACTTTTTGAAAATGCTACTATGAAAGAAGGGACCTCATTGCAATCATTCAGTCTTCGTATTTTTTAAATCACAAAACGCTTATACATAAATATATAGAAAGTCTTGTAAGCTATAATAAAATACTGCAACATAACAAAATAAGCACTTACCAACTAATCATTTTTAAAGCAGTTACCTACTCGTAGTGTTCAGACTCCGTGTTGATAATTATTATTTAGCATAAGGAACGGGGTAATTAATATAAGCAGTATTTTATAATACAGTTGGTAAGATTGAACAAATAATAATATATTTTAAAATATTAAGTTTCAGGACTTTCGTCTCAGGATACAGAACTACTAATCTACCAAAATATTAAAAAATAATTTTAAAAAGCCTAATCAGAGCAATGATCATCTGAATTGTCAGAGTTATCAACAGTTATATGATGTGGTAATGACGTAAAGTAGGGACTATATTCAGAAGGAATGACTTTTGACTGGCACATACTGATGAAATCTTTATACTTTGCAACAGGCAGCTTTATAGGTTCCAGGTAAGTTTTTTTGAGTTCGGTTTGAACAGAGAGTCGAGTGTTTCCCCGGAATACTAAAATCTCATATTCTGATCATATTTATAAATCAATTTATTCGGATCACAACTGTTTGTGTGAACTTCTCTCACATTGCTCCAGGCAATTTTGGCTCCCTTTATATTTTTTAGCCAAACTTAATTATTTACTTGACTTTTAAAGTCAAATATGTCATCCTGTGAAACACTGCGAACCTCATAAGCCTCTCCTTCAACTTTTGCCCATCTCGCCAATATGCGCCATTCATCTGGAGTAATTATATTAATTCATATTTTTTTTGAGATGTCCGCTCGATATCTGAGTGAACACTATCGCCTTCATTTTGTGTATGTCCTTTTTGCATAAATCTATGAGTTAAAGAGATATTGAATTTTTTGGCAGCATACACGTAAGAAGAAAACACAAAACGATTGCGATTTTGTCCAGCACAATTATCGGAACAAAAACGGAACTTTTGAACACCTCGTTCCACATTTGTTTTAACGAAATCTAATAGACAACTGCTCACTTCATTTTCACCCCGTTTAGGAACAGATTCGTCCCATATATAACAAACAGCCTTTTTGTTACCCATATCGAAAACAGTAAAATTAAAACATGACAGCTTCTTTTTATAGTAAAAGATACTAATATTACCATGTGGACATGTGAGAACTTTTTTTTTTCTTAGTGACATACGTCTTGCCTAAGTTTTTAAGACATTTGCGTTAACTTCACTCCATTCATTCTGGCGACTTTTCCTTTTTTTTGTTGTTTTAGGTATTATAGTTTCGGCACTTGATATCGATTCAGATAGCGAATAGGTAGAGCAAAGCGAGGGGGAATCTACGCTAGAACCAACATCGTGATCTGCAGGGCTAGCATGCAACCATCGATAAATAGTCGAATCGATAAGATAAATATTATTTTGTTATTTTATCCTATTATGTAAGCTAATATGCGCACCATAATAGATAGAAAGAACCAAATATGTCATAATCTTAATAAATTACGTACACTAAATACCATATTTTAAGAAAATATCGATAAAACGCCCGATTTATCGTTGTCGACGGTAGCATGCTAGCCCCGCTGGACAAAACACATTACGACAAGGCAAATGATGGTTCAAAGGTGATGATGGCATAGGTGAAGAAATCGGAAATGTGGATTTTTCCGGTGTAAATCTGCCTTGAGTAAGAGATTCTAAATCTTCTATTGTCATCAATGGAGAAGATTCGTAGCTAGAGTCCCATCTAGTAAAGAGGGTGAAAGTTTTTCTCTATCTGAATCCTGTATAGTTCTATTCATTATAGAACTCACTTGAAGTGGTGAGAAAGTGTTTTCTTTTCTATAGTCAGACTGATCCATTTCATGCCAAATACCGTTTAGTTCTTCACTTATTTTTTCGGCATCAGGAGGTAATGGAGACGGAGATTCATGTTGTTGTATGATGGCAACTGAAAAAAATAATAAGATAAACCATTAAAACCTATTTAGTAGCAAAAATAAAGCAAATGAGCTTTTTGGCGGCTCTATATTCAAAAAACCCCAAGCAAGTACCAATGAAACACACTACTTTTAAGAATACATTGTGAAGGAAGAAAAAAGTTAGGGTTAACCCGCACACCGAAAAGCCTCCACTTAAAGAAAGCCAGCAAAGCGTAGAGGAATAGCCCGTAAGACAACGTCCATGGGCGAGTCAACCAACACAGGAACTGAGTGTAGGGAATATTTCTATCAAAATGGTGTGCAATAAAATATTAAATTTTAATATAGGTATTAGGGTAATATTTTAAATTGATATTAGCAGCATTTAATAAGAAACGTAAGCTTAACTCAAATCTGAAAAAAAATCTATATTTTTTCTTTATTAAAAGACATTTTTAAATAGAATAACGTCCTATCTTTAAAAGTTCTCCCGGTAAAACGTCCTAACTGTACATAGAACCTATAATTTACAAACATGATTTCGTGGAATAACGTCTTATGTAAACATAGGACCTCAAAAAGTTTATAAGATTCCATAGTAAATCGTCCTATGTGAACATAGGACCTTAAATATTTTATCAGTTTCCATAGTAAATCGTCTTATGATCACATATTACTGGGATATAAGAATTTCAAAGAAATATTACATTATTAAAATAAAAAGATTAGAGTACCAATATATACCAATTTCAACGTTTTCAAATGAAAAACTCAATAAAATACAACTTCATCGAACAAAGTCTCACATTAATATAGGACGCCAAATGATTTGTTTTTACAATTATACAAAGACAAGGATTGTTTCAATGATAGTGGTGTATTAGATAGCCTTAAAACATATTTTGATAATAGTTGTAAACAAACTTACCTGCGATTATACATTCATTCGGTGTTTTTGATGGAATTTTAGAAATCGACGAATTAGATTCTGTCGAATTTACACCTTTTGATAGCATATTCAATATTCTTCGTGATCTTGACATTGTAGAGATTCCAAAAGCACACTTGACGAACTTAAATCAGATATTTTAGAAGCAAAAAGGCTAAAAATCTTGACGGTGAGGAAACACCGTTACTCTCCGGCCGACAAAAGCCCAACTGAACTTCGGACGGCGCGGGCGCGCGCCGCTTGCTCCCCGCAAATCGTCCCATGTGTACTTCGTCCGTTAGCGCGCAAAGTGAAGATCAGATCAGACGTTGTTCTATTGAATATCTTCGAAACAAGAGTAGATAGAAAAAAAATACAAACAGGGTTGCATAGAGCTTATACTCCAGATTAATTAACAAAAATAAAAAGTGTTTTGTCTTATAATCACATCGGACTATGTTCTATGGGTAGGTCGAATACATACATACATACCGTTACGCCTGTATCCCTTATGGGGTAGGCAGAATACCTACCAGAGGTTACAAGACCATCTGATGTCACGTTTGACAAATTTGGAGGTAAGTAATATAAAGATGGAGAGAGACTATTGAAGTGACAGGGCGTCAGCCTGTCGCCCACAAAAACGCCTTTAAAACCTCTGTCCCTTAACTGACTTTTACAGTATGCCCGGGAAGAGAAGCAGCTGGCACATTTTTCTTTCGCTGCCAGTCCAGCATATTACTTTATAAGTACGATATAATTTGAGATTTATAATGAACTTTACTAATATTACAAAGTTGAAGAGTTTGTTTATTTGTATAAACGCTCTAATCTCGGAACCTACCTGTCAGATTTGAACAGCGCTTTGCTACCTACATAGCAAAGTATTATGCTGAGTCGTCGCTTTTTGTTTTTTAGTAAATTAAAGCTTATAGTTAGTAAATTAAGTTTATAGTTATTTACACTGTATTTACAAGTTTGTGATTGTAAAAGTAACTCTATGTGATTGTAAAAGTGTGTGTGCTAAAGAACAATTTTCTATTTCTATTTCTAAACAATATTCTTGTACAGAAGGCAGTGTAAATCAAGCGTTACCTGTCAGACCCCAACACATTTCAACTTAATGTTGAGGGCATAGAGTTCGGATTCAAGTAAATTTTATTTACAGATTTGAAATGCTTGATTTGCTGCATTCTTTACATAACATCACAGCTCTTAGTAAAAGTTAATTAATACTTTTTCATGTAAGTATTTCAATTTCAACCCAATTTGACCTGAATTGACACGAATGACCCCGTTTAAGACTATTACGTGATTTGATACTGACCTTAGAATACCTACAGTTTCCAAGCATGCACATATTCGCTCGTCCGGTTTTAGTAGAAAGCCGATATCTCCGTATCATCACGTAACAGCTCACGCTGTCTGCTGCAATCCTAATTATACAAAGGTTGTCCGTACATCTTGGAAACATTTAGTAAACCCACTGAAGCAATTATGATAGAAACTATTTGAATAGTTATCAATTGTGAACCAATTATCGGCGCTAACTGCTTAGATAATCCTTTTCAATTCAGTGATCATTGTGTAGTTTGCTGGCCAATTAATCTAGTTTGGTACCTACATATCACTTTAGGCGCAATAAGTTAGTGTTTCAAATAAAGGGTTGCCTGAGAATAATGCTAGTGTTACTTATGCTCTAAAAAGCATGCTTAGGAGTAGTTTACATTTCCTATCAATAGGCATGATAGTTTTAAGAATGAACAACTGATTGATACTAGCATGCTCAATAAGCAAACCTGTTTAGATGCGCTTAAAGCACGCCCCCTTGCCCCTGCGCCGCTTGTAGCATGCTCGAAAATCGCAATAGCCTGTCGATTCACGAGCGGGCTTAAAATGAGCATGCTTATTTTGAGCAACATTCGGAAAAGCGCTCATTTGAAGCATTCGTTCGTGCTTGAAATGAGCGTGTGTAACAGATGCATAACCTATGCTTGAATTAATTATGCACTGTAGATTTTGATGAACTTTATATCATCAGAAGTATTTACCGTTTATATTATTGAATTAAAGACTTGTTAATGAGGAACTATCGTTAACACGGTATTATCTTATTATAAATATACACGGTGTCTGTAAATACAACGAAACATCAGGTTAAAGTGTATTAAAAAAGGTCATTAGCAAAACAAAAAGAGTTTTCAGAACAAATCGAGTTAAAATCTTCCAGAAAATCTTAAAAGCCAAACAAAGATTGCCTTTGAGATTAGCTGAAAGAAAGGTCTTTTAAGGGATTAGTTTGCTTTTGGACATGTAACATTCCTTCTAATTTTATGTTTTATAATATAAGAGGACACGAATTAATTTAAAAAGTAGGTACTTTAAGAACAAACTGTAAATATTATTCATTTTAAATTAAAATATGTTTGTTCAAGAAACAACTTCCAACTGCTTTGAAAAATTGCCGAAGCAATCGTCTTTAGTCCAAAAATATCCTGTTTGTGTTGTTCTATTTTAAAATGAACCGTGACAGATTAAGAATTAGTTATCTCTTGATGAAGCAAGTTTTCAATGCATTTAATCGTCTTTTTAGACTTTCTTTTTTTCCGTTCTAACCACAGGTTTTAAGGCATATTCAGGCTTAGAAAATACCGTGAAAACTCCGACATCAACAATGAATTTCTGAGTGACAACAACCACCGCGGCATAAATTGTTATATTTTGTTATCATTTATAAGTATTTATAAATCAATTTGAGATTATTTATAGACTAACAGTTCACGCTACTCTTTTCTTTAATGACCACCTATTCACTACTACATTGATACAACCAATTGGCGTATTCACGTGTCCGTTACTCATAAAGTAAATAACAGCCATCGTTCGGACAGTTTTATTGCCATTTTATGTAGTGATAATAATATGATGGCATGGTAATAAACAATAAATATGAAATGAAACCCCATTAAATGCAACGCAGTGCAACTTGCATGCTACGTTAAGCAAATACAAGTAACTCGGAAGACTTGTTAGCAAATAACTTGAGGGTTTGATGGCGTATCCGGCAGGTTTCAGTGCCTTACCCTCAATAGATTTTAATCTATTTGGATGGTTAGTTTGAGAGTATGTAGTGTATTGCTGGTTTATAAAATCTACTGCTATTACACACGAAAGCTAACATGAAAACAGTAGGGATAGCATGCTTTAATCGCTAGCTTTAATCGAAATTTACTTAGAATTTGGCACTTACAATATGTATTTTTTTAAGAATATGGCATCTTTGGTTCTGTGGTCTTAACGATGGTATAAAATCGAGTAATTCTATCTATTATGGTGCGCATATTAGCTTACATAACAGGATAAAATAACAAAATAATATTTATCTTGTCGATTCCACTATTTATCGATGGTCTCATGTTAGCCCTGCAGTTGACCATGTAGAAGTCTGTTGTTATGTCAAAAATATTTACTTACCTATAGATATTTAAGTAAATATTTTTAAAATACTGGTGTATATATGTATTTATGAAGATGATAAACCAACCCAAACACAAACATGTTTGATATTTTTAGTACCTACACTTTTATTCAAACAGTCTCAGGACTGCAAAGATAAATTATATTGAAATACACTGTACCTTTTAATCAGTTTCTTTCACGGTACCTACTTTATTTAATAATTAATATATATTCATATATTGTTAAATAAATTAAGAGAGATATTTATATGATGTTTTGTTTTTACATTCGTGGTTATTTGATAGGTATAGCTACAATAAGCTGTGCATTGTCGAACCAAATGTATTAAATCTATTTTATAAAAAAAGACAAAGCTTTAAAGTTGCATTATAATGAATAGAACATTTAAACTTATATTTAAATAAGTTAATTTATTTAAGGAAGTAAAAAGTTTTCAAAATTCTATACTGACATATTCCCTGTAAAGTTAATACACCCTGAAATACTGCGTCGAAATATTGTGCCATCCGTGAATTTCAACGCCAATGTGACAGTTTTGACAAACCGTGACTGTCCAAAAATTGTCAGAAATGAAATGGAAATGTATGTATCTATGTCTGTATGTCTGTAATCTACACAGATTACATTTCCACTTGATCAATAATAGTACCTACAGCAAAATCTTTTGCCAATAAACCTCAGTATTATTAATATCAACTTCATTTATTTATTAATGATTAATGAGGAAAACCAAAGTAAAATTAAGAGCCCATACTACTCCAGCTAGAATCTGAATTTCGCCCCCACCTCACCGCCCGGCCGTGAAGCACCCCGCAACGCGCGTCGGAGCTATCTTACTCACTCGCGTTTTGTTTTCTCCAACTCTGCCTTTTCCGTATCTTATTTCTTTCATTTCCTATTATGAAGTGAAACACACTTATTTATGGAAAACACGATATTTACGTGAAGTTGTAGCGGCGGCGGCAAGCGTAAAAGCGACACAGGTTCCTCGTACGAATGCCGGAGGGCAACTGAATCCTTGAGCGGGCGCAGGTCACCCGTCGTGCCAAACACATTATTTTAGATTTAAGATTTATAATAAAAAAATAAATAAAATTATTTTAAAATCAGATCATATAGTACACGTATTGTCATACCTTGAACCTAAATACCAAGTTACATTAGTGTAGGTTAAGTACTAATTAAGTAATAAGGTTTCTTTGTTAATTTTAGAGGTAAGTTTGTGATTTTTTTCTATCGAGATTTTTTTCATTAATCGTGTTTTCAAAACATATGGTTCTTAGTTCATACTCTTAACTTTGCTATATGTTTTTTCTAAAATTATTAGTTCAGTACTCTGATAGATATTTGAGATCAAAATTTGGATTCGGAGCGTGTTTGAGGTAGTGTAGGCCCTTAAAGGCGATGGGCGATCTGGGTTCCGCATTATACATATTTAAAAATAGTAATCGTTGTATTAAAACTGGGCTATATCTGTCCTATTACAATCTATGTTTGAAGGAGTAAAACTGGATTTTTCAGAAAAGAAAGGAATCACCCCAAGATTACATGTTTGGGCTCAAATTATTGAAAATGATCTCTCCTACGTCACCTACGTCAGATTCCGGTCTAAATACCTACTAATAACCATGTTTAATATTACAACGGTTTTAAATTCGAAATGTGAAATGGTGTGCAGCGGTTGAGCATTAATGTGATGACAAATGGTATGTCAAGTTTGCTTGGCACTAATTAGACATTTATTTGTGTCGAGGATTTCGGACAAAAAATAACTATCAGAACTAATTTCATCAAATTGATATTTTTGAGTAATTATTGACGGTAATATTGTCGTAAGTTTTCGCGATTCATACTATTAAACAAAACACTTTTTAACCGGACTTATCGCGTTTACTAAATTTTAAATTTCAACTTGACGGTTCGGTATCTTTGCAGACCTCGTGGTCACGAGCGAAATTTAAAATGTAATTAAACGCGATAAATCTGGTTAAAGTGTTTTATTTCACCCGGTTTTACCCGCAAAATTTCGTGTCCCGCGAGTATATCGGGATAACAGACTGTGCACTATCATTATGCCTGTTTCGTCCAAATCAGTTGAGCCGTTCTGCCGTGATGGAGGAACAAACATCCATCCATTCAAAATTTTACGTTTAAAATATTAGTAATATTAGATACAGAGTAACTCCTGTGCTCGAATTAAAATGAAACAACGTATCAATAAACTATAAAATATCATATTGACTTTGACAGAGGACATTGGCTATTGGCCAATTACTTTATCTTGATTAATATTAATGATGTAATGTCAAATTCAATGGGTTTTATTGTTGTTGGTCTCGAAGAACGGTAGTACCTATTTCGATAAGTGCAAAAAATTGCATGCACTTATCAGGTCGTGATTTGTTTGATTAAGATAATATTGATGTATGAAATATTGAAACTACTACATACTATGAAACAGCATGACTCCGGCTGAGAGCAATCCGCCGGGGCTCGTTTGTTTGTTTGTTTGAACGCGCCAATCTCAGAAACTACAAGTGGGATTTGAAAAATTATTTTTGCATTTGATAGCCCAACTCTTGAGGAAGGTTATATTTTATCATGTTCAATAATTATAGGCTATATTTTATCCTGAAATTCCCACGGAATCAAAAGTTACGCGGGTAAAACCGCGCGTGGTGGCTAGTGTTAGATAAAAGTCAAACCACGGACTTAGTCATCGAAAAGGACGCTATGTGCAGAGTACTTGTTCCGAGTTGGTTTACTCTACTCTGAGGTCTATTAAACATCATGTACGTTACAAAACCAATGTGAACATAATTTTATGTTTACAATCGTTTTAATGGCATTTATATTACCATTTATATTGCAAATTGATCAAACTATCCACACACTAATGTCAGTTTGTATGTTTGTCTCACGGACCTTAAAAGTGTATTAGATGTTTGCAGTTATGAGTATGACTAAAGAGTTACAGCATAGCTGACCTGTCAAATTTTTGACAACTCATAAAATGAATTATAATAAAAAAAATACTAGTCATAAAAAACCCCAGACAATCACACCAACTACATGGCCTCAAAGTAAGCATAGCTTGTGTGTTATGGCATACCATGTAGCGAACTAGGGGGGAACCTAGAAGATAAATAGATAAACACCCAGACACTTGAAATGACAATTCCGATATTGTTTCGAAATTAAATCAAATCTGCACCAATAGTTTTGATATAAACAGGCAGCATTTTAATGGCAATATCATATTTATTCATTCCCATACCTAACAAAAAGTAGTTTGACAGGTCAGAGACAAAAAAAAATGAAAAAATGTGATAAATAAATGAGACTGGATGGACCGTGAACATTATTCATTATGAAAATGTTCTAGACCGCACAGAATTGGCTAGGAATAGGTAATAAATATGACGTAAGAGGTCACTATTTGAATGACCCCTTTTAGAATCCGTATAGCTAGCAAACACACTTACAATAAATGTGCCGTCAAATATTCGGGTAATGTTGTATGAACATACAACTTCATTGTGTGCAACACCCGAGTGTTGATCTTCATCATTCGGTATAGGTACCTAAGTAAGAGAATAAAAAAACTGGTTGGTGTTAAGACATTAAAAGACTTTCCCGCGTAGGTTCGGCTTAATATCCCACTGATAAGCGAGAATAAGTGATAAGGATAAGTAATTCGTAAAAGACAACAAATTCGCATAGCCTCCACTTCCTCAACTTTTTATTTAAATTTCATAAAAATATTATCAACAAATACTTATGAGTATTCTTTTATGAAATTCAAATTCCGAAGAACCAATAAAAATTCAAATATATTTATTGCCTAACAGTACCTACGGTACAAAAAAGAGTTGCAATATGCATAAAGAACCTACAAATTATTCACATTTCTTCTAAATTTCAAATCAAATTTAAGTTCCAAGCAATTCTGGCACTAGTCCTAAGATAATCTTGAATAAGTAAATAAGTAAAATAAAATATATTTCTAGTCTTTTAGGATAGTAAATTTATTCAAATGTAGGTAGTATTGATGGTACGATGCACTTGGTTCGGACACGACGTTGCTGGGATTGAACCCGTAAATTTATTCAAAAGATAGATCCCCAGAACTGAATACATTTTCTTGCTTTACGCCTTCATTAGCTTAATGAGGGAGAGGCATAATACAATTAACAATCCCTTAAGATAGCTTTCCTTTGTATAAAAGGCAGTAAGTTAATAACATGATTTGATGATTATATTTCATGCTTTGTACAAAGCTACGCATTACTACAGATAAGTATAAAAGTTACTACGCATTGCATTCTGGACAAAATAATGGGCAGAACTTTCAAACAGATTGTGCCGATTTGAAAATATTTCTTAGCATATTGTGGTTAGAAGTGCCTGGAGCGTAGCCAAAGATTTGAGCGATAGAGTGGAACTAAAAAATAAATGTGTTTGTGAACTAGGATGAGTTTCAATTCAAACCACTATAGTCACGATCGAATTAACCTAAGAAACTGCATTAGGTATAACGTTTTATAGTATTTATTTATAAAACGTTATACCTAATGCAGTTTCTTGGGTTAATTTCTTATATGACGACCACTTTGGCGATGGGGTAAACCTATCTGCCTCGGACGCCAGTGGTTGCGGATTCGATCCCCGCACGGAACAAGAAAAAAAAAATGTTCCGTGTCTGGGTGTTTATCTATTTATGTATTTATATTCTAGGTTCCCCCCTAGTTCGCTATATGGTATCCCATAACACAAGCTATGCTTACTTTGGGGCCATATAGTTGGTGTGATTGTCTGGGGATTTTATTTATTATTTTTTATTTATTTATTTATTAAAAAGGTTCGCCAACAAGGCACACACTTTCATTACATTCACAATATACGTACCTAGACAGTTATTAAGATAGTTACATAAATGCCACCTCAGTTAAAGGCAAATACAGCATGCTTAAATTAAATATACATACATACATACATAACTTCACGCCTGTATCCCTCCCTAATGGGGTGGGCAGAACACCAGAGGCTATAAAAAGCAAAACCATCTGATGTCACGTTTGACAAATTTGGAGGTATTATTATGATGGAGAGAGACAAATATATTATCTTATTATTATTTGTCAACGAGGAACAAAAATATTACAATCTAAATAATTATGTGTAAATTTAAATTAATTAGTTTTAAATAGGAGAAAAAAATAAAACATTAAAACATGTTAGTATAATAATCACACATTCACATAGTATAAAGATAGGACGTTTTTTTTTTCTATGACCCATATTGGAAAGTGATTTTGAAGACTAAGGAGGTAGGTAGGTATACGTCCAAGATAACCTATTCACTCGACGGAGTTGGTACTAGGACTTAAGTGGTCAGGAAAAAAAGATGGAGGCAGTTCATTTCAAAATTTGGCAACCTATAACAATGTTCTTGCCTTTCACTAACTGATTTATTTTGCTTTATTGGTACTAACGAAGTTTTACCCGCTTTTGGTCTCGTAGGAATTCCTTGATAAAATATAAGGTTCCTTAATAGTTAGGCTATCAATATGTGTTCCAGCTCAAAAAAATAAATATCCAGCTAGTAATATCAAATTTTATTAGTAAGCGCAAACAAACTCTTTAACTTTATCATATTAAGTACGAATTGTATAGATTTTGAGTTCCCGATATTTCTGCACTGTTCATTTTTGAGTTATATTTCCGGCTCCTTCCGATCGCAAGCGATTCATATTAAGCATAGAAAAAGCATCTTCTATAAACACTGGTGGGAAATGACTTGGACAGGAAAGCATAAACATTTGTACTTGTGCAAAAACAATAAACAATGGCCACAATACTGACTCATAGACATACAAGTGAAGTGAACTGTTTCTCACGGACAAGGTCAGTCAGTAGCAGTGTGTCTGTGACCCTTGTAATACAACAAAGGAAATTATGCTTTTGTATAATTATTATACAGGATGACTGGTGACAAATTTTAGATATTGAGAGCTCTCTGTACTCGCTTCTGGTCATAATTATGTAATAACCTTCATGTGAACCTAAAGCTATTGTTACATTACACATGCTCGAAAATAGCATGCTTACAAGCTTGCTATTTAGTATGCTCGTTTTAAGTGTGCTTATACATTAAAGTATGAATGTCTGATCGATATTAGCATGCTCAATAAGCAAACCTATTGAGACGCGCTTAAAGTACGCCCCCTTCCACCAGCACTGCTGGTAGCATGTCGATTCACGAGCATGCTCGAAATGAGCTTGCAAATTTTGAGCAACATTCCGACACACATGATACTACGTAGCATGTGCTCAATTGAAGCATGCTTTCTTGCTTGAAATGAGCATGTGTAACAGTAGCTTAACTTCGAGAGTGGGAGTGATTAGTGTCCTTTAAAGATTCGCTTATCCAACAGGCTAAACCGAACATACGCGGCCCAACGTTGGATTAAAGATTAGTTAATAATAAATTATGTAAACTAGACCTATGGGATCTTATCTTATTATGGATCTCAAAACCATGCGATGATATCATGAAATAGTTTTGACGTAAAACATATCCTGCGATCATTATTCGGTACCTATTACTTCTCGGCGAAATCTCTTAGATAAGCTCCTGCCTTTTGACTGAATACAATAATCCCAATATATAATAATATTGTACCTATTTATTTATGAAAGCATTCGAAACGAAAAACACAAATTAAATCAAGAAACAAACATATCATGAAGGTGGGTGCAATCTCACCTTTTTTTTTTTTTTTTTGTTTTTCCGCCACAGAAAATTTTGGGCACCCCCTAAAACAAGCTTTAACCAGTAAAGCAAGCTTTAGCGGGAGGAGGATGAATCCTATTACGGACGAATGGGCATTCTATAAGCTGTTAACCCCAGTGGCTAACGGCAAATAGAATGCCCAGACAGTGTGGAGACTCACTCAGTGAAGCCGAGCATACCCACTAAACATCCCCCTTTACTGACTCACCTTGATTGAGGCCATTAGTCTTCATTGGAGCGACAGCCAATTGGAGAGAGAGGCTGCGCAGTGAGCGGCATCCAGACGGCTGCCACCAAAAGGAACTGAAAGTGAGAAAAAAACAAAGCTAAGATTAGCAGAAATGACAAAGCTGAAACTAAGATATTATCTAGAGTGATCAGACTCACTCTGAGATAGGAATGCTGGAAAGAAGGACTACGTTTAGAAACGTTGAGCTTGCTGGAGTTTCCTGATAAGGGGAGCGAACTTGGTTAGGACCGGAAGAGCACCGTTGAAACCCTCTGGGCTGGCGTCGAGAGCGGCGCCGAAAGCCAGGATCTCGTCGATGGGAGCGAGCTGGATCCAGAACGCCATGCGGTCTTGAGAACCATTTGCATTCTGGCACTGGGAAGCCGATTTGGCGGCCGGTTGCGATTGAGTCGCGACCCGGCTGCGCTGACCTGGAACGATAGAAGTAAAGGCCTTAGGGGCCTTTGAACTGACTGGAGGGGCGTCCGAGCTAGGCTGCGGTCGCTCTCTCCAGTTCTCGATGGGCTTCACGGTAGCCCTGGCAGCACGCGGTGCCTTGGGGCAGCCGCGAAAGTTTGCTGTGTGGCCTGACTGGCCGCACAAGACGCAGGACGGAGCGGTGGGCGATTCGGGAGTGCGAGAGCACTCCTTAGTCCCATGCGGTTCTAGGCACTTGACGCACCTAGGGGAAGCATGACAATTTGCCGCCGCATGACCATACAATTGGCAGCGGTGGCACTGACCTGGAAAACCACGCTTGTGTGGTACCTCGACGCGGATGTTGGAGAGACCGCACACGGTGAGCTTGCCTCTGAAAATGGACTGCCCTTGCGGGCTCCTCGCTAGGATTACTAGCGCTAGTGGGAACTGCTTGCCTCGGCGGCTGTGCATTTTGTGCACAGATTCGACGGGGAAGCCTTGAGATGACAAGTCCTCTTGGATTTGCTCGTTCGAGAGCTCGAACGGCACGTTCCTGAGGACGGCACGAATCTTACGCTCCTCAGGGAGGGCGTAAGTGTGGTACTCGAGCTTTTGATCAGCAAGAAGCCGAGTGAGATTCCTGAAATCGGGAATGGAATTGACAACGACCTTAATAGAGTCACCCACGTTGGATGCCTTACTATACTGGATCTTGGAATTGTGTCTACCGCAGAGAGCTGAGACCTCGGTCCAGCGGCTCTTGTCCCGTAGAAAGACGGGGGGCGGAGACTTGACTTTCGGCGGAGCCGAATCTGATTGCGACGCAGGCTGGGACGCCGGGATCGCTGAAACAAAAGGCGCAGGAGCAGACGCCGGTGCGACATTTTGCGGAGCAGGAACAGCGGCTGGAGCAGCTGAAACGGATGGAGATAAAGTCGAAGAAGCATCTTGCTTCTTCTTCTTAGACTTGGAC
The DNA here is from genome assembly GCA_944452665.1 of Stenoptilia bipunctidactyla. Taxonomy (NCBI): domain Eukaryota; kingdom Metazoa; phylum Arthropoda; class Insecta; order Lepidoptera; family Pterophoridae; genus Stenoptilia; species Stenoptilia bipunctidactyla. The sequence goes on from CALYBW010000058.1 coordinate 816,172, forward strand.
TTTTTGCGAACCTCGGTGAACGGGGCAGGAGATTCTGGAACTAAGGGAGCGGAGTCGGAATCACTACCCGGAGGGGTAGTTATCCGTTTGCATGCGGAGGAGTCTACCAACATACTACCGGCTTGCTCAGAAGGGTCTGGCGACGCTGGAGAGTCAGTGGGGAAGCTCGGAGGAATCGGAGCTGGAGCTTGGCGGACTTGGGCCTGAAGGGCCTGAAGGGCCAGAAGGATCGAATTAAGATTCGAATTAAGATTTTTATCCACCTGATTCAGTTGATATGTAAAACGGACTTCCTGCTCTTGGAGCAGGGACAAAATCTTGGGGTCAATGGAAGAATCCATCGAGCACAAGTGACAGGAATGTGCTGAAAGAAAGAATTAGACGAATCCTAAGTGCCGGTGAACGGCTGCACAACTGCGCTGAAAAAGAGAACGACCTAGTACGGACCTATTGCCGGTGAACGGCGGACGATCAGGCTTCGTTGGCACGGTTACGTATCCACCTGACCAGCGATGCTTCGGCCGGCAGCAGTCGGGTCCGCCCTGAAAAGGGCAGATGAATTAGCCCCGACACCACACAGCCTCCACAAGAGAAAACTTTCCGAAAGAGCTTAACTTGGCACCTGACCCGCACGAGTGCGGGGGAGGGAACAAGGGCAGCGCAATACGAACACTCGGGAGCGGCCGCAGACACGACCGTTCGGGAGCGAACGCAAACGGGAAGTCTCCTCATCTTTTTCAATTTTTTTAATAATTAATAAATAATTTACTCTTGCATGCAATTTTTTTTTTTTGTTTTGACTTTTCTTGGCGGACCAAGGAAAGTCGTTTGGCACCCACTAAAACCAACTTTAACCAGTAAAGCTAGCTTTAGCGGGATGAGGATGAATCCTATTACGGACGAATAGGCATTCTATAAGCTGTTAGCCTCAGTGGCTAATGGCAAATAGAATGTCCAGACAGTGTGGAGACTCTCTCAGATAGGCTGAGCATACCCACTAAACATCCCCCTTCATAACTCACCTTAACTAAGGCCATAAGTCATAATCGGAGCGACAGCCAATTGGAGAGAGAGGCTGCGCAGTGAGCGGCATCCAGACGGCTGCCAACAAAAGGAACTGAAAGCGAGAAATTCAGAAGCTAAAACTAGCAGAAGTGACAAAGCTGAAACTAAGAGATTATCTGGAGTGATCAGACTCACTCTGAGATAGGAATGCTGGAAAGAAGGACTACGTTTAGAAACGTTGAGCTTGCTGGAGTTTCCTGATAAGGGGAGCGAACTTGGTTAGGACCGGAAGAGCACCGTTGAAACCCTCTGGGCTGGCGTCGAGAGCGGCGCCAAAAGCCAGGATCTCGTCGATGGGAGCGAGCTGGATCCAGAACGCCATGCGGTCTTGAGACCCTTTTGCGTTCTGGCACTGGGAAGCCGATTTGGCGGCCGGTTGCGATTGAGTCGCGTCCCGGCTGCGCTGACCTGAAACGAAAGAGGTGGAGGCCTTGGGGGCCTTTGAACTAACTGGAAGAGCGTCTGAGCTAGGCTGCGGTCGCTCTCTCCAGTTCTCGATGGGCTTCACGGTAGCCCTAGCAGCACGCGGTGCTTTGGGGCAGCCGCGAAAGTTTTTTGTATGGCCTGACTGGCCGCACAAGACGCAGGACGGAGCGGTGGGCGATTCGGGAGTGCGAGAGCACTCCTTAGTCCCATGCGGATCTAGGCACTTGACGCACCTAGGGGAAGCAAAACAGTTTGCCGCCGCATGACCATACAATTGGCAGCGGTGGCACTGACCTGGGAACCCACGCTTGTGTGGAACTTCGACGCGGATGTTGGAGAGACCGCACACGGTGAGCTTGCCTCTGAAAATGGACTGCCCTTGCGGGCTCTTCGCTAGGATTACTAACGCAAGTGGGAACTGCTTGCCTCGGCGGCTGTGCATTTTGTGCACAGATTCGACGGAGAAGCCTTGAGAAGACAAGTCCTCTTGGATTTGCTCGTTCGAGAGCTCAAACGGCACGTTCCTGAGGACAGCACGAATCTTACGCTTTTCAGGGAGAGCGTAAGTGTGATATTCGAGCTTTTGATCAGCAAGAAGCCGAGTAAGATTCCTGAAATCGGAAATGGAACAGACTAAGACCTTAATGGAGTCACCCACGTTGGATGCCTTTACATACTGGATCTTGGGATTGTGCCTACCGCAGAGAGCTGAGACCTCGGTCCAGCGGCTCTTGTCCCGTAGAAAGACGGGGGGCGGAGACTTGACTTTCGGCGAAGCCGAATCTGATTGCGACGCAAGCTGTGACGCCGGAATCGCTGAAACAAAAGGCGCGGGAGCAGACGCCGATGCGACATTTTGCGGAGCAGGAACAGCGGCTGGAGCAGCTGAAACGGACGGAGATAAAGTCGAGGAAGTATCTTGATTCTTCTTCTTTGATTTGGACTTTTTGCGAACCTCGGTGAATGGAGCAGGAGATTCTGGAACAATAGGAGCGGAGTCGGAATCACTACCTGGCGGGGTAGTTTTCCGTTTGCATGCGGTGGAATCTACCGACATGCAGTTAGAAAAGGGATCGACGAATTCAGTTGGATCTGGAGATGCCGGATCGTTGGTTTGGAACCCCTGTGAAGAGGAGGCGACCTGAGGACGAGCGGACCATTGCTCTCGCAAGGACTCGATTTGAGCGAGAAGGGCATCCTTCTCGGAGAGAAGGGCTTCCTTCTCGGCGGCATGTTGGGCTTCCAGTGATTGTTTAACGCTGGACAGCTGACTGAAATCAGAAGACAACTGACTGAATTCTGAAGACGAGGGACGAGCAGATAATTGTTCCTGCAAGGACTCGAAGTGAGCGAGAAGGGCGTCCTTCTCGGAGAGAAGGGCATTCTTCTCGGAGAGAAAGGCATCCTTCTCGGATGTGAGTTGTGCTGATTTTGTCGATTTTGGACGAATTGGAAGGGGGACGAGCGGCTGATTGCTGTAAGGACTTGATTTGAGCCTGAAGGCTAGACTTCTCGACTTCAAAACTCTTTAGAAGTTGGGCACGAGCATCTTCATGCTTACGTTCCATGATTTGGAATGAATATCTTACGTTCTCGTATGTTTCGCAGTTGCTTTCGGTGCACCTGCTACGATCACAACGACGACTCATTTTACTGGGCTGAAAGAATATTTTTCCTCGACGATCCTGCAAGTCGGTGAACGGCGAGAGGGCTGCACAAGCTGCGCTGAAAAAGAAAACGACCTAGTACGGACCTATTGCCGGTGAACGGCGGACGATCAGGCTTCGTTGGCACGGTTACGTATCCACCTGACCAGCGATGCTTCGGCCGGCAGCAGTCGGGTCCGCCCTGAAAAGGGCAGATGAATTAGCCCCGACACTACACAGCTTCCACAAGAGAAAACTTTCCGAAAGAGCTTAACTTGGGACCTTACCCGCACGAGTGCGGGGGAGGGAACAAGGGCCGCGCAATACGAACACTCGGGAGCGGCCGCAGACACGACCGTTCGGGAGCCAACGCTGCATGCAATTAATTGCAATGTATGTATTTATATGTATTCGTTAATTCATTATATCATCATTGTATCATAGAAATCTTAGACAAAGAATAAGCATAATTATGACTCTAACATAGAAATCTTGTTTATCATGTCATGCCATGAAAGAACCGCAATAGGCCCGCTGTATTGACGTAATTTTATGCTATCCCAAAGTAAACACTCCGATTACGTTATTGTCACTGGGCTAATGAAAAAGATATAACTATATATTTTGATTCAAACATAATACACCGAGATGATAATAATTGCAAAACGTTTATCATTTAAGTTTACATGTTTATTTATCTTGCAAAAAATAAGCGCACAATTGGGTGACAAGATTCAAGTTTAGTTAGTTAATCCAATCGTAATTTTACTTAAAATTTGATGCTAAAATCGAAAACATTCCAAAATCAATAGAAATGCAATTCACAGGCATGTAGAGAAATCCTCGTTATGCTTTTAATACGATTAGCTATGCCATAGACTATAAATAACTAGAAGTGATGTGTCATTATTCAGTTATTTATACCATTGAAACATTCGCTGGAATAATAATTATTACCTAGCGATATATCTGGCTTAGTATGTATTCTGCAAAATATGGCCATTTAAATAAAAGGAAGACTTTGATATTAGTTTTATCATTTGAGGAAGCAAATAATTATAAGGACTTTCAGAATGAGGAAAGGTCTATAAAGGAAATGACTTTAATTTACTACAAAAATTAACATAGTCATTATTACTGAAAGAGTTTCTTCCTAAGCAACAGTACAGAGAATATAAAAAAATACTACATATTTTTTTTAACAATTGGCACGGTTATGTCTAGTTCAATTGGAGGAAATACAAAATTTCCGTCCCTGCATTCTGAAACTAAGTTAATTGTCATCACTATAGGGTCTTTTTTATAAAGATCAAAATATTTTAGGAGAAGGTTGAGAATGATTTGTAGATTGAATTTACGAAAAAAAAAAAAATTGTTTTATGGTACCTTGATATTTTATAATTCTCATAAGTTATTAACACAACATTTTAGATTAATCTAATATTTACGACTAAATAGCAAGAAATAAAAGCGTTTTTCCAACTACAATTTTTATTAAGAAATACGTTAAACCCCGATTTTTCAATAGTCAGAAAAATTTGGTCACTTAAAAGAATTGTAAAATTTTTATTAAAAAAAATATTTTTTTTTGTCGTAAATTGAATCCACATATTATTCTAAACAATCTCTTAAAATGTTTTCATTTTCAAATAAATTACCCTGTATAGGCGTTCAAAAATATATTCAAAAAAACTGATGATGTGTTTTTTAAAAATAAGAAGATCCGTTACGTCTCCATACAACGTGTAACATAAAGAAGAGATAAAACTTGAGGGGATTGTATGTTTGTCTAAGCATTTCTCTAAGAATTTTGCATTTTGTGGGTTACATAGGTCGATATGTTTGGGTTACAGCAGGTTTTTCCCGTCAATGATACGAGCTAAGCTTATTTTGTAGGAGCAATAAACATAGGAATAACACGCAAACTGCTTTCCAATGCGTTTCTTGAGTAATGCATACAAAGGCAGTGAGTTAAAACCTGTTTCTGACTTGGTTTTATTTACCCAGTAAACTGCTAAATAGTTAATTACTTCCTTCAAATGAACAACAAAATGCCACCCATATTAAGTATGTCTCTAGAATTTACGGGATCTAATGTTTATTATGTTGTCAGTAAGATTAGTTTCGAATTTGCTTTATGGAATTCGCTAAGAATTCATTTTTGTTCCAACAAATTTGAAGTAAAGCACAACTTTTATGCCAACCTCCATCCAGAAGGGTAATTTTTTATATGATTTAAAACTTCAGTTGTAACTTAACACAATTAAGTCATGGCTGATTCAGCTTTAAAACGTGTTAAAAGTAGACCGAGAGCAAAAAATCCGGTCGGAAAGAATCTCTCTGAACTCTGTCAAAAGTATTCATTATACAAATTGGACACCTACATTATAGCCCAGTAATTTTAGGTTTTGTCTGCGGAAAAAATCCTGGTGAGCTAAATTTTTGTGAACACCTTTATTACGACGTTAGAATGAAGGTGTGAAAAATCGACATTGATATCGTGCCGGCTAAAAAAGTTACAGAGGACAAAAGTCGCGAAAATCGGTTTTTAAGTATCTCGCGATCTATTTCTCAAAGGCCGATAAAGGTCATTACAAAAATTATTAATCGTGCAATTTGCTACAAAAATTTGTTTCCTGCATTTTCGTGTGAGATTATGAATGCCTAAAATGAGTGGGCTACAATCAATCATGACACGAAAGAAACCAAAGACATAAAAGATAGAAGATTAGTAACGAAACACACATGAAAAAGCTGTTTGTATTAATGTCAATGTCAACCTAATCTGTAAGTAGCATAATACAATTAAGCGAAGTGTTTGTTTATACTACCTGCCGCCATTCTGAATCATCAATAAATTCTTACGAGATGATAACTTAATCGGAAGTTACCTCGAAGAGACCGCCATATGATGACAATTTTTACATATAATGAAATGTAAATAAATAAATAAAATATCGAGCAAAGTTGCTAGTCATTTAAAAAAACCGTAACAGCCAAAACCCAACATCAGATAACGTTTTTATTATAATAAACTATTAAATTTATCTTATTACTTATAAACACAATTGAATCTATTATTTATTAAACAGATATCGTCGTATCTAATCAATCTGTACGTGCGACATTAACGATACCAAACGTGTTTCCTACTGCATAATGGATTTACTTTATAAGTACGTTTGTTTTATTTGCAATTTGCAATTCATGCTGGTTCAAAACAAGCGTAGTTGTAACCTTGTGCGGAATGAGTTCGTCAGCGTCTCTCATTAAGTGCGCCCACTCGTGTTGCCTCGACGCAACGTATAGTCACCTACGTAAACGTATGGATCTGAAAATATCATACCAATATTATAACTGTGAAAGTTTAGATGGAGTATGGATGTCTGGATTTATGGATGTTTGTTCCTCAATCACGGCAGACGCCTCAACGGGCTTATATGAAATTAGGCACGGTGATTAGTGTACAGTCTCGGATAGCACATAGGCAACTTTTCATTCCGATATTCCTGTGGGATTTGAATTTCGAAATTGCATAAAACTGTGCGAAACAGCTTGTACTAAATAAAATCAAGTTGCTGACTTTAAAGAATATATATTTTTAGGATCTTTTAGAAAAATAATTGTGGATTATTAAAATGCAAAACTTAAGTTTTAAGTAAATAAACATAATGTTTATTAAAATACACGCTGAAATCTCAACAGCCGATGAATTTGGTTATTTAATTGTAAAAATTAAAAAAAAAACTCTCAGAGAATTTGTAAAAGATTTTATATTTAACAGCCTAAGCTTTGATGTATTGCTACAGAATCAAAGTCACGCGAGAAAATCTATTTGCGACTACAAGCCACAACAACATATTATATTGATATTCACACTGCAATCGTCAAAATTTTTTGAAGATTTTCTCCTAAGTATCGCGTGCGTGGATGTGTACTGCTATTATCCTGTTAGTGCAGTGAATATGGTAACTTTCATATGGCAACTTTCATTTAGTGTAAACAAAGTAAAAATCGTTAAAAGTGCAAAAGAATGAATGTCTTTTAAATTAAGGACGCATTGAATATATAAATATAATCAATAAAATTATAAACGTCCATAATTTCGAACACACAGTGTGATCTACTTATGTAAATTACATTATAATCATCATTATTTATTGTGTAATTGAATTGACTTAAGTTATTAATATTGTATATGAAAAATATATGTTTAATACTTTTCTATTATAGTTGGAATTTTAAACACATTAATCTTAGCTTTTGGTTTCTTTTTGGAATTGTATTCGTAAATTAGTGAATGTAAATCGAGGAACAGTACTTTTTGTAGGCTATTGTACTATTGGCATTGTGACAATCACTGAAACAAGTAGGTACTTACAACTTTACGAGTTGGACGTTATGATGAAAACAAGGAAATTTCCTCGTTCAAAGTACATAGTTAAATATACAGGGTGGATTTCGACGAGAGACCTTTGCGGAAATATTGCATCGTTTAAGTGATACATGGTTGGTTTATAATGTTCAGAAACTCAAACGAAGTAAAAAAAAAAATACAAAGTTCACTCATTTTTAACTGTGGTGATAATCCTATATTGCGTCTGCACATCACGGCAAGATGGCTAGATTAAGGAATCGCCGCCGTCGGGAAAGCTCGGGATATTACGTTTATTTCCGAGAGTTGTTGTCATCGTACTGGTGTAAGAATGACACATAAATGTCAAATAAAGTAAATAAAATGCAAAAATATGAATATCAGTTACTTTATTACAATTTTTACATACGGTGTTCAAATGTTCCTCCGTGTCTTATAATACACGCTGCAGTCCGTGCCCGAGTATGTCGGTGCACATGCGATAATGTCTGATCTTCACGATTTTTCCTACGAAGAATGTCGAAGGCAGCAATCAACCTTTGTTTCATTTCGTCCGGTATTAATTTTTTTGACGATAACCAAAATAAATTAAAAAAAACAAGGACAGCTTATTGTATGAATTGCTGATCAACATTCGGAAATAATTTTATGAAGCGAGTTAACGAACTAAAACCTTTTTATCACTTTAGGGCGCGTTCACATAGAACGTCCGATTTAACAGGATCCTTTTTAACTGATCCGTCGCTATTGGTGGTAATATTCACACAGCATTTACAGGACCAATTTTAACGGATCCGTCGGTACTGGAGGTAATATTCACACAGCATTTACAGGACCGATTTTAACAGATCCGTCACTACTGGACTTTCGTTCTTCAGTGTATCGACTACTTTCTACGAGGATGGACGTTGTATATTTTTCAAACGCCTTGCTTGCCATGATTATGAGAGCACTGGACAGTAGACACGTGCACTACTCTAGGAATGAAACCGGCAAATGGCGGCTGTGTGCCGCACACCGCAACCCACGCACCCCCATGCCAAGCCTGCTTATTTTGTCGGATTGGTATTATTTACTGGATCCGGAATACTCTTCTATGTGAACTCGCTCATACAACTACATACGCTAATAACATTTACGTTTAAACGAACCTGTGAAACGGACGTTCTATGTGTACGCGCCCTTAGTAAATGGAGACATTTTATTTATGACAAAAGAGGTTACTATCATCTTTACCTAATTGCTTATGACGATTGAGTACATTCGAGTGGTTGTCAAAGTCATTCCATGATGTGAATTATTTGTTGTGGTTAGAATTATCAAATAAGGAATTACATAAATACTCCACCAGAAAATTTAATAAATAGAATAAAGGCAATCACCTCTGCAAATCCTGCAACGATTTTTTTAGCGATGCACGCAGACATAAGAATGAATAAATGGCAACATATTAACGAAATATCCTGACTGACGTCTAAAGATTGTTTACAAGTAAGTTCAACCAAACCACCTGTGTAGGGTTGTCACAAAATAGTTTTTGGTATGAATGTTTAAAAGGCTATAACTCGAAAACGATAACATATATTTCCATAGTTTCTATGGGGGAAATATAGTGCTAAGGTTGAACTATCTGCCAGTTTCGCAAAGGTCCCTCGTCAAAATCCACCCTGTATATTTTTTATTTTAATTATAAACGTTGATAGTGCTATTATTTTACTAGCGCTGGTAGGAATAATGGTCAGCATTATATATATATATATATATATATATATATATATATATACTAATACTAAGATTGAATTTTGAAAAGCTGCTGTAGAAAAAAGGATGGTCAAGTGTATCTGACCCACAACCTTCGAGGATAAATAATACAATCAGATAATACAACTTGGCGTTACCCTCGGATTCCAATAACGGTAGGCGAGGTACATTTTTAGGTAATAATATGTGGGTCAGTCTAGCTGTTTGTTAGATCATCTCCACACACTAAGCTGTTTCTACTTGGGCAACTGATATTTTTTATGCTTATTTTCCTTCCGCAAAACAAAAACAAGTATATAGCTAGCCTATCATTACATAACATATGCCAGAATTTCTGCTAGTCGAAAAAAATAAAGAAAACAATAAGAGACGTAGCGCCGTTCAATCATAGCATTTTATCAAATACATAGTATCGTTTTATGGCAGGCACGAGTAATGTTCAAGGTAATTTCGTATAGCGCATGCAGTGTGTTGGCCCTAATTCATATTTGTTATGTAGTTTGCTATTGTAAGACCAATAACACGCGTTGCTGTGTTTTAGTTATTTTTTTATTCTTTTTCCAATTTATTTTATTCATAACTGGGACATTTGGTAATATGGATTGACATTTCATAAACTTTTAGCTTGACGGATTAAGCTGTTACTTTAAATAAAAGTTGAGCATAGCCTGATAATTACAGATAATAACAACAATGAGTCTGTTCGCTGGGTGAAAATTTGGCTATAAACCGCCAAGTTGTCGTATAGCTGGTTGGGTGTTAAAATCATGGAGTCCCTGAAATGGCGTCGACATATTCTAACGACTACTGTACACAGCACTCACGAACGACTATTTAACATTCTCACCAAAGCACGGAAAAGTCATGATAAAGTCGAACATTGCTTTACTTGCTAAAATTAAACGATAGCCCAGCCGAAAAAACGACTTAGTGCCAGCCAACGCTGCATTCCGCAGAACGCAGCAGGGATTAGAATTTCACAAATGTGCTTGTACAGTCGTGTCAGTGGAATATAAATTCTTAATATTTGGCAAAACATCGTTTAAAAATTTAAAAAGACATCCAGTTAGTCCGTTTTTGGAATCGAGGTTGCTTAAAAATTCAGTCGCTCTGTGACACGTTCCACGGAGCGTTGCCGACTAAATTGGCACGCGCGTTCGGAGCTGGCGGCCACGTCCGTACCGAACGCCTCTATAATACTAACCTATTATACGCGTCGTTTGGCGCATTCCGAACGCGCGTTCAAACGCGTGACGCTGCGTTGGCAATTAATTAGCTATAGGTACAGTCATATTCATTATGTTACGGTAAGAGTGAATAATTAAAGATTATTAATAACTAGCTGCTGCCCGCGACGTCGTCTGCGTGAACGCTATGCAGCACCAAACGCACCTACGATTATAACACTGCTAGCGTGATAATATGTAGCCTATATGTTGACCCGACTTCTTAACTATCTTCATGCCAAATTTGAAGTAAATCCATGCAGTACTTTTTGAGTTTATCCCGGAAAGACAAACAGACAAACAGACAAAAATTCTAAAAAACTATATTTTTTGTTTCTGTTTCGATTGTAGATCATACCCCCAGTATTCTTTTAAAAAAATATTCAATGTACAGTTTTGACTTTCCTACCATTTTATTATATGTATAGATGATCTATTATTATTAATAATTACCGAAGTCTGTTACGTTACTTCGACGCACAAAATCGCGACAAAATATTGAAACTGGGATAAACTCTGTTTTGTGCGATTTAAAAAAAAAATAACCTCGGAGGTTAATTCAAAGAGCTCCGCTTTGCTTCGCTCCTTGCATTAACCTCCTAACCTAACCAGTCCATGTCGGTTCTGTCCAATCAGCCTCAGCCGCTCCAGCTCGCATGGTACCCTCGATTTGAAAAAGTCCTATGGGATGTATATGTTACGGTAAATCCCTGTCACTCATATATTATCTCCATCATTATAATAGATTTATAATAGATTTTTTCAAATGTGACATCCAATGGTTTAATAGCCTCTGGCTATATGAATTTGGACCGACGACCTGGTCAAAGTCGCCGGTAAACGCTGGATGAGGGCAGCGCGGGACCGAGCGACTTGGAAGACCTTGGGGGAGGCCTATGTCCAGCAGTGGACGTCTACAGGCTGTGGATGATGATGATGATATGATTTTAACCTCGACTTTAGGTAATTATTAATAATAATAGATAATTATTAATAATCTTCAATTATTCACTCTTACCGTAACATATACTTGGTTGTCTGGTAGAAATCGCTCCTCAGCGATAAGACCGCCAAGTTTTTTTGTTTAGTGTAAGTGTTCTTTTTTCTTTTACTTTACCTGTAAAAACTGAAGTGTAAATAAATAAATATACACACTTCGCAACTTATTCGGTTGTGATAAAGTTCAAATTCCAATGAAAATGTATACATCTTATTAGACGTGACTGTATGTACTTTTATACCTGACAGTCCTTCAGGAAAGGGATTTATACAGTTGAAACTGATGTAAATAGCTACTATTTTATAAACGAGAAAGCTTGAGAATATGAATTGATGGAATTAGTCACTCCCTCAAGTTGAAACTGCTGATGGATTGGGTTGTACCTAACTTCGCGCTTTAAAAGTGGGACACAGCACGGCTAGTTCAGAGGATATTATTTATCCTCTTTTACTTTCGGAATCGAGTTTAACAAGTAGTAATAAATTATACAAAAATTTTTGATTTCATAATCTCGTGGATATTTTGTTTAAGACTTTAGAGACATTTATTTCAACACCGTTCAGATAACTGTATTTCTTTAATAAACCTGGATGGAAATGAATCGAATTCATCATAACAATGAATCTGAAATGTACATAACGAAATTGATTTATTTCACAATTCTCGCATTAATGCAGTCAGGAGTAAAATAGAGCACATTATTTTATCTGGTAAGACTAATTGTTTGGAGGTGGTTAAGAGCCCTACCTAGATAAGCATGTCGTTAAGTGGTAGGACCAGGTAAGCCAACCATCCATCAGATAAAAATCTGCCGCAAAATCTTTCAACGAACCAGTTCGTTTAATATTTTTTTATAACGCGTCTGAAAGCTAATGGTCACTTGCCGTCTACTTGCTGATGAGGTCAAATGCAGGTTTCGTCACCAAATAATTAATATGTATTGAAAAAGTAAAAAAAAATAAGTTTCTTACTGCTTATTAAAAGCTCTTAGTTTTTTACATACATTCATAGATAACTTCACGCCTGTATCTCTTATGGGGTAGGCAGAACACCAGAGGTTGACTTTGGAGATATTACAATGATGGCTGTGCACAGCCATCATTGTAATATCAGCTAAAGCAGTGACAGAGGGTCAGCCTATCACCCACAAAACGCCGATAAAACCTCCGTCCCTTAACTGACTTTTACAGTATTCCCGGGAAGAGAAGCAGCTGGTACATTCTATGTTTTTCTTTCGCTCCTAGTCCAGCATGGAAGTTTTAATCCATCTAAGATTAATGGACGTAGAAACATTAAAATCAAAAAAATAACAGACAACAATTTATTAGTTACAGTGTTGCTATCATTACAGATTAGAACCATGATCACTGTCAAATAGTATTTTATATTTTTTAAATATCTGACCTATTTCGAAATAATATACAGGGTGGAATTTTTTAATGCTTCCTGGAGGAAAAGTACTCTAAATAATAGATATAAACTAGATAGTTAATTTTACTCCAAAGTAACATTCCTTTATTTTGGGAAAGAAATAAAACTGCATTCAAAGATTTTTCGAAAATTTGCTTGTTTCACCCAGAAATCGAACCGACTTAAATCTAAAAATGAAGATTTCATGGTTTTTATTTCATTAAATTGACCTAGTATGTTAGACAGATTTCAATGTTGTGATTGACTCTGACGATCGATGCAATAAAATAAAAGGGTGTCATTTTTACAGAGTTTAGTCGGTTCGATTCCCGGATGAAGCGAGTGAATTTTTTTTAAAACTTTGAATGTAATTTTATTTCTTTTCCAGGGGACATTCCATAATTCCACCCGGTCTAGGTACTTGTATATTTGATATTTTTAATAAACATCGAAAGTAGTGTGCAGCTGCTGTTTAAAACACTGCTCAACAACTTTTTATTTTGTAGTGCAACTTCAAAATTATTGTAAACATATTTACTTAATTGTAACCATTTGTCGCTGTTCCTAATGATTGATGATGAAATCTTCAGCTCTGTCGATACAAGGAAGTGTTACAGTGAGTTCTGCAACAATATTGATTAAAATACTATTGAATACATTAAACTTAATGTCAATTGTTTACTTCTATTATTTGGCTTCAGTCTTATTCTACTTTTCATCGATTCATAGAAAAAATATTTCAAATGTTATTTCAAGGTTACATAAAATTGGTAGCATCACTAGTATTTGACAAATTTTTTGTCACTTGGACTAATTCTAGCTAATGTTTGATGTTTTAATAATTACGTCTTCTATGTCTGTCAACACTTCAAATATTATTTTCAGAACAAATGGCATATTTTTTGGTGTTAATCTGGTTTTATATTTTGCTAAATAATTTACACTTATACTTTACCCTTTAATGGTATTTATACAATTACTCTACAGTGTTACATGCATTTTTACATGCATGTACAAAAGGCAGCAGGTCGAGCGTTACATTACCTGTCAAATTTCCCCAACCAATTTTAACTTAATATCGAGGGCATAGAGTTCAGATTCAAGTAAAAATTTTTGAAAGATTTGTAACGCTTCATGTGCTGCCTTCTGTACTTTGCGTATCTGAACCCCGAGCGAGCGTCCGAGTTAATCGCCGCTAGATTCATTCCACGCATATGTATGTCTGTTAGAAAATCGATATCACAATATCGATATCATTCTTAATTATCGATTTCATCGGCGGCGTCGGTACCGGTCTTTGAATCGGTTTGTATTTCCCATCACTAAATATCAGTTGTGACGTCACGGTAGATGTTAAAAAGTCGGCACGCATGGTTTCGATAAATATCGTGGCACTTGCGTTATCTATGTAGATGTATGTCTGTGGCTATACCTAACACTCCATCCGGTATTAGATCAATTTGAAGTGAGATCACGATATTTATTTTCCTTTGATAATAGTTGTTTTTTTTATAACATTTCTTCTTTCTTTCTTCTAGATACAACGTAGGCATATTTCTTAACAATCATACAGAAAACAGTTTAATATCATACATTAAAATATTTGATGAAAAATCCATATGAAAACATTTTATAAACCTCGTTTTTTAAACTGTTAATCATAACACAGAACACAATACAAAATTAAAAAAAAATAAACATCCACATTTATTTTCTACATCGCCTTTGGTGCAATGAAATATTTATTAAAGTATACTCAAAATAGCTATTTAAATTGTGGTTCTATTAAATATTTGATTTATGAACGAAATGTCATATTTTAAAGGATTTATGATAAAAGAAAATGAATTTACTGTTTAAATAATAATTTCGAGTTCTTGTTTGATCTCTTACTCAATCGTTCGGCTAGGAACGTATTGCTTAAGTGTGAAGAGGTGGATAGAGATCGAGACTCTTGGGAACTATTTATACAGTAAATTAAGGGCCCCATTCGCGAAATCTATGCGTTTTCAAACTCATTACAACCGGCCAATATTGTTTGTCTGGATCGGATAAAAATATATGTTGAAGTTTGTTTAATATATTTTATAAATCTGTGGATCAAAACACGATACTGAAAACTTTACTCGATCATAAAAAATTAAGAAAAAGATGAAAATTTTAAGTGATTTTCCGATATTCTAAGAGAATATCAAACTTATACTTACAAAAACTTGTCATAATATTGGTAATGTAGCATAAAATTAATTTATTTGGATAATTTCTTTCTTAAACCGTTCTATTTTTTTCTAATATAATATAATATAATAAAGACGACGGTGCGATACAATTCAGTACCACGCGAGGCGTCATGGAGGTAGGACCTGTGTCGCTTTTGCTCCCGATTTTCCCGCGTAATTGATCGTCTTTTTGACCATAGCGTACACATAACAGTACGACAATTTAATTATTTAATTTTTGTTAAGTCACATTTTATATTTTGATTGATAAATTAAAGGAGTATTATAAACAATTATCACTTCTGAATATAGAGCTAAAAACTTGTTTCTGATATTTTTTTTTAAGTTTATTAGACAACAAGTGCAAAAAAGCATATATTTTTTTTTGCGATAAATCTTTTCTTACGTAATCACCCGACGAAAACAAAAGGATGATTATTATTCTATACGTACGTATACAGGGTTAATATTAACGCATCACCTCTTGTGGGCTGCCCCTCCACATCAATTCCAACGTAGATACTGATAGGTGCACATCGATAAATATACAGGGTGTAATTTTTAATGCCATCTGGAGGGAAAGTACTCTAAAGAAGAGATAGCAAAATTTACTCCAAAGAAACTGTCCTTTATTATTGAACAGAAATAAAACCGCATTCAAAGATTTTTAAGAATTCACTCGTTTCGGGATTCAAACCGACTAAAATCTGTAAAAATGACACCCTGTAATTTTATTGTGTGGTTCGTTAGAGCCAATCACAAGAATAAAATCTCTCTCACATACTAGGTTAATTAATTGAAAGGAAAACCATGAAAACTTCATTTTTAAATTTAAGTCGGTTCGATTCCTGGGTGAAGAAGCGAGTTTTTGAAAACTCTTTGAATACAGTTTTAATTTTTCCTAAAATAAAGGAATGTTTTTTGGAGTAGAATTTGCTATCTCTATTATTAAGAAAACTTTACCCCCAAATGACATTAAAAAAAATTGCCATGTATATTATGTACAATATGTTCTGCTTGATTTCCCATAACTCTAGGGTCTTGATGGGGCCATGTAATAGAATCAAATAACATGTGAATAATTTTTCAATTTTCTTTTGGTTTTTATTTTTCATGCAAAATAATTCAATTAAGTCAAAAATAACTTTATGCGAAGTATGACAACGTGGCGTTTTCTACTCCTTTTTTATCGCTATGCACAAGTAGGTACAGTTTGCGATGTTTTGCGGTGTACATTGTATGCAACTTTCCTCAACGTTTAAAATGTTTTTGTTGTTTATTGTATGACTAAAGTGACACGCGTCTATTGAGTGGATGAGATGTTACACGGGTGATATTTTAGAACTCATTATATTAAGACCGAGGATATCTTGGAAAGTATGCACTTTTGAACCACATATTCTTTGGCAAAAAGTATTATTTTTTAAGTAAGGAACAAAACCTCAAAGTTATGGGATATATAATATTATATAAGTATTAAAGAACACCTATGCAAAGTTGTATATTATAGAGGTGTTCTTTTTGATGTGTGCTGATAGATGCTGATGGTTGCTGATAGTTACTGATAGGTGACGATTGTAACTGATGGATGCTGACAGGTGCTGATGGGTAATGAAGGATGCTGAGAGATGCTATTGGGTTCCGATGGGTACTGATAGGTGCTGATGGCTTCTCATAGGTATTTATCGGTGCAGATGCGTAACTACTGATAGGTACTAATGGTAATTTATAGGTACTGATGAGTGCTGATAAGACATTAGCACTGATGGTGAGATTAAGATGGGTATTAGTTATTAATATCGAAAAGAATATCAGTTAATTTGTTAGTTAATTTGTTTGAATGGGTTACGTTCAAATAATCTTGCTTTTCCTGTACTTAATGCTATGTTTTTTAAAAATATAGTGTTTTGGACCTTTTTACATCAACTTTAGTAACATTAAATTATATCTGATCGGTTCTTTCACGAATAATCTAGTTCAAAGTTCAAACAGACAAACCCTTCGGCTTAATAGATTAGACGGCTAATACATTATGACGATACATAGACATTTAAGAATATAATCATAAATTACTATTTTTTTGATATAATTAACTACTACAAATTTACTACTTCGTGTAAACAGGTGCACATTCCGAAGGGGTGGATTGAATTTCATTTCATAAAAAAATTAATTATTTGTAACATTCACACTACATTATTTAGCTCAAATTAACTCGTGTTGTAGTGACTAAATAACGGATCCATACTAAATAATAAATGCGAAAGTCTATCTTTCTGTTCTTTTATTTCAGCCAAACCATCCGACCGATTTGTAGAAAATTAGTAATAAAAAAAGCTCCCAAACCCTACTTTTTTCAAACACCAGCCCTATTGGATTGGAATGAGAGAGAGATAAAAGCTTACGTAAAAGATCTCAACTACCTACTTATCTGATTTTAATGAAGTTTGGAACAAATAATTTATGAAAGTTATAAATTAACGTCACGATATACTTTCAAGTCAAAATAGCACGATTTTCACAACAGAATTCAGTAAGGATATAAATTTAAAAAGATTTCATCTATAAAATGGCAATTACAATATTTATAAAAAATAAAATAGTAAGTACCTATAGGTATCGCAATACTAAATCCAGATAAATAAAAAATATAGATTCTATTATATCATCCTTGACATAAGTTTTAGTCATCGTAGAAACGAATTTAGTATAACAAGGCACACCATAGGTATAGTACTACTATATTACTGCTATTAATTATACTGTGACATTTCTGTGCGCTGACGTGTTCATTTACGCGACTGCCCGCCACGCAGTCCCATATAGCGTTAATGCCTACTGCGGTCGAAAATCCTCGCCTTAAATTACTGGCTGTAATTCTGGGAAAACTTCTGCTCAATGATTATCTTAGTCAACACAGTTTTGTCATACTCATACCGTTTATACTAAAACTACAATTAACAAAGTGACCGTTTTTGTAGTGTACATTATAAACGGCTTAGATTCTGTTGCAAACAAATTATTTGTCGTTTGTTTCTTGAACTGCATCTACTTTACAATAATACATACCTTTTTTCTGCATCTGTCTCACATCCTATTCGTGCACACGAGTTGTTTACGGAGTACACGACTGCGCATATTTTGTTCATTGCATATTCCTTAAGAAACTTCAACAGTGTTCTTGGGTTCACCCTGAAAATTCTTAATGCAATACGTTAGAATGGAAAACCATATATTTAGAATACAACAAACGTCACGAATAAGTTTCTCGCGGCACGGACTTTACAATAGATCGACTAAGTTTACATGGTTTACATTATGATATAAACACATTTGTTTTACCAGTGTTTTCATTAGTATGCCATAAAACCCGTCAAATCGTCAATCCGTTAAGATTTAATAAGCCAAATTTCGCAGAGTGTTGACGATTGCTTTTTAATAGAATTCTTCAATTGCCCAAATACTGCAATCACAAGTTAATTTTGTTTATAATATCAGTGGCAATAAATGCGATGCTGATATTTTTAGGGCAGCACCTTCGCTTCTCCATATAATTTACTAGCCACCGCGCGCGGTTTTACCCGCGTAACTTTTGATCCCGTGAGAATTTTGGGATATAATATAAACTATAACCTTCCTCAAGAGTTGGGCTATCAAATGCAAAGAATTTTTCAAATCCCACTTGTAGTTTCTGAGATAGCGCGTTCAAACAAACAAACAAACAAACTCTTCAGCTTTATATTATATTAGTATAGATTCTTCGTTTTCAAATGAAAATGACAAATCGCAACTCGTATTTTCTATCTCCTTAGCGTACTATAAATATTATTTGCAGCAAATCTTGACTACCGGTTGTCCTATTCTTGAATATCGCGTTAACTAGATTATATTACAAAGAATGCGGACATGAGTTGCAATCACACTTGATGACAGTTATTTTTCTTGATCGGCATAACGTTTTTCATCGATAAAAGTCTATATAATGGCTACTATTATATAGGCTTGGGATAAAAGGCGTAGATATGTAGAAAGTGAAGGCCATTTGTCACCTTGGTGTGTTTTTCGTTTGCCTATTTGAAATAATTTTCTAGGTTTTCTTCAGACTAAAGTGTATCCAGGTCACAAGACTACCATTTCTGAATGATTATTTTATTGCAATTTATAATATTTTATGTTTCGTAGAAGCAGGATCTAGTAAGGTACTTAGTAATTCTTGTGACGTTTTATGCAGGGCCAATTTTAATTCAAGTTCTTGTGCTATTTAACATCTTCAATTATCAACAGGTGATAATGATGAGTTTATCATTATCATATTGATAATCAACGTGATTTAAGTTCATCAATCCAAAAACTACCAAAATACTGCTTTAAATTGCAACTGATAAGGTATAAAGGATCAACCCAGTCTTCATACATTGCCTGGCTTGTATGCCCACCATATAAAGTTGATTCTTTTATTATTTTTGGATAGTTTAATAAGCTAAAAAAGTAATGTCATTATTGATTTCGTGTTAAGAAACACAAGTTGGAATTATCCACCATGTAACAAAAGAACACCATGTAATCACAAAGCAGTAACAAAGGAATGAAAAGCTATTAATCAATTGATTTGTCAGTTTGACAGCTGGCCTTGACTTGTGTCGTTGATTATGGGAAGAACTCAGTCTGTTGTCAAATGCAAAAAAACCGACTCCACGTCAAAACTTTGGCTGAGTTGAGAATGTCATCAACGTAAAAATTCTCCGAAATCATAAATATTGTTTCAAAAGTATGAAATTTTCGCTGAAGTATCCAACCGATTTCGATGAAATTTATATGGGACCAACTATGAAGTATCGTCTATCATATGAAATAACAATTTTCCAAATCAATAGATAATTGCCCAAAATATCATGTAACAAAGACACAAAAAAAAACAAACAGACGAATTGAGAACCTCTTCCTTTTTTTGGATGTCGGTTGAAAAATCATAGAAAAATGAAAATAAATTAAAAATTTTTTGGATTTACTACTTTCTAATATTTACACTATTTTTACTTGTTCACAACGTTTTTGTTTATTTTTAATTTTACATCAACATGATGATGGTTCCGAACGCAACTTATCTAACTACATAATAAATACAATATTTTAATTATTTGGATGTACCAACTACACTATAAAACTTACCCAATATTCATTAATTTTATCCTTTTGATTATTTTTATAGTTTGGGCTTAAAAGCCAGGACTATAATTATGCCTTTGCCTACCAATATAAACTTTAGTGGATCCTAAATTAAAGGCAGTGACTATACCTAGGTGTTTATCGACGGCTCTTCGAAGTCGAACAATTAACCCGTCCACTGGTTCCCGACCACCGGAGCTAACAAATTTAAAGACCAAAAATGGCGTGTGAACACACTCGTATCACATACATCAGTCTTTTATATGCATTCTATGTGCAATGAATACAACTGTGTAGGCGATTTGATAATAATACAATTACCTAATATTAACAATTAAATTACTCATACATATTTCAAACTCTAAATTTAAGACACACAGAATAAGTTATGTAGGTAATTCCCAAATTGATATCAATTTATAATAACTACCACGCAATCGTGAAACAATTAGAAGATTTGTTAAATTACTCCGAGACAAGTTAGAACCGAGCTAGACGACAATGGGCATTGTTCAAAAACCATTTCGAGGAATAAGCTTTCTGATTAATTGAATCGATTTAAAACATTTAAAAACATTAGTGTTTTGTAGGTTTTTTATCAAAATACAATTGGCTTTTATTTAACCTTGAGTTCGTCATCGGAGGCATCAAATCGATGAAGTATTATGCCTTTAAAGCTGTTTTAAAAACATCATACTTAAAAAAGTCTACAGCTCTATGGTTGTTTTGTTTACATTATAAAGTAACCTCATCGTTAATAATGAACGTCAGCAAAACACCTATAAACAGAAGCTTATAGATTATTTATACAAACTGCAAAAAAAAAGAAAAAAACTAAATAAAGATTTTGAAATGCTTTTATTAAAAATGTTTTGGGTGACATTACATTCAATGCGTCATTAGAACACAGACATAGCTAATTCTTTTTTACAGAATGACACCATGTTTATAAAGTTAATGCCACTGATGACGTCATCACGTACTAATTTAATAAAATCAATATAAATTGATAGACACAATAGGTTAAAGATTATACAATAAAAATAATATGTGAAAAAAAATGAACAATGCCCATTAAAGAAAAACACATTTAAAGAACGCTAGAGAAAAAGGAAAACGTCCCTTATTTAAATATCAAGTTTAATATTCTTAGCGTCTGTCAAAAATAAAAAGCTAAAAGACTTGTCGCATTTATACGAAATTAACATAAACGACTGTTAATTTCGTCTGCCAACTGAAAATGAGGAGCGCAATGAATACTTAGCTGAATAACTCCCTTGACATTTCATTGCTGCCCACCTAAATTCGCGTTGGCAGGCGTAGATACTAAAAATGTAAACCACATGTTTTATGCAGTCAAAAAACCAAAGTAATATGTTAGGTTTAACGTCTTTATTAAACAAAACGGACAAACATAAACAAAACAAAAATCTTTCAAGAAAAGTGTTTTTTACAATTTTTGAAAAATATGTTCAAAATCACTTTTCCAATAGCATTGCTCTTTTAAATTATTTATAGTTTTTAGGACTGCTTGAACCTTAATAAGTAGGTACATACATCTCAAGCAAATACCAGAAAATATTTGAAGTCATTGTAACTTATTTGAGAGGCCTTTTCCTCTTAACAAGATCAAATCGAGACAGGAAGGGAAATGCACCAATCAGACCGTACGTCCTACATCACTATTAAACCACGGCACTAAAAACAAAAGATCGTTTACAAAGCAACATCAGACTCAATCATTTCGTGTTCCTTTTCTATTTGGCAAACAGCAAAGACAACAATGAATCTTAGGCAACGTCCTAATACAACGCGATTGCGCAATCATTGCAAGTTCACGCGATTTTCAGTCGTAGGAATTGGTGGTCAAACATGTTGAAATGCATGTGTCCTAATCGCTGTTCGCGTGATGCAGTCGCGCGTCCTTATGTATCGTTCTAAGGCTGCAAACTGGACGGCAGTGGCCAGCGATTTCCGCGACACGATAGAAAGTATTGAGCTTGTATGAAACCGCGACAAATCGCTCGAGCGCCCCATGGCCCAGATTCCCCGCGCCGCTGTCGCTGCCGTACAATTTACAGCCTAATAGTACGCGTCTATTATAAAAGCGTGACCAATATACTCAAACGATGGTCGCATCGCTTAGTCGCGCGATTCTCAATCGTAAAAATCTGCGAGCAAACTGATATCAGGTATTACATAGGTGTTCTAATCGTCATTCGCGTGATGTGATCACGCGATCTTCACTTACTGGTCACATCTGTTGCTCGCGCGATAATCGCGCTTTATTTGGACGAAACCTTTGTTTCTCTTTATTCACATCAACACACGTTCGTGGTCGATTCAACTTAAATAGATCGTACTCGTATATTTAAATAAAACCAAGCGAAAATATATCGTAAATAAACTACGAATCTATCCGCCTCTTCGACTACTTTGACGGTGCAGTAATTTATTGTCTTTTAAAGATACTTTGCGATTCTGAATGCACTAGCACTGGCTGGTTTAATGTCACTTTGTGAGATTTATTCCTAAAAAAAGACATCAATTTGCTAACTTGAGCCACACTCGCCAGTTACTATAAATATTCTTCTGTGAAGCGATGTCAACTACTTGGCACTTATTCGAATGGACGATTGTGCAGACAACCAGAAATATAATTAAGTTTACTCTTTACAGGGTGAAATATACCTAAGCCGTAAACAGGGATATGCGTTTTTTTACTGTTTAAAAATGTGGACATGACAACAAACAAAAATATGCAATGACTGTTTGAAAATTCGTTAAGTAAAATAATGTTTCAAATTTATTAAGCCTCATGGTCTCGCCCTAATAGCCACGTTTAACTGTCATAGACACATATGACGTCACTAAAATTAATGATTTATCCTTAGGATGACCATAAAGTTGGTGGTTTTGCTATACAAAGTTATTTTGCTTCTAAACCAACATTTCTCTGTACGACTTATTTCTCACCCAGTAGGTATATACTCCTTTAAACGTTGCGTCATTTCTCGCAACAAAAGCGTGTCTTGTAAATCCAAGAGACCGAATAGAACTTGATAAATATTAATGTACTGTAAAGACTTGAATGAAACCGCATGATAACAAAACATACCGTGAAATAAAATGCATCGAAATATACTGGACGCATTCACAATGGTTTACCCTTGTTTGTGGCCATCACACTGTCCACACGTTCAAAGAGTTCCTTTTTTTGATTTTTTACTGTTTGTTTGTAAATGATCAAAAGGTGCCGGACAAAAAGGTACAGTCAAAAATAAATAAAGCCAAACGGATTCACCATTGTGGCGAGACGTCGCGTCGTTATGTTTTTGCTATATTTCATGACTACAAATTACTATTGTTAATAATAATTTTACGTACGTGTCTGTACACACCTAGCTGGGTTTATATTTGCATATTACTATTACTGAAAAGCGTTGCCCAGTGAAAAAGCACATAAAATAGATAATTCGTTTTAAAAACTATGCTGCGAGTATCATTTCATGAAACACTAATAACAAATGAATGTCATGACAGAAAAGACTAATACAAATTACTAGCTCTTTTGCGCGTTATTTCCCGCGCAAATATCGGAATAAAATGAAGCATATGTACCTACTCTTCTAGACTGTACACTGCCACTAAGCCAAAGAGTAATTTTCACGGGCCATAGAAACTCTGATCTGTCAAAGTACTTTTTGTTAGATACGTGAATGCAGAGATTTAAATCTTTGCGTCAATGTATAAAGATGATATTTTCATTGAAATGCTACCTGTTTATATCTAAACTATTGGTGCAGACTTGATTTAATTTCTTAGGCGCGATACTGGGATTTTCATTTCAAGTAGATGATACTAGTAGGCTATTGAGTAACTTGAGAGGGTAAAATATTAAAATCCTTACTGCAGTTTCTAATATAATTAAATGATTTGGAATAAACCAAACATGAGCTATTATTTGCACTATATGTTGTTTTAATACATTTCATGAGTTGTCAAAAATCTGACAGGTCAGCTATGAACATTACACTTTCATGCAAATCCATTGAGCCGTTCTGCCGTGATTGAGGAACAAACACCCATCAATCCAAACTTTCACATTTAAAATATTAGTAAGATTCATTGTCGTTATGCGACGAAATACAATACATTTCAGTAACGTTACAGGAATAAGATATTACAAAAAACAACTAATGAAAATAAAGAAACAAAATTCCTTAATTTGAAGCCACGAGCACAACCAGCATTATTCTTAAATAAAATATATTATAAATAAATTGTACTTGTAAAACAACGAATAACGGACGACAAATGCCAACCTCATTATTACAGTAATTTTCGTATTCAAAATTACGTTACTGTGAGATAGAAACAGCATAATTTTTCGTTATGTAAGAATGAATGCTTTTATGAATTGAGACAAGGCAGCTTTTTTTGTAATTCTATTTAAAAGACAATGTCAGGCCTACGGAGCGATAGTAACGTAACTCTTTTTTTAACTGAAGGACGATAACTGTCATCACACTGAATCATCATACTCAGTCTAGAGCCATCTTAATTTAGGTTTTTGCATTAAAGAAGAATATTTTTTAACCAATTCAAGTTTGTTATGTGTCAAGCGTATGAAGCGACATCTATTTAGAGCTTTTCGTTTTCTTCTCCCTTGTTAACGCATTTCGAGGCCATATGTTGACAGCATGGTGTTATAAATTAATTAAAACTATTAAACTAGTGACATGTTTGTAGGTAGTAATTAAATTGTAATTAAGCGATTATGAAGGTAGTTTAATTTATTTTTCAACCGACTTCCAAAAAAGGAGGTGGTTCTCAATTCGTCTGTATTTTTTTTGTGTCTTTGTTACACGATATTTAAGACAATTATGAATCGATTTTTAAAATTATTACTTCGTATCATAGAGGATACTTCATAGTTAGTTTCATGTAAATTTTATCGAAAAATATCAACAAAATATGTATGATTTCGGAGAATGTTTACGTTGATGACATTACAACTCAGCCAAAGTTTTCGGTTTTTCTAATGCTCTGCGTTAGTTGATTATTGCATGAAGTATGTCCTAAAATACGAACTTGACTAGACGTACGTTGAATGAAATTCAATATTTTTATAAGTAACAACTATTTATGTTCTTTAAATCAACTATACTAAAGATAGTTTAAAATATAATGATACAGGCCTTCTTTATTAAAGACCACTCACGTGAAGAGAGTAATTATATTGCAAAATTTTCGTATTGCAAAATTAACTTCAATAATAAATGTCGAATTATATTATCAAATTTAAAAAAGTTATACATTATAAAACGGATGTTTATATTTTTATTTTGTATTATTTTGAAATTTCACGTTTCATAGCATTTTGAATTTTAACTGGACGTTTCAATGTACATCGTCAAACATACATCGTGGCCACGCATCTTTAATTTAATTTTATAATATTGAAAACTCAAATAACTTGTATTTTTATGCATTTTATATATCATGAGAAATTTTACGATAATAGTTAAAATCACGTTTATTACAATATATCTGATCATAACTTCCGGTTCGCAGCGCATCGCCCGTCATAGTATGTGCGTGTGCACAGTAGTTTAGTAAGTAACCTGTGTGAGTTAAGGCCCAAATAGACTGTTGGAAACAAAACATCAAACCAAGGTGACCTTGCTAGTTTACAACGTGTTTCCAACAGTGAAGATGGCTGTTGACAACCAAATTACATGACCTTGGCGGGTTGGAAACTGCGGTGTTTAGAATCACAGACATACATCTACATAGACAACGCAAGTGCCACGATTTGTATTCGAACCAAGCGTGCCGACTTTTTAAGACCTATTGTGACGTCACAGCTGATATTTATTACTGGAAAATACAAAAAGATTCAGAGACACCGATACCGCCGATGAAATCGATTATTAAGACCGATATTGATATTCTTGACTCGATTTTCTAACAGACATACATACACGCATATTACAATACATATTAAATCTAGAGGCGACCAAACTTGACATTTGGTTGGGGTTCGGACACGCAAAGGACATGCATTTGCGTTATCTATGTAGATGTATGTCTGTGTTTAGGACTGTGTACGCTTGTTATTGTATATTTTACTATGTAACTATAACTATAAATGACTCGAATTTTGTAGCTTTTTATCCTGCGTTTCAACCTTTCCTTCTTTGTATCCTCAATTGCATACAAAACTGCCATCGCGAAGATGTTATCAACGCGAGAGATCAGAGCACACTGACGATTAAGGGGCGTGGCCTGGCGTGACCTTGGCTTGTGTTCTTGTTTGTCTCCTTGTTGGAAACCACCGTTTGTAACAGTGTGGATGACTCGGAATTGGTTGTCAACAAGTTAACCTTCCTTAACCTTGGTTGGAAGCATTGGTTTTCAACGTGTTTTCAACAGTCTGGCGGGCCTCTTATTACCAACGGAATTACACGCCTAACTATTTATTCCGAAGGATTTTTTTGATAAAGTTGAAAAGATAAGATAACCTTCCTCAAGAGTTTGATTACCAAATTTAAACAAAATAATGTTATCCAAGATTAATGTTTTCAATAAAAAATACACTTAAACCGGATACCTTCTAGTATGAGCCCTTTGCGTTTACAGTCATAACTTAAACAAGATCTGTTGGCACAGGCTCAAGACACAAAACAAGACTTGGATGTTAATCATGGCATGAAATATTAGGACATCTACAGGAACATAATAGCCTTCGTGACGCAGTGGGCGACTAATCAGCTGATACTAAGCAGATTTACGCATTCAATCCCAAACGTACGAAATAAGTTAGCATGAACTGCTAACTTATTATTTGGACGAAATTTGGCAAAGTGTCCGTTTACAGCCTGGAATACTTATTATATCTATGTGTGTATTCTATATTTACAATGTATCTGTAATGTAAGTATATTTTTATACAGGTTGTCCCAGAACTCAACGTCAAGCCGAAACGGGGTGATAGAATGGACTGTAACCATCATGAGAAAAGTCTGAAAAAAATCTAACCCATATAGTTTGAAAATTATAGGCATTTAAGAAAAACCTCGAAATTTGGTCAAACTGTAACATAAAAATATTATAATATGTGAAAAAAATAAGAGATTTTTTTTCATATTTTTCTCATGATAGTTACAGTCTATTCCATCACCCCGTTTCGGCTTGACGTTGAGTTCTGGGACAACTTGTATAATAGGTATGCCTTTAACCCCAAGCTACATGTACTAATGTTCTACATCTATAGTTGTCTGGTATTTCCTTTTTCTGTACTATTATATGGCATACAAATAAAGTGTAAATAAATAAATACTTAGCACATAGGCTTTCATCCTGATTTTCAAGTGGAATTAGAAATTGCGCAGGAAGAACCACTCGAAACAGCTAGTTAATTTACGTATCTCGACTTAGATAATTTTGTTTGTAAATAATTTCCAGCATTTTTTGTATATACCAAACGAGGTTTTAACAAAAAGTATTTATTTAAAAGCCTTACAGTTATAAAATCCCCTTTAAGAGCGTGTGTGCTAATTTACGATTGCTTTCGCGATATAAGAATTTATTTTTAACTGGTAGCTTTTCGAATTGGACAGAACACAAGGCATAGTAATTGGCTTTGACAGGTAGTTTCCCGTTTACCTATGTAGAAAATGACTAACTAACATTATATTTAACTAGCATTTCATTAGCAAGAAACTTTATATAGCAGCCCGCAAGAATATTTTTATTTATCCTGGTAAACAATCCTGTTGGTTTTTTCAGTTCTTAACGGGAAAAGATTACGCCGTAAAATATAATAAAAAAAAAACTTGTTAACTTGATAGTATATGTATTAAGAATGGAGCTCGGTTACAAAATTATAAGTGATCTTTGTACGAATCTGGTGAACAACTGATTTCACTTCATGGTTAAAAGACTCTTGAAATAACTTAAATTTATCCAGACTCAAGGCTCATTTGTCCTAAAACTTAATAAAATAAAACCTTACTTCGGAAAAGCTCTTTTCATAATCTACTTCAAACCATTCAGCCTTAAATGTTTGAAAAGCATTGAGTGTTTTGATCTTATCAGAAAACGTTTAGAGCGCGATAATTCGCCGAATAGCGGCGCATGAATAGACCAATCACTTTGCTCAAAATCTCCGCGCCACTTTAATGGAAACAGCAAGAGCGGAGTGGAGCAGAGATGAACGGATATTCATAAATACCTATATAACACAGTGACAGCGGGGCGTTGCGGTGCAGATGGTAGCTAGATTGTGTAGTGGACGAACTGGAGAGCGGAGCGGCGAGGTGCAAACCGGGGTACGGGGGTGGGTGTATGGCGCCACGCCGCGCCGCTTGACTCGTGCGCAGTGCATCATACTAGTTATCATCGTACTGAGTGCAAAATGCGCAATTCCAAAAGTATCGCTCGACTCCAATCTACTCCGCTTCACTACTCCGCTCTGCTCTACTTCAATGGAAGCACTCACTACTTTTCACCGCTCCACTCCTCTCCGTCCAGCTCCGGGTCAGTGGAAACGCAGCGCAGCCTTATTTTATCAACATTGCATTTGTTAGTAATACTGGATAAAATTTCTGAAGAAATAATCTGTACTTACTTCTGTAATGTTACCTAACTTTCTAATAGGTAACTATGTATTTTAAGGAGAGTTTACATAAGTTATTAAATAAAATAACTATTGTTTAGTATTTGAAAGTTTTGTTTAACTGTACTGAGCCTGTCGTACTCGAAAATGGAATTAGCCGTTTGTGTATAATTACCACGCTTGGAAAATTAATTCCAAAGGTTTTTAATTGATCTACTGATACATTCAAAATCTGAGGATTGAAATCTGCTTGTTGAATATTTAAACTCTTCTTGCTTTAAGAGCTTGGCTCCATGTCAATATATCTCTAACTTCGTATAATTATGATTGAACTTCACGTACAGGTAAGTTCGTTTAATCATCAATTATACTCGTGTTTCGTCCGAAGAGACAATCTGAAAGAAATTATTATTTCATTTGTACTTGTAGACTTTGAGAGATGATTTAGTCGAGGAAATATCTATTAAACAATTTCTAAAGTAATATGTATTAACATAATCACATTACTGTTGATAAACAATTAAAAAACATTTACTTTTATTATTACACAGTCACAATTTAAATCTAATCCTCTTATTGATCCGGCAGAACCAAGCTTGCCAAAGATCTTTCGTTATTTTGAATTGGTCGGTCGTAAAACCTGGCGAATGCAGTGCTTATTTCACTCTAGCCCGCAGTTTTACGAATAGCGTCGAGATCTAGGCCTTGCTGTTTAGCTCGGGGGATGCTAGCGTGGCGTGTGCTATGTGCAGTGAAAATAGAGACATCTACGCCGCAATCTGCAAGAGTTGCCTTAACCCATCGAGCTATTGTTTGTCCACTACCTAAGTGGTTTTCTGAAGCTTATTTATTATAAGGTTTTTATGAGAACGGCGCAATTCTTTAGTATTCTTTAAGTAAGAATATAGGTATAACTTGATTTTTATGTTATTTGATGTTTTAATTAAATCCGGAATTTTTATTCTGATATATAATTCTGATGGCTCTAAACTTAATACATTAATTTTCGATATAGTTTGTACTCAGTGGGCAGTTGTTATTGCTATTAACGTAACTGACTTTTAAGGCAACTTTTCTAAACTTAACGTATCGTTAGGATACTAGTTGATAAGGTGTCTAAAACAACTATGGTGTCCCAGATAACATCGTACTTAGGACGGGGAGGCCTACGTCTGAATACAACTTTGAAAAATCTTTTGATGTTACCATCATTTGTTACTTCGTTACCTAAAATCAAGGATAAAGCAGCTCTATAGCTATTGGGTGACCCATCTTGAGATCCATTACAGAATATTTTGAAAGGAACGAGAGAACCGTAGGCACACTTGCTGTATACATGTCCAAGCCGTTATCATGTGTATGCCTATACCTAATTCATTTCGGTTCGAGTAATCGTTGAAATAGTGATTATCATGGCTGGCTCTCCCAATGAAGGACTATAATTATACCCGTAGCTTGATCAGCAATTATTTTCTTTAAACATTTTCATATAATTGCAAAAGGTGAGAAGGCATAAAAATAGAATGTGGACCATCTAATGGTAAATGCATTTATAGCATATGCATCAGGGTCTATATGCAATGATCATTATAGTGAGCACTTCATATTTACGCGGCTAGCAAATAAGTCTATATTAGGGGAATCGAACTTAGTGTAATCAATTTAAAAGCCTGTTCACTTAATTCCCATTAAATGTCTTTGTGAATACTTCTGGATTCAGCATCAGCAATCATATTATCCTTAGACCGGATATATGAAGAGTGAAAAAAAATAATCCTCGCGAATCGCACCATTGCCAAATTTCTCTTGTTATTCTAGTGAGGTGAGGTAATTGGACACCTCCAATGTGATTTATATATAAAACGGCATTGAAATTGTCTATTTTAAGTAATATTTGACTCTTATTATAGTTTTTTGCAAATCTTTTATGAGCTTTAAACGAAGCAAGCAGTTCTTAATAATTAATGTACATTTTACGCTTTACGCACCTCAAAACGACGACCAGCTGGTGTAGTGGTAACATACATTGCCTTCTATGCCAGACGGGAGGGGTTCGAATCCCAGCGGCGGCGGATATTTGTGTGATGAACACATATATTAGTTTATATGTTTATTTAAGTTTACTCTAATAAAAAATATGTATTTATTCAATATGTATGTTTATATATTTCTTAAGTATATCAGGTATCTAGTATCCATAACATAAGTTCTTTAAGAAACTTAATTTGGGCTATATAATGTTGTGCGAGTGTCAGAAATATTTATTATTATTCAATAGACCATAGTCCACCAGCCACCTCACCATTGCATGCTGCCCCCCACCCCGAAGTTGAGGTTCAGAGTAATTTTCTAAATTGTATTGCTCTTCCAAGATTCTATGTACAGAATGATAAATGGTTTTGTACCACCATTGAAAATCAGGCAGTAATGTTTTGAAATATCCATGTTACTGTCATAGTCAAGGTTCTATTTAAATTTAGAAATTTGCACGTCTCGAAACGTTTTATGTAAAGCCACCAATATTCGATGGCAGGTCCAGCAGATTACTTTCAAATGACTAACAAACCAACCAGGTAGGCAAACTTTGTAATGGTGCAACGTTGTATTGAGAGAAATATGATTCATTCAGATTTAGTAAGATTTCTTTTTTCTGGAGGCCAAGAAATCTCTAATTTATTTGAATTTATTACATAATATCCTAAGAATTAGCAGGATGTAGATGGTGTAAGACAACTTTTACTTTCGTTAATTACGAACCCTAAAGATTCTTACAATTTCTTTGTAATCGAGATATTACTTATAAATTTGTTTTCTTCTACTTACTTATTTGTCTTAATTCTCATTTAAGCTTACTATTATCTATTACAGTTAAGTGCTTTTTTTTTCCTTTCATTATATATTTATGGCGTTATATACTTCTGTTTCTAATACCATAATAGTTAGAGGTTTATAGCACAATGATGATTGATTTTCTTATGCTTTGTCTTAGACAGGCATATGGCTTATATACTTGGAGGGTATCCAAACAATGATATGTTCAAGCGCTATTAAGAATTTAAGTTTATCATGGATTTCATAACTTTACATGCGGGCTTTAATAAACAATCAGCGCCATCTACTAGGAACTTGTGGAACTTCATATTAGATCAAACATTACTGCATTAATAAAATAAATAAATAATTATAATTGCATAAGTTGATAAAAAATGCTATGCAATAGCTTTACCGCGGCAGTCTCCGAGTGCCACACGTCTTTTTTTTTTTTTTTTTTTATCATCTAGTTGTTTAAGCAATCTGATTTGCAAGAATATAACTTTGTGAAGATTTGTTTTACAGGTTCGTCCATAACTAGTTATTCCATAGCTTAAAACTGAGTCAGCAAGTGCATGATAGATCATACATAATGTCCTTTTATTTACTACATGCTTTAAATGATAAAACTTTCCTAGTGTAAATCTCAGTTTATCACATACAAGATCTATATGTAAGTTCCAGCTTAGTTTACTATCAATCATGAGCCCTAAGTATTTTAATTTATCAGCATTTTTAATACCTTTACATTTGCAGTCAAATAGCATCTTTAATATCAATCATGGCCATATATATAGAAATTCTGAGATACTACTTAGTTTTAAAGCAGTTTGAAAACCTTCAATTTTAAAATGGCTAATAAAGTTTAGATTTTTTAAATTAATCTCATTTTATCGATTGTTTAGTACGTAAAAATATGCTTAAAAGAAATTAGTTTTCACAGGATTTACATTCTGATATAGCACCTATCTTTATTAGTGACGTGATGATACTTGCGAAATGCTGTTTTTCTTTTCAATAAAATTGAATCCACATTCGCTTCATTCGGAAGAGCCGATGATTTCCCAGCTGGAAATTACCGGACAATAGAAAAAGCACTTAATTTGCACTTTTAATTGGTAGTTTAATATATTTTTTTTTTATCGTAATACTTAATTCCTATAATATTATTATTTTAGTATTATAATACTCTATTCATTGAAGTTTTTGTTAACAGACGATAAATTTAATAGGTAGTTTGCTATCGTTCGCAACATCATCAATTTATTATTAACTATGCGGCGGAGCAGCCCTTGTAGCTGTCCTGGTGCATGAAAAAATGTGCGATATGCGGCGGATCAGTCCTTAAAGCTGTCCTGTTGCATTATATCCTGAATAAAGCGTAGTGTATATGTGCGGTAAGCGTCGGAGCAGCCCTTGTGGCAGTCCTGGTGCATGTAACAATGTGCGATATGCGGCGGATCAGCCCTTAAAGCTGCCCTGTTGCAATATGTCCTGAATACAGAGTAGTCTATATGTGCGGTAAGCGTCGGAGCAGCCCTTGTGGCAGTCCAGGTGCAAGTACCAACGTATGCTATGCAGCGAAGCAGCCCTTGTAGCTGTCCTGGTGAATGTAACGATGTACGATATGCGGCGGATCAGCCCTTAAAGCTGTCCTGTTGCAATATATCCTGAATACAGAGTAGTCTATATGTGCGGTAAGCGTCTCGGAGCAGCCCTTGTGGCAGTCCAGGTGCAAGTACCAACGTATGCTATGCAGCGAAGCAGCCCTTGTAGCTGTCCTGGTGAATGTAACAATGTGCGATATGCGGCGGATCAGCCCTTAAAGCTGCCCTGTTGCAATATGTCCTGAATACAGAGTAGTCTATATGTGCGGTAAGCGTCGGAGCAGCCCTTGTGGCAGTCCAGGTGCAAGTACCAACGTATGCTATGCAGCGAAGCAGCCCTTGTAGCTGTCCTGGTGAATGTAACGATGTACGATATGCGGCGGATCAGCCCTTAAAGCTGTCCTGTTGCAATATATCCTGAATACAGAGTAGTCTATATGTGCGGTAAGCGTCTCGGAGCAGCCCTTGTGGCAGTCCTGGTGCAAGTACCAAGGTATGCTATCCGGCTAAGCAGCCCTGGTAGCTGTCCTGGTGCAATATATCCTGAACACAGAGTAGTTTATATTCGCGGTAAGCATCGGAGCAGCCCTTGTAGCAGTCCTGGTGCAATTAGCAATGTTCAATATGCGTCGGATCAGCTCTTGTAACTGTCCTGATGCACAATGGTTTTATTTAATAATTGGTTTTATCAAATTTAATTACTTAGAAAATGAGGGTAGATTGAGAATCATTTTAAACATACGTTGTTTAAAATTATTATCTAGATAACAAATTATTGGATAAAATATTACATTTTCTTGAAAGTACTTACTGTTCTGTGTATCTGAGAATTCCAGGAATCTTCAAATGATGACGATGATATTCGTAATATTCTTTTTCAAGAACGACGTCTATCGATTTTTAGTAACTTTCTTGAAATTATTGACTAACTCATTTTCACTTGACCTCTTAGGCATTTTTAAGACTAAGAAGTAATTACTTAAAAAATAATTTGAAGTAATAAGCTAAGCGTGTGAGTGGTTAGACACTAAGAACAACAATGACGTAGGATCGCAGCGGAACCGACGATGGGAAAAGGACCGGGAGTTAAAAAGCTTCATTCATTCATTTTTCATTAGAGTGAAGATATCTCAACGATAGTATGATGTGGTAGTCGCTAGGTACACTACTACAAGTACAAATGAAATAATAATTTCTTTCAGATTGTCTCTTCGGACGAAACACGAGTATAATATTGTCTTAAGTTTTCGCGATTCATACTATTAAATAAACACCAGTCGCTCGTGACCAAGGGGTCTGCAAAAAAACCGAAACGTCGAGTTATTTAAAATGTAAATATACGCGATAAATCCGGTTAAAAAGTGTTTTATTTAAGATTACGAAAGTTGTTGATTTGACGAAACTGCTCATCATATACCCACAGGAATATTCTTTTGTTACAATAGTTTTAATTTTAAGTTTTTTCCTACATCGTGTACGGTTCATATTTTCACTTCTAAAATGCTAAAAAAGCTTATAATGCAATATTTTTATGTTCTGCAGATCTTTTTGTCATGTCAAAATCTAATTATATATAAAGTTGTTAGAAGCGAAATTTGTATAAGCTTTTAGACTTAAATCTTTTATGTTTATTTTGTTTACACAAAGGGTATGAATAGCATGTATGTTTGCTTATGTATATATTAGAATATATGTTAATTAACAGAGATGCTCTTTCACTACCCAGTCGGAGTGATGAGTGCTATTTTAGGTCTCTCATAAGTCAAATCTAGGGTTTCCAAGTTCAGGTTTTGAGACTTAAAATAAATACGTAACGTTAAATCGGTTATAGAACCTCACAGGATGTCACCAAATTATCGTCTTAATTTTTCACAATTTCTTATATTAATTAATAATATCGTTAATATAGTATCTCTCACACATAGGGAAAATATTGTAAATTCTGTGTTTAGCCATAAGTTACAATTGTTACCTATTGTAAATAAATAAATAAATGATTGAAAAAAATTAAAATGACATGAAAAAAAATAAACACAAAACTTCTGATTTAGGGTACGGAAAATGATGAGGCCTTAGTTCAGCAGTGGACTTGTCCATCTGAAGATGATGACAGAAAATGATAGGACAACTAAACATTTTACTTTTCTTATAATTTTTGCTTTAATAGTGGCTATGAACTGGTAAAATACAGTATGCAACCGAATTGTGTATACCACCCAGTCTCCCGCACACATACCATATGGCATATTAGGTATTGTATGTATGCGGAGGTATGCACAATTCTGTTGCAGACTGTACACAAAATAGTTAAACTGAACTGTATCTTGAGCTGAACATCATGAAAACGACTGCTTTTATTTCTGTCAGACGTAGCTAATAAACTAGAATCTTCTTAAATCTTCTAGAAGTTTTTTAAATTGAAATTCTTGCCAACTAGAATTTCAATTTAAAAAACCGCGCTTAAATTTGTCTCAAACGAACACATAGAAATACATTTTATAGGTAAACGTTACACCCACGTTTGCGTGGTAGTTAAAAAAGTCTTTCACTAGGTATCCATTTATTCTCTGTTTGCCATTTGACGTTTTTACTCAGTTATTTATGTACAGTTTTTGAAACAATTATTAAATGGGTGCGTTCAACCCTGAATTAAATGGCTAACTGTCAGCAACAGTGACAGTTGTATATTGAACTGAATTTGAGTTACTGAATCCAGTACGAAGAAGTGTAATGGCAAGTGTAGTAAGAAGTCTAATGACGGACTTCTCAAGAGTAATTGCTTGATTCAACAATAAACAAGTTCTTTGTTCTTCTTATTAGTTGTGTAACTTTGATCCCTCAGGAATAAATTGAACATGTCTTAAATGATCACGATTCTTTATTTATATGAAACACTTTTTTTATTATAACGTATCCTTGAGCTACACGCCTTTTGGCGGAAAAGACATTAAGTATTATAATTATTGTCACTGCAAGCAGCCGGCAGTTGTTGAGTTCGTGGAAGACGTGGGATCTACAAATCATAGATCCATTATAGTACCAGATTGATCTGAATACACTGAACTCACGGTATCAACTTTGTTTCTACGGAATCGACCGATAAGAATTGTCCAAAATTTGTGTTAAAGAACTTATATGTACGATTTTTAGTGGGTACTGATTTTTGTTCGCAATTAAGTTGGCAATTCCATTGAGGTGCAATGTAGTTTTTATTTTTGAATACTGTTTTGATCTCAAAATAGCCTACTTAGCATAATTGCAATAGGTATTTGTTTTGTTAACACTGATAATAATAATAATAAATAATAAATAAAATCATTTATTTCAGGCAACTTAAGAATAGTACAGGATGTTAAATACTAAATCTAAGGCCCAAAGAAAATATATACCTTAACCTAATATACATACAATATACTTAAAAACTACACTTCACTAATTCCTACGTATGGGCTGCGACGGGGGACGCGACATCTTTGTGTCAAGTAACCGTCCTCGGAAACGACGGAATACGACACCCTGCGGCCAGAACTCTTCCTTCATGTAGGTCGACAGATGTTCGGTCGGCATTCTCACCACAAAGGAGTTGAAACTCACTCTGTGACGGGACTCCAACCGCTCGACCCTCATGTTGAGTCCTGTCTTCGCGTGCAGATACTCCACTACATCCTTCGCCGTGAAGGCGTGGTGCACGCGAGACACGTACAGCTGCGTGGTTGGCACCTCGGCGCGCAGCAGAAGGTTCTCTTTATTCGGTGCGGTGCCGCACTTGTTCTGACAGGAGGGCTTCTTCTTCTTCCGCTCCACCTTGATGAAACCCTCTCTGTCTTCCTGGACCTTCAAAGATTTGGTCTTCGGTGCTGTGTGGCTGGGCTTTGCAGGCTGCACTGCCGCTACTTCAGCGTATCCTCGTGGAGAAGAAGGACCCGTGACGCGGGGCGGCTTCTCTGCGTTGGGAGCTGCAGCAGTGGCACGGCGGCGGGGGGCTGCCGCGGGGGCCGCGGGGCGCGGGGGAGGCGATGCAAGCGGAGCGGGGCGCGGGGAGGGCGGTGCAGGGCGTGGTGACGCACTCGCTGCAGCGCCGACGTTGGCGGCCGGTGACGCGATCGTGTCAGCAAATTCCGCCGAATCGAATCTGCCAACCGACGCGATATGCGCGCCACGACGAATATTAATATTGGAAGCCACGGGTGACCTACTTAGCGTACTAAGGCTACGCAATGATGATACTTCACTACGCAGCTCGCTGATTGTATTATCCGAAGCTTCCAATTTTAACACCACCTCGGCCAAGGTCGCTTTAAGGAAATTGATATCCTTAAGCAGCCTAGTGACGTCGACGTGGTCGAATCCCACCG
This sequence comes from Stenoptilia bipunctidactyla, assembly GCA_944452665.1. Lineage (NCBI taxonomy): Eukaryota > Metazoa > Arthropoda > Insecta > Lepidoptera > Pterophoridae > Stenoptilia > Stenoptilia bipunctidactyla. Next base: position 853,862 of record CALYBW010000058.1, read on the forward strand.
GCGGGAGCTTATGCAGCTCCTTGGCGACGAAATCCGGGACGTCGTCGGGATCGGTCTCCTTGAACAGGGTGATGATGTCCTGGAGACTCTTCTCACCCCCATCCCTACGTCGGGAAGGCATCTGGGAGGTTCTGTCGAGCACCTGGAACAGGAGCGCCTTGCTTCGACACACTTCGTCCTCCTTGAAGTTGGACTTACAGATCTGCACTATGCTGACCTCGTCCATGGTATCGATGGCGTTCTGGATGAACGCCAACAGTTCGCTTACAATGACTTGTTTAGCCATCTTAAGTGTAAGCGGGCAGCGGCATTAGCCGCGCGATACGCGAATTTCAATTTAATAAAATTAAATCGTGCCGAGCATCAGCGATACACGTCCGTTTCCGATCGCATATCACGAGCTCATTGACCACGCTCGGGCGCTCACAGACTAAACAACAGAAATAAATCATGAGTGTTAAATAAGTAGTTGTCTCAAAGTCTGCCGAGACCATGAATCCATGACTCCATAAATCCATGTATGAAACAAAATATTAATGATTAATCTCGATTTAACGTATAAACTCAAAAATGGTTATTATTTTACAAAGTGGGAAATTTTACAAAAAATAAATAGATATTACCTACATATTTATAAGAATTCCAAGTATGCTAAATATCAAATTTCTTCATCGCCGGAGTGCGCATGTGTGGAGTCCCCTTATCGTTTCAAAAAAATGTCAAATATCTCGGCGTCACTCTCGACAAATCGCTCTCATTCGAACCCCACATCAACCTACCAGGATCCTTAGGTCGCAGGCCTAAGAATGCTTTGTCTGATCTTCCCAACAAGCTCTCTCTAGATCTGGATAATCTCCTATCTGCCAGCTCCTAGCAGAAAGATAACATGAAATCGATTCAGCACGAGGTTCCTGTATTTTTTTATGCGCAGCCTTTTTCTCCAACTGGCTGTCGCTCATTTTTTCGGTCGATTGTCGGTAGAAAGACAAAAGATAATATAGGGAGAGTTTAGTGAGTAGAAGTCTCACGCTGTTAGGGACCATCAGGCCGGGGACCTACCCCCTGGCAAGTGCCCTCTCGTACTTCTGATGTATTCTCCTCCTCCCCTCCTCGAGCACTTGACGGTCAATAGGCCTATGCGTGTTCTGAGGGGTAGTTTTCTGTGGCAGAAAAACAAAAAAAAAACGCCGGAGTGCTCAAAAAGTAGTACAAAGTTAATACTATAAAATGAACGTAACGAAATTCATTTAAAACCTTTTTAATTTAAAGCTATTACTCCACGTATTAATATGTAAATTTCTACCTTTGCCCGTATCAAAACTGAGTCTCTCGTTCAAGCAAATTGGCACAATGAATCAGGCTATTTAACGGACTTTGATGAAATGAAATAACAGTTACCTTCGAAAATAGGTGGGATTTGAAGTCTGCAAGAGGTTCACTTTATATAAAGAAGAAAGTTCAATTATAATTCTTTGGCGCACATTTGCCCTGGTTGAACGAAGTATTTTTATTTTTAATTTAATTGGTCTGAAAAAAAAAGTGTTAAAAGGTATTTTTATTGTCACTATTTCCGCTCCGGTTAGGTATGTGACAATGCAGATGTTTTTTATGTATTTTTGCGAATGTGTACCGAGTTAAATGAATACCGCCAATTAGAGATCCATTAAAGTACCGACACTGTATTGTTAGATTTTTTCTTTAAAAAATTAAGGGTGTTCATAAAACATATATCTTAGTCATTGTTAATATTTATTATTGTAGTATCGTCGTGACGAAGTGACTCCTGTGTATAACACTCATATAGCAGGTTATGCAACTCTCGACGCAGTCGGTAGGTAGAGGGACCGCCAACCATTCATATCTCACGACATATTACGTGCTTCGTAAGGCACGTTAAGAAGTCCATACACTTGTATACGTTAGAGGTTGTCAGCAGTCATTCGGTGCTCTGAAAATTCTGACATCCACCAACTAACAGTGGGCACACATAAGAACATAATACTACTTTACGTACTGTGGTTTAAATTCGACCGTAATACCACATTTTAGTTATCACCTGCACCACATATCTCTAAGCTAAAAAAAAAAAAGCGCAATGTGCTTACTTATCAGTACCGGTACCATACAGGTTGCCTGCCCACCCAAATTGTTCTAGATTTATGTTTCTTTTTTCTTTCTGTATTTGTTTTGATGGCAATAAAGTATATTTTTTGTTATTATTTATTTTTATCCACCAACGTAGATTTTGCTTCACGAATAGCATTAAGTAGGTACAATATTTAATAATAAGTTAGCAAAGTTTTTACAATATTTGTACTAAATAAATACCCCGATTTTTCACGTTTGAAAAAATTAATTTATTCATTCTTACTTCCGTACTTATGTCTTTTTTTTAAATTGCAATAATCTTATATACCTAAGTTAGCTACAGGACACGTGTAGTCGTGTTGTTTACATTCAATTTCCATATTATAACATATTCATTTTTCCTCTTAAATCCGTAAGTAGGTAGGTGTCTTCTAAACAAAAATAATACTTGGGTACTACAAATAGAACAAAAATTTGATTAAAAAATTATATAATTGTTTTAGATTCTTACTTAAGTAGGCATGATTTGAACGCAAAACTTAAAGAATAATTTGTTTTGGCAACCAAAATCTAGAGTGCTATTATAATGTTCTAACTTATCGTTCCATTAAAATCATGAAGAAACTCTCTATGTACTAAGTATCTATTTGATATTCTGTAACAAGCGTGAAAGTGTCGTAAATCAGTATTAAGTAAACTCCAATAAGGTTCCGTTAAACTTAGCCGATAAAACAAAATGTTGCTGACATTTGACAGGTCAACATAGAGCCTTGAACAATGCACTGTAACAAAGGTAGGGGAGGGTGGGGTCGGTTCCAACGGGGGTAAGAATTAACAAGCGTATTCCCGTTAAACCTGAATCGATAAAAATATGATACTCAGTTTAGGAAAACTATATACGAAGCCGGATGTATCCTTATAAGAGAATTGCCAGCCAGTCGTAATATGTTATAGTTGTGAGTAAGGAGACAAGTGGACTTTTCGTGCTTTGCAATAAATTGATTCGAAACAAATTAACGCATTAAATTTAATGATTCCACTAATTTAAATCGTGAAAATTTAAGACAATATAAGTTTGTATGTTTTTTTTTTGTTTATTGTGATGTAAATGATGTGCTATACTTATTATAATTTATTTACCTTTTTGAAAATAAAGCCTTGTTTTATAAGGTTATCAGCATTGGGTCAAACACTGCAGCAAGGGTATGAATGAACAAGACTTTTTCTTCGTAATGTTTGAAAATAGATGGGCTTATTCAACTCGTCTAAAACTTATAATTAGGTTTATTTATATGCAATCTAATACTATACAAACACTGCAACATTGTAACTAGGTATTTTGTTTTTGGCAAAGCTGTTGGCCTTTGTTTATCAGTCAATTATTTATATTGAACGAACAAAGATTTGGTTATAGGTATGCGTTACAAGAGCATCGATCGTTTCTATACATATAAACGTATTAATTTATAGAGCGCCGAAATAGCATCTAACAAATACTAATGTGTACAAGTTACAGAACCCGGAACCGACTGCTTAACGTGCCCTCTGAGGCTGCAAAGTGTACGCAGCGACAGCGAGAGCGACAGCGACTCGGGCAGCGACGGGGGGAATCTGGGCCGTTCTAGACGCCAGCGGGCAGCGGAGCGATTTGTCGTAGAGATGTTATATTATGATCGAATTTCCATATGCCTATTAACTAATATAACGCTTTATCAATAACATGGTGTGAGAGTTTCTGATCTAGTTCTTAAAATATACTATATTCATTCTATTATTTTACAGCATAATGATTATCGCGCGCTTTGATTGGTAATTTGGTAAGTATGGCAACGTCGCATTTTCCCAAAACACGAGACGCGCGGACGCGGCCGCACGTCATAAGAACACGATGACTGCATACAATGCAACGTCTTTCACTGTCATTTGACTGTTATTGAATAATGCAATAAAGAAATGTTCTTATTACCGAATGTAACATTTCTGCCGTGTACCTGTTATTTATAACTAATATGAATATATTAGTCACACCTCTTATTTACCGCGACAAATTATAGGTGTGACTAATATATTCATATTCATACAAACTCAATACTTTCTATCGTGTCGCGGTAGCGAATACGCGAATACGCTGCCCGCGCCGCTGTCGCTCTTGCTGCCGTCCAGTTTGCAGCCTTAAGCTCCTTAGTCGCCGTCAGAAATGAATGGCCGGCGGTTACCCACCCTTATACTGACCGCGGCGAGCATTGCTTAACCTGTTAACCTGCAATATTGATTGATATACACAGAAGAAACTGCGCCACGACGACTTATCAGTCCACGTCGGAATTTAGAGCGTTTTATTAATACTCGTTGGTAAATACTTGGAAGTAATTTTTTCTATCGAATACTTATACCACGTGTGACCTCCATTTCATGTGGCCAGTGATGATGCAGAAGAATGCCCAATGGCCAAGGTAGAAATATTGTCAATATTATTGCGTTCCACATGAGAAACCATCACAATGCACATGCATAAACTTTAGTATGATCCAGAATGAAAATTATAGCTTTTGCCTGGGTGAACGACCGCTCGCGAATTACTGCTTCCAGCGGCGTTGATAAACGACGTGCGACCGCAGTGCGTATTCAAAATGTTTGCAAATTAGAATGCGTGCTTAGTTTATTTAGGTAAATCATCTTCGGAAATATAAAATCTACAGTTTAGATTAACAATTTCCGATATTGTCGGGTATATTGTAAATAATTACTTCAAATTTTTGCGATGCTCGTTTTCAAATCGTTTTACATCTTAATGTGTATAATTAGAACTATTTATAACTTGCGTCCTCGAATTTTGAAAGTGACCCTCCAGTCACCTTGCATTATTTTATGATCTGTAGGAAGTAAATTCAAAATGTCATTCCCTCTACCTATGTCTTTTTGCTCTCTCTCATTACTTAGAATCGGAGTTAATAGTGTTAACGCGTTGGCGGTCGCAAATCAACAAAAAAGATCAAGTGCCTTTTAGAAGTTATTTTGGTTAGCGACTAAACGGCCTTTTACTTTAATCTCATTTAAGGGTGCTTGTACGTGACGGTGAAACCGAAGATTTAATACGCGTTTCATTAAAATTATTATGTTTTGCTTTTTATTAGATAATATGGCAAATCAAAATAACAAGGAAATGTTTTTTAAGCTTAGAGCTATTAGAAACAGATCAAATCAGCACTTGTCATATTGTGTTCTTGTCATGGAATATCGTAGAGATGCGTAGGCTGTTTCATGAGACGCACGATAATTAAATTCTCAAAAACTAAGATTATTGGTCCGTCAATTTAATGTTTCCAATACAAATACTGATTACACTGACTAATAATTTAATCTTAACAATTGACAAATTAAATAGTATAGATATGGAGCTCCCAGTATGGAAAGTTGAATGGAACGCGCACTCTCAATTTACCTTGGTATGCTTAGGTGCCACTTACAATCAGGAAGATACAGTTCTCGTTTGCGATAATAGAAAACATAAAAAACAACATACATACATACATAACCTCACGCCTGAAAAGATTAATAAACCTCCACGTTTATTTATTTACACTTTATTGTTAACCTTATATTATAAAAATTACAATACATTCAAAGTGACTGAGATTACACAATTGGCAGTCTTATCTTTTCATACATGACCGCTGGTTACGGGTACCTTTAACTAGGCCCTTTTTTAGAACGTCGCCAATTTGATCGAAATACGTTCGCCTAGGCCGACCCCTTCCGACAGCATCATCCATTCTTGCTCTGTACACCTCTTTCGTTAATCTACTTTCACTCATCCTTTCCATATGTCCAAACCACCTGAATTGGTCATGGAGTGTTCTCTTCATCTCTTCAACACTGCTGTCGTTTTCCCTAAAACACGATTGTTTCAAAAGTCTTTTTCAATTTTTGATCCACTTTGCCTTTTATTTCTTACTTGATTTTCGTTTTTTTTTGTATTTCACATCAAAAAAAAAAAATAAAAAACTCAAATGATTTTTGTATTTTTTTTTTTGTATGCTTAATTATGTTTTTTACTTGTGGAGACTTGTAAATGGTTATCACATAACTAATTCGTGTTCTATACTATTGTAATTAACTGATTGTCTTCCTAAAATAAATAAATAAATAAATAAATAAATAAATAAGTCATTATTATTTATAACTCTAAAGACAGGGCCGTCTAAGCCGACTCGTACCTATCTGCTTGAGTGCCGTAGGCGCGCTGACTGTTATCTTATTCCGGAGTAGTTGATACTGCAACGAACTGCGGTTAAACTCAAAGGGCCTAAGGCTGCAAACTGGACGGCAGTGAGAGCGACAGCGGCGCGGGCAGCGACGCGTGGAATCTGGGCCGTTCTCGATGCCAGCGGGCGTGAGAGCGATTTGTACCTGTTTCATACAAACTCAATACTTTCTATCGTGTCGCGGAAATCGCTGCCCGCGCCGCTGCAAGTGCTCTCGCTGTCTCTGTCGCTGCCGTCCAGTTTGCAGCCTTACGGCCATAAATAAATGGTGTGTCCTACCCATCAGTTCTAATTTACTGTAAATTTAATGTAGATTATCGTGCAATTCTAAGAGATTTGCAGTAGTCTTTATTTTTTATTATGCGTAGGTTATGTAGGTTGTTTCTTATTTAACTGGTTGTTAGATGAAGGAAACGCTATTCAATTTCGAGAATATAAGCGTTTTTTTTAATGGATTAGACATCTTCGCTTGACCTCGACCTCAACTGATGGTAAGTGTCAATGAGGTTGAGGACGACAGCACACGTGTGTAGGAAGATAGTGCTATTGTATACGTACATAATTATTACGTTAAAATGATGACACTATTAAATTAACACGTTTTTTTTATAAAGTATGGATGGGACCTTTGTCTTCCATGACACCTGATGTTAAGTGGCACACGTCCATCCACAAGAAACCTATTCACTCGACGCTTAAAAGTACTAGGACTATACTGTTCAGGGAAAATAGACGAAGGCAGTTCATTCCAAACCTTGGCGACCCGTATCAAAAAGGAACTGTCAAAGCGCTTAGTTCGACTTCTCGAAATATCTACCTCATACGGAAGGAAGATCTGTCTGCATGTAGTAGTCCTCTAGTAGTCTAGGTGAGGGTTCAATTTATTCAAACAGAGCAGTCGCGCACTCACCAAAATGTATCCTGACGTTCACGTTTAAACAAGCAACCTTACGACGATGCTTCAGGGTCTGCAGTTTTTTGGTTGTAAGGTCGACGTCGTTAATTAGTTTACGGGCTCTTCAGGCAACGGAGTCCAGCGCTTCTAGTTGATATTTGGCTGAACCATCCCAAAAGCAGTACTCCATGAACCTGAACCATCCAAATGACTGCAGTACTCCATGTATGATCGCACTTGAGCTGTATAAGTTAAGAAGCTGTGCAGAGCTGAAGTATCGCCGTACCTTCGAGATGATTCCCAACTTTTTCGAAGCTACTTGAGCCATGGACATATATGACTGTTCAATATTTGAATAAGTGTATGAACCGAATATTTATCCCGAATCGCTGATAGCTCTGCCACTCAATTTGTAAATTTGTGACTTATTTCAAATGTATTCAAATACTTACGAAATAAAGATTCTTTTGACTTTGACTTTGACTTTGACTGCTCAAATTCGTCACAAAAAACCTGTGACTTAAATATATATTATATCGAACGTATTTTGATAGCACTACAATCTTTTTATTCACAAACCACAAAACAAAACTTTTTAAATGACAATATATCTGGATAAGAACTACCTACACATAACATTCAAACTATGCGTTGTCCATGCTGCCACATATTTTAATGGTAATTATGCAGGTATCTAATCAGGGCCATGCAAAAATGCGTTATAAATATTCATTAAATAAACAACATACTGTATCTGCACGCAAATTATGTCGTAGTACTCGCATAGCCATATGTTTTGATAAACCATCAACTTTCGATTCACATTATTCGCACCAATTTGAACTCTATCCCTTTTTTTTTTTTTCTGCTTGGTGGTAGGATCCCTTCTGGGTCCGCCTGGCTAGCGACCACCCTTTATATAAAGTCTGCCGCCAAATGTTACCGCTCCGGCGGTAATGTGTTCCGGCAATATTGTATAAAGAGCCAGTTCCTTCCTAAACCCGTGTGCTTTCATCTTCGACCTCATCGTCACTTACCATCAGGTGAGATTGAGGTCAAACGCGGGTTTAGTTACTTATAAAAAAAAAAAAAAAAATTTTAATACGGGTAGTGGGAGATGTTTAGTATCGTTGCTCTCTTTGTTTACAACTGCCGCGGACGACCATGACTCATGGACGGTACAGGCCTGCATGTATGTGTTTATGTTGCTGGCATTGTTATATAAAAAACTAGCTTACAACGCATATAAATATTGTTTATTTCACAACGTTGATCAAATCTTAAAAACGTACCTGTTATAGCTTCTTCTTTGTTTTTAGTCTTAGAAATTTATATCTTATGGGTTCAGTTTCAAAGTTTCATTTGCAATAAATTTGGTTTTGTATTGCGTCAAGATTATTCTTTTTTTAATGAGCCTGGTTGAAACGTCATTCAAACAACTTATTAAGGTTTGGGTTTACCTTTAAGGAATTATAATTCGAAAGTGGTTGGTAAAGTAACGGACTTTAATTCAGTAACTACTTATTGGCCGATATTTCTAAGCAAAATTATACCTTATATGCTACCATTTTAAGCAGTATTTACTATCACTGCTATGGGAACTGTTTATAAGTAACCAGGGCAACTACAATTACGAGGCTGGACTTTCAACCTTATTGCATTTTGAGTCTTCAATCAAAGAACTCTTGAACGAAATGGTTCCCAAATTAAACATCGTATGCGTACCAAACAGAAGCGCAGAATGATTTATTTCGCAGTTTAAGTTCTTTAGATCGATTTTAAATTGGTAAGTTTTTGCTTGAAACTGGCTTAGTTAGTAAAGTCGGCCTCGCTTACGAGTGGTTCCGTATATTCCGTATATCTATGAACATATTGGATGGCAAAAAAATGTTTGTTTTATAGAAGGCATGTAAAATACGCGTAAGTTTAATTGTTGTTCTTGCATTTGTTGTAATAGCGACAACAGAAAGACATTATCCGAGATAACTTCAAATCATTCAAGTCTCTTAATATCATGGTTCATACAGATAATATCTACACCGTGATAACAGACGGACCAATGACGGACAGGTAGACAGCGGATAAAACAGCATAAATATACAAGAACTTTAAATAGCAGCTGTTAAAGGAGTAACATGGAAAGTTTGATTTATTCCAGCTAAATGATCGGTTCATGGGAGCAATGACTCAAAGTACCAGCGGACTTCTTCGCGTTCGTACATAGTTCGGGACTGAAACATTTTTATCTGCCGCTGTCGAATGTCACAAGTCGGAATTAAAATGAATGTGCTTACTTAGCTTATTATTCAAAATAATGTGCCAAGTGGTCGCTGAAAACAGGATTTTATTTGTGTTTCTCTAAATCAGGAGCATTGGTTTAGTCATTTTATTTAATGTGGAAATATTTTGTTTGTGGTAAAAATATCTGAACAGCAATCTAATAAAAAACTAGTCTTGACTTAAATAAATGAAAAATGTGATAAATAAAAATAAAAATTACCCGACCAGGATTCGAACCTGGGACCTCTCGTTTGCCAGACAAGTTTTCTTCCACTGATTTATCACATTTTTCATTTTTTTTTCATTTATTATCATTTTACAATCTCAAATTAAGGAAAATAAATTAAAATTAGCAAAAATAATTTAAGAATAATTGAGCATTTTAAATGCAAAAACTTAAAAACATTATTAGTCTTGACTTTTCATAATATAAAATCAAATACTTTTTTAGCCACAATTTGTTGCGTTTCAGTATATAAAATCTTAAAAGGATCTCCGTTTAAGTGGCGCAGTTGAGGTGCCGAGGTACACTGCAGTTTATGATACCTGTGATTCCCCTAAAGTCTATTCCCCTAAGGTCTAAGCTGAACTTTAAATTGAGAAAAAAATCTTACTCGTGGCTTTGTACACAAGTCATATCGATGTACTATGCAGTAAAAAGACTGTTAGCCACACCAAGAAAATAACCCGATTTCAGTCTGGTTCAAAATTAAACCCTGATTACTTGTGAAACTAAGGTTGAATATCATATCTTTCTGCACTGTTTCTCTTTAGCTCTTTAATTATGTCATAACTCTCAATGCGCTGAAAAAAAGAGAATTTACTAGGTACCTAAGGTTTTTTCTTTGATTAGGTAAGATTTACATTTGTTCATACTTAGGCACTACACTCGTTGTCTATTTACTTATCCATATGAAAAACAAGCTATGTTCTTAACTACTTGAGAGTGAGATGCGATCTGGAAACAAAAAAGCTTTCTATTCATACTTGGTTTACTTTTTAAATACTACGAAAGCAAATACTTAAAGTCAAAAATACTTTTAATGTGCCCATTATTAAAAAGCAACCAAAAGGTTATTTTCCTAGTGTTCTCTTTTCTAACAATATATATTTGGTATAATAATAATCTACCTTAGATTTTACCTTCCCTCTAAAAATATAATGAATGAAACTTCAAGCAAAATCCTCATCATTATGAAATAAGTATACCTACAGACAATATTGTGTTGAAAATGTTCTCGCCCAATTTGCTAAACCAACAGTCCGAGGAGAGGAAGCGTTCTTATTTTAAAATTCACCGCAACTGCCATTAACATTCTTTGTGGTCTAGAAAACTCATAAAGATGGTTTTAATGTTTCAAAAAGAGGTAGTATAATGGGATAGGGTTGTATATTCTTATTACGCAATGTTGGAACTTTTCACCGATGTTTGAAAAAGTTTTCAGGAAAAGGACATATTGTGCGCTAAACATATAGAATTTGTGGATAATTTTGTATGAAATTTCATAATATTTGGGTTTAACGTTTGGGAAGTAAAGTTTTGTGAATTTGAAAGAGATTGAAGTTTTTGGTAATGAAACATTAAAAAATAAAGAAACAGATGTAGCTCCTCTTTCATTGCAGGAATAGATTTATATTAGGGCTAGTAGTATGGCTGCTCTAATAAAAAAAGCAGAATTGTTGCAGTTGTGTGATTCAGCCGACTGCAAGGATGACCACTGAATATTTAGGCCATGAAGTGAATATTATAAATATTACTTTGCTATTTTTTGATATGTTGTACAGGAAATGAAGATTTTTATTATTATTGGGTATCTTAAAAGCTATACGCCTTTAGGCGTAAGGACCCGACTATATGGAGGATGAACAGGGTGATTGGTGACAAATTTTAGATATTGGGAATGCTCTCCACTCTGTACTCGATTCTGATTATAATTATGTAATAAATGTATGTACTTAATTTTTCAGCAGAATTCCCTATAAATAAATAATTAGTTTTACTAGGTCGACGTCTATACCTATCTACCTATTTAGCGGTGCGAGCACAGAACTTTGTCGACTCGTATGTTTACGAATGTTCGTATAGTATGGAGTCGGTTGCAAGTTTTTAGTAACATTGTAATTTTTTATTTTACAGTTATTTAAGAGTACAACATGTTTACAAACATTCAAAATTGACTAGGCACACATTTATTTAAGCTGACCGTGCGGCAATGTATAGATTTCAATTATTGCTTGCAAAACCGTCTCCATTCTATACGAGCATTCGTTAAGTTACGAGTCGATAAAGTTCTGTGCTCGCACCGCTGAATAGGTAGATAGGTATAGACGTCGACCTAGTAAAACTATTTATTTATTTATAGGGAATTCTGCTGAAAAATTAAGTACATTCTTTTATTACATAATTATGATCAGAATGGAGAGCACTCTGTGTTGTTAGCGCCGTGAGTACGTCCGTACCAGTGTAACAATGCGTTGCTTAATTAATTTTTTAACATTAGATAAAGTTTACTATTACAATTACTACTACAAACTATCAAGTCCTCGAATTTCGAACCATTCACCCTGTATAAATATCTGAAATAATTCAAAATGGCCACCAACTGGAGCTCGCTCGGACTACCTATCAACACAGATTGATAAGACTTTTCTAACCCGACAAACGAATAAGCAAAACCAATATATTTATTAATGGTATAAAGTCTTTTTTTCGTAATCATCTTAGAAGCATTTTATTTCATGAATTATTTGTGAACGTGTATCAAATGACTTAAAGCAAAACATACCTAAACTGTCGATGTTACGGTTGAATTTGTATCAATCGCTATCTAATCAAACAGAAAAGAACACATTTACCATGTAAATATTGCATGAAGCTTTACTGATAAGCTAATGATGTTGGCATCAAAGATATTTCTACCTTATATTTACCGTTCCAGATCAAAATCACTTTAAAGAACAAGATTTTATCTTCATATGTGTACCGCGAGGTACATGAGGTACATGGACACCTAATTGTAGAGCATGAACCGAAGAACTGTAAAATATGAGATATATTTACCAGATATATTTATGCATGAATTAATTAATTTATTTATTTATTTACACTTTATTGTTAACCTTATATTATAAAAATTACAATACATTCAAAGTGACTGAGATTACACAATTAGCGGTCTTATCGCTGGGCAGCGATTTCTACCAGACAACCATGGACATAGGATAATCGTAAAAAGTAGCTTGGGGTTAAGGCATACTAGTTAATCAATAAAAAATAGACTACATATCATTAATGCCATAAAGTAAATAATTTTAGTGGTAAAAAATAGCCGTTTCTGAACATAAGATCATTTGCAAAAAATGATTTGAGTTATTTAAAAGACCCCCGTTTATGTGGCCCACTTGAGGTACTACGGTACACTCAATGGTTTATAATACCTTTGATTTCATTAAAACAAACTGTATTAACAGTTTAGGTTTAAGCTGAACTTTAAACTGAGAAAAAACACCTTACTTGTGGCTTTGTACACTAGCCATATTGCTGTACCTACTATGCAGTAAAAAGACTGCTATCCATGCCAAGAAAATGCCTACCATAAAAATGTAATTATTATTATTAGGGGTTTTGGGACTATATGAGCAGTTTTGTCCGCTCGTCACACTGCGACCTAAAAGATCTATTGCGTGAGTCCCAATTTATAAGTAACTCGCCGCACACTCCAATGGAGTCCAGGAAATTTAGGATTTTCCTTCCGGCGATGCTCCTAATCTCTTTTGGATTCAATTCGTGCTTTTCCATGTGAGCGAAGAGCTTGTGCATAACTGCGGGGCAGTGGCACAGTAGGTGTAGAGGGGTTTCCTCTGCGCTTTCGCAGTATCTGCAGAGCGCCGTGTCAGTGAGACACAGGTTGGACATAATTATGCTTGTTTAGTTTGCGGTGTCCTGTTAGTGATCTTGCCACTGCGCAGTAAAAAATGTTACTATAACTATCAAACTGACAGTTCGTCATTCTGATATTTATTGGAATAACGACCTCATTTGAATGACTAACGGAGTGGCACCATCCTGTCATTATTAGCTCAGTGGAGTATGTTTCATGATGAGCAGCTACGCATCTTCCATGTCCTTCTGCTTTATATGGGCTAGTGAAGCGCACATAGCTAGTGTCTCTTTTCAACCGACTTCCAAAAAGGAGGAGGTTCTCAATTCGTCTGTATGTTTTTTTTTGTGTCTTTGTTACCCGATATTTCGGACAATTATGAATTGATTTTGAAAATTCTTATTTCATATGATAGAATATACTTATTATTTCATCAAAATCGGTTGAGTACTTGAAGATTTCGGAGAATTTTTACGTGGATGACATTATAACTCAGCCAAAGTTTTGACGTGAAGTCGGTTTTTTTAATGCTCTGCATACGTCGGTTATATTTAATTTTCAATTCCATTTAATTTAAAAGCGTGGGCTTTTTGAGATAGTGCCTGTTTAATGTAAAAATTACTACGTTGCATTTTTATAACGTTTACCACGGCTGTTTCGAAGTCAATAACCATTGTTAATTTTGTAGATAAAAACATAAGTTACTGTTATTTAATCATTTAATTAAGTCTTAATACTTAAACAAAATTATGCTTTCGGTTATTTAAGCCAAAACAATGCAAGTGAAAACCTATGACGAATTTACTTTCAATGTAAAGAGTTTACAAAATGTGACATCTTTTATGACGAACTTACAACATCCCGAAATTAGGGACGATAGGGTTACGGGTGCAGGTAAAAACGAACACAAGTTCAAACTATAAATAAAAGATAAAAATGTGTCAACAGTTTCTTACTTCAACTAAAGCATCGTAAAAACTTAAAACAATAATAAATAAAACCTTTAGAAATATAAAAAATTGTAATTACGCAGGGGACTCACATTTTCTTTGAAGGCGAATTTAATATGCGAACGTTTCGTTCATTTAAACTTTTTTAATACCCGGGAACACTTTTTAATAGTAGGAATGTATTTTTTATTCATATAATTGTGTGTTGAAAATTTTTCTGGTTATCAGGTCCTGTCTTATTTTTGTTTTGTTCTATTTCATTTATAAAAGAAAAATGGTTTTTCTACAAGTAAGATTAAACAAAAAATAGTGATTAGTTAGGTATAGAAACGTGTGTATGCAAAAAAACTCTTAACCGTATTAGTTTCCCGGTAATTTGACTGGATGACAAGTGATTGACAGTGACAGTCAGGCCATTGCTATCTGAAGTCAAATTAAGAAATGAGGTATAGATAAAAAATATTGAATTTTTAAGACTTGACTTGAGATGCACAGTATTTTATATAGCTAAGAAAATGTTCATGTTTTAAATTTTTGTCTGTATGATGAATTTACTTTATTTATATCCATAAATAAACTTATTAGAAATAACTGATTCCTAAATAAACTTCGTTTTCTTCTATACCTACGTTGAATGGAAATTTCAAGGATCATAATTGTATAATATATTTAACATTGGTATTTTAAGCGTTATGCTGATAACCTATACCTTAGCTTAAATATCGACAAGGCAAGACGATATTATGTTTATACCTAAAGGAAAATATAGCCTACCCCAAAAGGAAGACAGGCTTGAGGTAATGTATGTATGTATGGAAAATGAATATTAGGACAAACTCATCCAGGAGTAGTAGAACTATTCTAAATAGTCCCTCGGTTAAAGCATTAAGCAGCCAATTTAGAACAAATTGGAAAATTTTTAATGAGAGAATTTTAATCACATAAACATAAATGAAGAAAAATTTATGTTTATTATATTATTTTAAAATAAATAGATATTATTTTTTATATTTCTCGCTATGTAGTCGTAAATAATAGATAAAGCTAAAAAAATCACTTAAAAATTATATATATTTTTTTTCTTTTGTGAATTAAACCCACACCGTCATTCTTATGCTTGCTCTAAAAATGTAATAAACCAGGACGCTGTATATTTTCGAGGAGTAACTTGGTTTATTAGTACCTATTCAAAGTATCATGGTGTCTAATAGTAGATCAACTTTGGAAACAGAATATCTACAAATTTCTTCATCAGAATAAATTTTGAATTCTGGATATTGCAACAATGTCGACGTATCGATAACTCAAAATAAATGGTAACAAACTAATGATAAATATTCCGTCTCAAATTTTTAAATTAATTTTATTATTCAAATGAACTAGGTTCTCTACTCAAAAGGCTTTTTAGTAATCCGGTCCTCTTGCAATAAATTAAATTTTCTGACTCGGCTAGCATTCGATAGTATTTGACGTTAGATTACACTTAAAGACTTTAAGCCGAGCAAACCTTAATGAGGTCACTTGAATTAGTGCCCATAGACGATACAGTTAATATGAGATAGATGGGCAACTTGATTTTATTGGCAAAATAGAACAATACCTCAAATCATAGATGGCGCTAGTAACTATATTTAATTCCAAAAATGGCCGCTAGACGGCCTCAGTAGATAAGTCTCCATTATAAAAAAAAAATTAAGGTAAAAATATCTTATCCTGTTTATCACATTTAATCTAACATTTTAAAGAATTTTACCATGATAACTGCTTTAAAAAAATACAGAATAAGGTATTTATAGTAACAAGTGGTCAAAAATAAAAAAAAACGAAAATCTTTATTTTTTAAGGTTATTTATTGTTTTTTTTCTTTGCGTGGAATATTCAAAAGCCTCTTTCTTCGCTCCATCTTCCTCATCAAATTTTGTCAATTGTCCATTTATTATTCGGTTCACCCCATTACTGCAACTGTGAATCAACATTTTCATTGACATTTTATATGAAATCGACCAAATTAACCTTATGACTTACAGCAAATCATACTTAAATCACATGCACAATCACTGTATATTTACACAATATATTACACAATTTTTGCACTGTTTTCGCTTTCCCGCACTTTAGTCTTTATAAACTTTTGTTGCTGAAGCCTTTTAAGTTGTTAGTAAGTCACACAATTAACTTCACGGCCAAATTCACAGCGAATTTGTTAAAATAATCTAAGACTTAAATAAAATGGCGGAGAAAACACAAAACGCAACAGACGCACACGCACACGATCATTCATAGACTATTGTACTAGTCTGTTGACTAGTCTGTCAAAGTCAACATCTTTTCCGGTTCCTGACGTGATATTAATAAATCGGCTATCCCAGCGCTACCTAGTTAATAACAGGAGAAATAACTTACCGAAAAGTTGTAGTACGTCATGTCCTAGATGGTGCAGAATTCAATTTCATTGACACTAGAGTTGCATAGGCCTGTTAGTGCCTTTAACGACACATCTATCCAAAAACCTTAGCAATATTTTTAGCCGAAATTACGCCCAATAATGAAATCTTGGAATTGGAAATCTAGCAAAGACACGAAAAGCTTTCGAAAAACCTACACAAATAATAAAAGGCATGATTCTCTTTTCTTTCCTTGTGTCAATAATAAGGTGAATAAGCATTGTCCTAACAAGAAAGCTTTCTTTTTGAACACCTTTATGGTATTATCTTGTTAATTTAGAAGCTAACTTGAACACTTACAGTAGCCGCCATTGTCGCCTGATCACTTAAAAAAATATCGTATAAACATTGTTGCGGCATCGAACTATTTTACTATCTATTCTATTTTTTTAGTGCAAGCAAAAATGAACTTAGTGGTGTTCAGGCGGAAGTGTCTTCGACTGTACACTTCTTGTTTAGAAATATATTCCTCTAGGTTAACAGCTTTGCAGTAGACTGAGTTATTTAGCGTTTGTTAAGTTTTAATGTTAGGTATCTTTCGACCAAGGAAAAGCCCTTTACTTCACACAGGCTTGTGATTTTAGAGCATGCTACCAGCGCGGTGCGGGTAGAACGGGGGTTGCTTAGTGAGCATGCTAGTATCGATCAGTTGTTCATACTTAAATATATAAACATACTTAAAACTAGCACGCTTATTACTAGCAGATTTAAACTGCTCCTAAGCATGCTCGTATTCAGCATACTAAATAGCAAGCTTTTAAGCATGTTTTTTGTAGAGCATGTGTAACAGTTGCATAATGGTATACAATTAAGGGAAAAAAATAATCAAAATTCTGATTGCGTGAGCTCATAAAACACCTACAAATATATGATTTTACGATGTTATCTTTTAAACGTTTACATAACTATATCGTCAGCATCAGTAATTTGTTTACTTAATCGTATAAATTATATTTCACAGCTTCTTTCTTTGCGATTGAGGTTTACTTTATGTAGTAGCGCCACCTACTGCTAGCCTTTGCACGGATTTTAGAGTCTATGATAAGGGTTTTTTCTTTTTTTTTTTTTTTTTTTTAACAACTGTCACATTTTGCTCCCTATGTCAGCATCCAGTCTACAGAACTCATTCTGCGTTTCCGTGCTGTAGCCTGCGCACGTCGACTAAAATATATTAATTATCTAGTTAAATTTTAAAAGTTTAAATGGTAAAAATTGTGCATCGAAGGAAGAGAAAATTCTCAAGAAAATAATTCGAGGAGGTTGAGTCATCAAATTACAAATTCCGAAGAACCCAACGGTGTTGGGACTTATTAGAAAAAATGTCGTTGACACAAAAACTACCCACATTGTATGTGCGTGTAGTCATCGAGGTTCGATGCATACAATTAATTCTCCTATTTAGCCCGTTACTCGATAATATTATCGTCGTTGGCGGTTAATCTGATGTACGGTGGAGAATCTCTAATATAATTTTAATAAATATTAGAGAAAATGTCGTTGACACAAAAACTACCCACATTGTATGTGCGTGTAGTCATCGAGGTTCGATGCATACAATTAATTCTCCTATTTAGTCCGTTACTCGATAATATTATCGTCGTTGGCGATTAATCTGATGTACGGTGGAGAATCTCTAATATAATTTTAATAAATATTAGAGAAAATGTCGTTGACACAAAAACTACCCACATTGTATGTGCGTGTAGTCATCGAGGTTCGATGCATACAATTAATTCTCCTATTTAGTCCGTTACTCGATAATATCGTCGTTGGCGATTAATCTGATGTACGGTGGAGAATCTCTTATATAATTTTAATAAATATTAGAAAAAATGTCGTTGACACAAAACTACCCACATGGTATGTGCGTGTAGTCATCGAGTTTCGATGCATATAATTAATTCTTTTGATTAGTCAGTTGCCAGATAATATCGCCGTTGGCGATTAATCTGATTTGCGGTGGAGACGATCTTGCACGCCGAATCCAAGATTTGAAGTGCCCGAGCTACCTCCGTCATTATCAGCCTTTTTTTTTGATACGATTGATGTCCCGGAAGAGGTCTAAAAACCAGCAGTTGTCGGCTGAAGATCTAAAGAATCTAAAGATAAGCCTGTTGAGGACTATCTTGTACCCGCAATTTGCAAATATTTACTTGCTCCCTTTATTAAATTTAGAAGCAAAAGCAGCATTGGCTGAAACTCTTACCAAACGAGATTCTATACTTCAACAAAAAAAAAAAAAAAAAGGGGCAAATTGGAATCGCCTTGGCAGCTTTATCGCAAGCGATGGTCATCATTTTCAATGAAACTTTGAAGCAAAAACTTTTAAAACTGCTGAGTTACGCTTGTCGCGATAGCCAGAATAGGGAAACTAAAACTCATCGTAACATAATAATGAGTTCCATAAACGTATGCCTGCGTGACACGCTGACCAATACAAGTTGCGATGATTATTTATTGGGAGGAGATGTTGCTGAAACGCTGCAAATTGCAAAAAACGACGACGTCATCTCCGCAGCCACAGCTGCCGGCTCGAGCTCCACAGCAGAGCTACACGTACCCGCCACGTGGGAACTACCACGAACGGTCGTGGAACACTAGCAACCAGCGGAAATAAACCACCAGGTGCAGTGCGATGGACGTTTACGATATTTTCATCAAAAATGGGCTTAGATAACGAGTGATCCATTAATATTATCGTGAATAGCTGGTTACTAAAGACCTTTTAAATATCTGCCCGCTAAACAAAGTACCTCTTGTGTTTACCCAAGGTCAATACATGGCCATAAAGATTATATTTTAGCGTTGGATAAACTATTAAAAATAAATGCTATATTCGTATGTTCTCATGAGCCAGGTAAATTTTATCACAAATTTTTTCTTGTGCTCAAGCTATACGGTGAAAATCGCTTCATACATAATTTAAAATCTTTGAATTAATTTACTACAAAACACTTCAAAATAGAAGATTACAGAACCGCTGATAAGTTAACAAAACAATGCTACATGGCCTCAATAGATGCAAAAGATAGTTATTTTTTCATCAATGTTGATAAGTATTTCCGAAAGTACCTTCGATTTGAATATAACAACGTTTTATATGAATTCAAATATTAAACGTTTGACTTATGCACCGCTCTTTATATAAGTATTTACTAAAATATTAAAACCAGTCATGGAATTTTTACGTCGGGATAATTTTTTCATCCATAATATATCTAGATAATATATTTTACATTGGCAAAGATTGTGATGATTGTAATGAGAATGTTTGGATTACAAAACATATTTTAATAAATTTAGGTTTCATAATGCATACGAAAAAAGGTTGCTTTGTTCCTAGAACACAATGTAAATTCCTTGGGTTTATTTTTGATTCAGAGAAAATTATTTTAAAACTACCCACAAAAAAAAAAAAAAAAGTTCTTAAAATAGAAAAAATAATACACAAAGTTATTCGAGCAATTTAAAATATTGTCACCAAATAAAAATCCTACTTATGATCAGGTAGTGAATTTACCCAGATATAATAAAGATGATTTTACTTGGTGGTTAAATTATCTAGAAGAGGGCTTTTCTCCTCTTAGAACAGGCCAATACACTAAAACTATCTATCCTGACGCATCATATACTGGCTAGGGCGGGTTTTGTGATGGAAAAGAGGCAGCGGGTCATTGGAAGGAAAGCGAGTCGTCGCTACACATTAATACTCTGGAATTAAAAGCAGTTTTTTCGGACTTAAAACATTCGCATAATTATGGTACTTACGATTGTGATATATTGTTAAGAATAGATATTACCATTACCTGTATAAATAGAATGGGTAGTGTTCAGTTTTCACATATGGATCATATTACCCGAGACCAATGGAAATAGCGTGAAATGCGTAAGATCAATATCTTTACATCTTATATTACTTCAAAAGATAATATAGAAGCTGAGAGTTTGTCACGAAAACAGTTTAATGACACTGAATGGGATCTAAGTGACTATACCTTTAATAATATAACAAATAGGTTTGGAATACTATCGGTTGATCTTTTTGCAAACAGATGCAACTTATAATGTCCTATTTATGTAACCTGGAAAAGTGACCCAGATGCAAAAACTCTTCAGAAAATTGTTAGTGAAAAGTCTGTGGGTATTGTGGTAGTACCATACTGGCCCACGCAACTATGGTTGCCATTGTTTAAAAGGTTGTGTTGTGATTGTATTTACTAAATACTAATTCGCTGAAATCTCCTTTCAGATCTGCGCACAACCTTCATTAAACGTTAACCTTGGTTGCCGCGAAATTGTTCAGCAAGCGTTAGTAAAAAGATCACTGTCTTCAAAGTCCGTTGAAATTATGTTGGCATCTTTGTTGGATAATTCTTACCGAGACAGTGTGAAGGAGGTATCAAGGCGTGGATTGAATATTGCAAAAATAATATTTTTAGTTTTACTCAAACTTCTAAACCAATAATTGTTCATTTTCTAACTGAAATTTTCGAAAAAGGTGCTAAGTACGGTACTATTAATAGCTATAGATCTGCATTATCATTAATATAAAACATAAATTCCCAATATGACAGGTTAAAAAGTTTCATGAAAGGAGTCGTTATGTGAAGACCAACCACATCAAGTATGATCTTACCTGGGATCCAGCAGTTGTATTGAGCTACTTACCTACAAAATTTCCTAATGAAGACCTTGACTTAAAGACTCTTTTCCAAGAAAACTGTTACACTAATAGCTCTTGTAACGGAACATCGTGTTCAAATTTTATCCGTGACAAAGATTAAAAATATTTTAATAACTAAAAAAGTACTTATAAAAGGGTTTATAAAAAAAAAAAAAACAGACCTTGGTAAAGTTTCCGTTTTTTAATATTCGTCCAGAAATTTGTCCAGCAAAAACCTTACAGATGTAGGTATAAAATAAATAAATAAAACGAAAATTTAAGGAAACCTGATAATTTGTTTATTAGTTTTAAGAAACATATAGGTTTCCAAACTTTAAGTCACTGGGTTAAAAACACTTTAACTCTCAGTGGTATTGATGAAAATATTTTTAGTGCACATAGTACATGACATGCTGCTACATAAAGAGCTATTTATTTAGGAGTTTCTATTGACCTATCAAAAAGACTACAGGATGGTCGGATTCTTCCTCAGTCCTTGCTAGAAATTATAACAAACTTTGTAACGAAAAATAATTTGCCTAATCATTGTTGAATTGTTTTCAATAAGTATGTTTATTTACTATTGAAGAGTTTTACCTTACTACTCTGCCAATTCATTTCACTATAACTAATCTTTAAACATCCTACATAAAGTAAACCTCAATCGCAAAGAAAGAAGCTGTGAAATATAATTGAGGATCAAACGAACTTCTAAAGTGAAGTTCGATCCTAATTATGTGAACAGCTTCTTTCGAAGCGATTTAATATAAACCCACCCGTTATTATGCTTTGAAATGAGCATAATATGAATATGTTTCAACATGGAGTAATTTCAATTTATATTTGTATTTTACCCAACCCCAATATAGTGAAATGAACAAACAGGAATAAGACAGATTGACTTTAAACAAAATGAGTTCTGTAGACTGGATGCTGACATAGGGAGCAAAATGTGACAGTTGTTAAAAAAAAAAAAAAAAAAAAGAAAAAACCCTTATCATAGACTCTAAAATCCGTGCAAAGGCTAGCAGTAGGTGGCGCTACTACATAAAGTAAACCTCAATCGCTTCGAAAGAAGCTGTTCACATAATTAGGATCGAACTTCACTTTAGAAGTTCGTTTGATCCTCAAATATACGACTTAACTTTTTTTGACTCTACAGTTACTGTAAAATGTTTTAACATTATTTGAGTCTCTCTATTTACTTTAAACGTAAACCACAAATTGTTGTTGGGTTAATCCGTGTACCTACTTATCAGGTAGTCTTGATGAATTATAAACTATTTGCATGTGCAAATAGTTTGCATTTATTATTTAATAATATGAATAAACTATCAAGCACACCACAAATACACAGAAGAAGTAATTATGGTAACACAGAAAGGATCCACTATCACCTATATCTTAACCACCTTTAAAGAGCCAATCTAAGGCTCAGAAACCCTTTAATTTTAGTTTCCTAAGGGCACTGACCTCAAACTCTTGATATACCTGAGAACTTAGAAGATTGAAGTCAACTTGAAAAGGTCGTTTGGGTCGGCTGTGAGACTAGGAGTACCTCAAGGTTTAATTCTTGGTTCATTTCTGTTTTAAGTCTATATAAATTATTCATCCTAAATGAGTATGGTGAGTGTGATACCTGACTTTTAAAAGTGTATAGAATAATCAACGTTTGAATTAAATCAATTACGAAGACGTAAAAAGGAGCTTTAGAATAAACAAAACATGCAACGTTATAGAATTATGTTGAAAGTATCAAATAATATGAGTGGACTACTGAAAAATTCTTAATTAAACTGAGGGCCATATTTGTAAATTTAGTTCCGTGAGTAGATTAAAGGCCCCGGTAGCTCAGTTGGAAGAGTACTCGTCCGGCAAACGAGAGGTCCCAGGTTCGAATCCTGGTCGGGTAATTTTTATTTATCACATTTTTCATTTATTTAAGAATAATTGAGCATTTTAAATGCAAAAACTTAAAAACATTATTAAAACATTGCAATGCTTCACTTTAACTGGGATTCACAATTTCTGTAAAGAAATTGATCTCGGGTGGTCTTAGCTGCAAAGCTTATACCATTAGATGGAGCTACGTTAGCAATATAACGTAAAAAAAACAAAAAATGTGGTAAGTAATTTCGAGGCGTAGCGCCAGGCCCCGGTAGCTCAGTTGGAAGAGCACTCGTCCGGCAAACGAGAGGTCCCAGGTTCGAATCCTGGTCAGGTAATTTTTATTTATCACATTTTTCATTTATTTAAGATTAAAAATAGCTAAATGACCCTGTGAATCTCACTATGGGGAAATGCCGCAAATATTGAAAATATAGCTCTGCGGAAAAGGAACATTCGTAGAATTTATAAACTAGGAAATAGGAGTATATTTGAGAGAAAAGTTCCAAGAGATTGGTAATACTGCATCGCAATATACCTACTTATGGAAGTATTATGCAAAAGAGCATTTGTATTTTTGAAACTAAAAAATATGATCACGATATTATTTATTATGTCTAGTTATAGTGGTTAAATTGTGGTTTGTTGGTAGAAGTTTTTGAAATTAAGGCTGACTAAAAGCAGAAAATCATTTAAAATACTGGTGTATTAAGTTAATATAAATACGTAGTACTCATAAAATTCGGTATGTGGTGCCGCTTTAAGAATAGCGCTAACCCATCTCATCCCGTGGGTGTCATAAGAGGCGACTAGGAATAATAATAATCCAGAGGAAGGGAAGCAGCGTCCTTCTGCGTAGCAAAAACATCTTACTGCGATCGCCAACCCACCTGCCAAGCGTGGCGATTACGGCATTTTCCCCCTTTTTGGGGAGACCTGTGTCCAGCAGTGGACGTCTACTGGCTGCTGATGGTGATGATGACTCAAGTAATTTAAAAAATAAAACTATTCAATAATAAATAAATAATAAAATCCCCAGACAATCACACCAACTACATGGCCCCAAAGTAAGCATAGCTTGTGTTATGGGATACCATACAGCGAACTAGGAGGGTACCTAGAATATAAATACATAAATAGATAAACACACAGACACGGAACATTTTTTTTGCTGGTTCCGTGCGGGGATCGAACCCGCAACCACTGGCGTCTGAGGCAGATAGGTTTACCCCAACGCCAAAGTGGTCGTCCATTAAGAAGGCGTTGTCATAATTTTGTTTAATAGTGAACATAGAATAACTTAATCGATGTCAAACGGATAAAAACAAATACGCTTTTACATAATATTGTGAAAAATGCGGTCTTGCACAAAGCCATATTTAAAATTCCATCATTAATTTGAAACTGATTGTTTTAAAACTACAATGGCACAAGCCACCATTGTGCTAATGTCAATTCAATTCTTTTTTATGCCCTGTGACCTCTATTTCTGTATACAATGTACCTACTCAAATTCCTGCGATATGTTAAAGTTCACCTTTTTTTTCAAATCTGGGAATACCAAACTTGTTTTTGCAACCTCTTTAGAAGGACATTTTTATTAATATGTTAAAGAAACTGCTGTTCGTTCCACGGCATTGACAATCAAATCATTTTATTAAATTTCAAGAGTTTGGCCATAGCACCATTTTAACGTTTGGTGGCGCCACTTACTACTGACAATCGATGGCAATAACAACTTGATATGAGTGATAGACAATCATTCGCCATTTGATCACAAAACGCTTCCGGCTTGTGAAGGTACTTCGCATATCTTTTATAAACTGCACATATCTGCTGTGTTTATATAATTTCCTGCAAACTCAAATGTAGCGTCAATGGAACTTTAATTTATCATTAATTATGTAACTAAATTATTGTAATGCTAGACTTCATGATTCACATATTTCGACGAATAACTTTATAATTATCGAACATGCTAGCAAGTTTTGGTTTTTGATTATTTTAGTTAGTGGTTCATTAGTTCGTTACTAATGAACCACTTACTAAAATAGCTAAACTAACAAGCGCCGCAAAAAGCTTGCATTCCAAACTCCCTATAATATTGATGTGTCCTATCTGTACTTATATATAATACTTTCTAATCCGTGGTTCGTTCTGCACGTCCACTAAGATTAGATTATAGCACGTATTTCATTTGGAAAAACAATTTACATAATAACATGATCAGTGATCAAATAAACACTTGCGCCATCTAGTTACTGGGATAGGAAACTGTCCCAACACGTACTATGTGTCTGTTGTATGGGAGCCCCTTAAACATTTATCATTTCTTAGTATTTGCTACTGAAACGGTAATAAAAACACATCATCTGTGAAAATTTTAACTTTCTTTCCATCACGGTTCGTGAAATACAACCTGGTTACAGAACACACGGGCGGGCAGACAGCGGATTCTTATCAATATGGTCCGTTTTACCCTTTGGGCATGGAACCCCAAAAAATGTACCAGCTGCACAATCCTGCTACCACTAATACGCTCAAGCGAAAGGAGTTTTGATATGTTTTTATTGATGTAGTAAAGTTTTATCTAACATAATGTATTAACACTTAAGATCTCTCATATAAGGACAGTCTCCCATTTATTTTAATTTAGCAACTTTTTGTGCTATATTGACTGAATTCATTAATGGAGTTTTGATATAACTGAATTCCTTAATTGAATTTGTATTTCTGTTACTTTGTAGGACTTTACTTTATACGAATAATTAAAGTTTTTATAACAACCGGAAATTTTATAGTCTTTGTTTTTTAGTGTAAAGAAGTCGTCGGATCACTTAAGATATATCTTACATTATGCTGTTAGCCTCTAAAATTTTATGATATAAATTAATTACGATTATATTTATTAAAAAAGCTACTAGTAGGTATTTGTGCACTCGTAATTTTACAAATAAATATATTTGTGTACATAAATGGGTAATTTTTTGCTATTACTTTAAACGAGGCAAATTGTCCTATCTTGATATTTTTGTTTGTGGGACATAGAAAGCTCTGAAATATGAGTTAAGTATTTAACACGTCTTTTGTAATGTGCATTTACCCTGCTTTAGGAGTATTTGCGCTTACTATTTTTAAATTTTATTGGCCATTAAACCAAGGATGATAATAGCGTGTAGCCACTCCTTTTATACAAAGAATATAATTATTATGAACAAAAACGCTCAGTCTTACGATACTTTACTTGTCATGTAGAGTACGGCATGTAAAAAAACATTCAATTTAATATCTTATAGGAATTAAAATTATATTAAACTAATAAATACCTATACTCATTCCTGTCGTAACTCATACTAAAGAACGCACCAACGAAATAATAATTTCAAATAAATAATATGTAAGTACCAATGATCACTTTATCGTAGGTACCGAGTCATTTCTTAATTCGTTTTTTTTAGATCAATGGTGTATGCGCTTACGAATTTTATTCCCAAAATAATCGAGTTCAACGTACACGGGATTTCTTTAATAATAAATCTCTAATCTCTACAAGAACACCGCTCCAAATCGGCGTTGTGGGTCGGCGTCATCTCTATATTTTAATATTAATCGCAGCTCTTTTTTCAAATGACGTCCAAAAGGAGAACGTGTATTTTTTTTTGTCTCTTTGTTACGCAAGTGTTTTTGGGCAGTTATCAATCGATTTTGCATATTTTTCAGCTTCATATGAAAGAGGTTACTAAAGAGATGGTAACATAAAGATATAATCAAAATGGGATAAGTGCTTTTTGGAAGAAAAAAATCTAAAAAATGTGTTTGAAAACGGAGAATATTTTACGTTGATGACCTTATTCTTCAGCCAAAGTTTTGACAGGGATTTAAAAAGGTTTATTGAAGTCGGTTTTTTTGATGCTCTGCATTTATTGATTATTATTTTCATCGGTTAATCTACCTTCGATCGCAATCTTATCTGATGGTAAACGAAGACGAGGTAGAAGAGGACACACACGAGCTCGGGAAGAAACTGCCTCTTCTGGAACATTGCCTGAACACATCTACGGAGCGGTAATATTTGTCGGCAGAATTCAAAAGTATGTTAACTATCCAGACTGACACTACAATATCGTAAATATTGAAGTATAATACGGTTTCGATCCGTGTCATGTCGACCAAAGCTTCGTTTAGCAGTAAGATAAAAAAGATTCAATCGCGTTTACACACATACACCCATACATACATAACTTCACGCCTGTATCTATAATGGGGTTGGCAGAACACTTAAGGTTATAAAAGCATGTGATGTCGCGTTAATTAATGTGTGGTTGATGTATTGGGGCACCCAAATGGCTTCCGAAAAACCTCAACAACTACTGCTTAACGTGCCCTCCGAAGCAGACGTCGTCGTGAGAAATTAATGATCGGCAGTCACTCATTCTAACATCGATCGCGCCCAACGTTGCTTTTAAACGTTGTAGTATAATTAAATGCGTTAAAATCCGTTTAGTAAACTGTTTCCTATTAATATCAGCAATCCTAAAAGTTAGGGTTGAATAAGGCATAACACGATTATCTTTACACCTAAACACGTCATAAATCAATCATCAAGACAATTTATGACTTAAACAAGTTTGAGAATGTCATGAATATGCCGTTACATTATTAAATGTAAATTTTGTTTACTTTTTATCGCAATGCTTGGTAAGGGTATGGCTTTGAGTCGTATCAAAGAAAAACTTGATGTCGTTTTTGGTAAAAATTATTTCAAGTATTAACCCTAAGAAAATGTTTTCATTCCGAATAGCAGTAATTATAAAACGTGACAAAATGTTTGATATTATATGCATCTATAATCTTATAATATTTGACATGTTCTATGTAATAACTTAACCAAAAGTATGTCTTCATTCTAAGTCTCCCTTTTTTAATATTGTCTTAAGTTTCCACGATTCATAATTTAAAGGAAACTACTTTTAACCGGATTAATCGCGTATGGTTTATATTTTACATTTTAACTCGACGTTTCGGTGTCTTTGCGGACCGCGTGGTCACGAGCGACCCGTATCCGGTTAAAAAGGAGTTTAATCCCCCATTTTTAACCGAGTTTGATGGTGGTGATATGAAGTCGATGATGTTCATGTAGCATACAGGGTTCATGAAACATTCTGGAACATATTACATACCCTTAGTCAATCTTAACCCTAGTGGCTTCAATCAGAACGGCTCAACTGATGAGGTACTCGACAAAGCAAGAGTCACTATTAACGACTCATGCTTCTGAACTATACCATTCGTCTAGATATAAGTCTGTCTTTATCATCAGGTAATTTTTCTAGGATGTAAAATATTTTAAATATTGTTAGCTTATATCAACTGTTGAATTCAGTGTATTCCGCTTATGTTAATAGCTAGTAATAGCTTTGTTTTATTTGGATAGTTTTAATCTGTCATGATAATGGTGATAAACAGTTTACAGGATGGCACTGTTGAATGTGCTAGTTTAATGTCACATAACTGTATTATGAAGGTACACACAAACTAAGAAGATACTCAAACATTTTTTTCAATGATTAAGCAATTCTTATGTCAAGAACCCTTAAATGCATACGTTGCATTATCAGGCTTTATCTAAAAATACATATTTATATTAATACAAGTGTACGTATGCTATGTTGTTAAAGAGTACAGAACTTTAAGGAAGAAAAATTATTTTGTAATGATTATGATAGTTATCAAAAATGGTAGCAAAAATATGTAATAGTCTGAAATTGGCATATTGACTAAGAAAAAAAAAAACATACAGGCAGTTAAGAAAGGTGAACAACATGTCTGAAATAAAAACAAATTTTTGAAACTGGAATTCCATCTCACACCGTGGCTGCTAGTATAAGTGGCCAGTTAAACAAAACGGCAATTCCATAATATGTAAGTGCAGCCTTACATTTCAAGACTGGTATGAGAAGCTTTAATTACCATTGTAATTAAAAAGAAATTCTGTTAGCATTATGTAACATTCTCAGTTTAATATCTGTCGTTTGTTCAATTGTTTTTGAAATATAGGCGGTTGCTAACTTCTTAAATCGTACAGGAATGCTTTAAGTGATCACATGTTGACAAAAATCCTAAGTTCAATTTCATTATCTCAGTTCACACAATAGGGTACTCGATAGATCAGATTTTTGTACACGATAAGATTTATAGATAAGCTTAATTAAGAGGCGCACTAGTGTGCAAGCCTTAGTATTTTATTCATTTATTTATGATTTCGAGTTCTTTTTATGTCTATATTATACTAAAATGCGGGTCCGGCCATTACGCCCTCATTCCGCGACGCACTTGGCCGGGACGCCCACGAATTCCAAAATTTGTTTGTCCGCGACGCCCTCGGCCGTGACGCTCATGATTTTTATTATTTATTTTTTTTACTTAATATTTTAGTAAGTACTGTTATGAATAGAAGTGTACTTCACTTTTTTTTTTCGATGTTATATCGTTTTTGTGATGATCTGTGTATCATGGTTAATTTTATTGGTACGTTGCGTTGGAAAGCATAAAACATTCTATAATTGGGTTTACCAAAAAACTCCGACTCCGGAAAACATTCCAAAGGATACATAATCTTTTCTATTGTATATTTCGTACCTGAACCCAAACAAGTTTTGATAACAATAGATATGTTTTGAAGGACATCTGGCCCTTATTGTTCTTAGATCAGGCCATCTCTTTCATACATTACCAATATTGCAAATATGCAACTGATAAGCAACCTCAGTAGTTCAGTATGTCATTGCGAAATGTCAAGTGAAGGTCCTTCTTGCTCCCGAGGGCTGCAACGCAATTATGAAATAATTAAAAATAGAAATGGAGGCAAAACTTTACTACATGCAGGATACGGATACACCTTATTAAGAAATAATAAAACATCAAGTGTGTGGGCGTGTGTCAACAAAAGATGGCGAAAATGTACTGGTTCAGTGAAATTAGTGAATGAAAGTGATAATGTGCAAATTCAAATGAAACATATTACTGACTGTGAACCAAATAGCTTCAAAAATGAAATAAAGATTGTGATGGACAAAATAAAGGAGGAAGTGACAACAAATTTTAATTCTGTAAAGAAGATTTTTGAATCTCGTACTGCACTATTGAAGAATAAAGGTTTTGATGCAGAAATTCCTGTTTATACAGACGTCAAGACAGCACTATATAGTCATCGAAACAAAGCGTTAAAAGTGCCAAAAACAAAGTTTAAGGAGCCATCCCATGTTATTATACCAGAAAAATTCAAAAGTCATCTTCTCATTGATTACAATGAAAACAATAACAGATGTATCATTTTTGCTTCTAAAAGAGCATTGACGGAAATTAAAATAGTGCGCAATTATTTTTGTGATGGAACCTTTGATTGCTGCCCCACACCATTCAAGCAAATATTTACCATACATGGCGATTTTGGGTGCGATAATAACATAACAGAAACTAATATTGTACCAATGTTCTACATACTTCTTAAAAATAAGGAAAAAAGTAACGAAGTTTATTGATTTTTATTAAACTATATATGTCTATACAACTCACGTCGAATTTTATACAAATATCAAATAAAGTTTATTTACTTATTTTCATTAAACCTATTTTACATAGTCAAAGTCAAACGTACTCTATTTATATAATAATGAATTATTCTATCGTAACAATTTTGATCGCAACAGTACTCACAAATAAATTTGCAAAAAAAAAAAAATCATGAGCGTCACGGCCGAGGGCGTCGCGGACAAACAAATTTTGGAATTCGTGGGCGTCCCGGCCAAGTGCGTCGCGGAATGAGGGCGTAATGGCCGGACCCTAAAATGCAACCACTTAGCTTTAATGGCGACTAATAAGTACTAGTTATGTTCCCAACACCATAACAGAACTTGTAATAATGCCCTTCTTTTAACACTTTTATATTGTTTTGCTTTTAAAAACTGATTATTACTGAGATATTCATATTGCTGTTAAAATGGTAGAAATATTTGTTTTACATTTTTTGATAATGTTTTAATTTTCGGCATACATTAAAATATTTTCAAAACTTGTATTCCAAAAATGTTATAAGATATCCAGATGCAAGAAGATTGGAACTGTAAAGCTGTAAACTTGTGTTGTATATTTTTAAAAGATGATTGCTTTTGAGTTTCTTGCCACTTCTTCTTAACAGATTGGCTTTCCCAGATTTCATAAATTTCAAGATGGCAGATTCAATAAATTTCAAGTACCTATGCAATAAATAGTTTTTTGACTTTTCGCTTTGTTAAAGTTTATCTGGCTCTAAACGCGTTTTTAAGTGCCTTGCTTTGTAATTGTTTTTTCCGTGTTTTGTGTTTCTACAACTTATAAAAAGTAACATCTGACTGACGTACCTAACTATATGTTTCTCTTTTATTCCACTATTATCTTGTGTACGTTATCCTACGAACAGATTTGTACCTACGAAACCAATCATGGTAGTAATTTTAAAGAATCGTATCGGAAAAAAGAACTATCCCGGTTTTTGTTTTGTCAAAAAAGGTTTGTGATTTAAACTGCTAAGCTAACAACAATTTTAAGTTAACTGCATTTAAGCGATAACTACACGTTACGTTAAAAACTCTACGCCTTCTAAACATTTAGGAAAAGAGATAAAAAAATAATGCATAAAATTTGATAAATAAGGTAGTAAAGCACAGGTTGCGAACATTTGTGGGTACGCATAAAGATGCAGAAAACCGGTTTGATGCAAAACAGAAAAAAAGGAATCTAAGGAATCCTGTCGAGCCTTGATCGCCAAGAATATGTTATATAATAAGACCACCTTTATTCGATACTAGCTGCTGCCCGCGACGACGTCGTCTGCGTGAACGCTATGCAGCACCAAACGCACCTACGATTATAACACTGCTAGCGTGATAATATGTAGCCTATATGTTGACCCGACTTCTTAACTATCTCCATGCCAAATTTGAAGTAAATCCATGCAGTACTTTTTGAGTTTATCCCGGAAAGACAAACAGACAAACAGACAAACAGACAAAAATTCTAAAAACTATATTTTTTGTTTCTGTTTCGATTGTAGATCATACCCCAAGTATTCTTTTAAAAAAATATTCAATGTACAGTTTTGACTTTCCTACCATTTTATTATATGTATAGATAGTGCGTTGGTATTTGATGGTTGTTAAAATAACAATGATTCGATATTTAAATTAACGGTTCCATCAGCAAATTTTAATTACACTAAAAAGTATTTTCCAAGTAGGTTCCATGTTTAAACCAAGAAGGTTTTACTCATTTTGAATGAGTTTTTTTTTGTGCCATTGCAGTTCTCAGAACATATGACTGTAATGACTATTTCCTTATACAGA
Source organism: Stenoptilia bipunctidactyla (assembly GCA_944452665.1). Classification (NCBI taxonomy): domain Eukaryota; kingdom Metazoa; phylum Arthropoda; class Insecta; order Lepidoptera; family Pterophoridae; genus Stenoptilia; species Stenoptilia bipunctidactyla. The sequence goes on from CALYBW010000058.1 coordinate 886,595, forward strand.
TTTAACAAAAAAAATCGAGATATTGTAAAATTTTATTACAAGTTCGAAAAGTGCTTGTTATGAGACATAAAATACTGTTTTTTAAGACATTAAAATCACTGATGATATCGTGCTTCATGACTGTAACTACGTACTTGTATAGCTTTTACAACGGAACTAAAATGATTGAGGAACCATTTCACATACCGATGATGCCTATACTCAATGCAAATAATTCATTCCAGCATAGAAGGAATGTGGTTTATATGAATGAATATATATATATTTTTTTAATAATATTGTAGTATGGAAAAAAAAATTTGCTCACAATATTTCTTTTCTTTTCTTTTCAACTATCCTTGAAATTTCATTTTAAACGACAAAACGAATTTAAAAAGCAACAAGTTATACAGTCGATTTTCTGGTGCTGTAACGGTATACCGGTTTTGATTTTGCACAAGGCATGTATGTTTTAACTGGTAAAATGTGATAAATAAAAATTAATAAGGAATAAATGAGCATTTTAAATGCAAAAACTTAAAAACATGGTATTATTATTTTTATATTTGACATTTAGATCTGTCAGTTTACTGCATTGCATTATTTGCTAGAGTATAGGCGTCGGTATGCGTGATGATTCGTTTCTGATGCGCGTGCGGTCTTATAAATATACATACGCGCACATACACGTAAATACAGACGCCCAACTTAATAGGTTTTGTAATAAGGGATTTTCTGACATTCCTCAGTGTTATGTGAAAAGGTTTACTATAAGATAATATCCGGATGCATGAAGATGGGATTCCCTGGCCGTAAGTTGTTATTGTGTATTTTTTTTTCTCTTATTTTTAAAACATGATTGCTGTTGAGTTTCCTGCCACTTCTTCTCAACAGATCGACTTTCCGAAGTGGTGGTAGATTCAGGTCAATTTGTAAATTGTTTGACTTATTTCAAATGTATTTAAATACTTACGAAATAAAGAATATTTGAGTTTGAGTTTGATTTACGTGCCTTATATTCAGATATTTTATGAGAGCCTCTTCATAACTTTAGTTGAATACTTATCATCTTTAGAAATCAACAATATTTAATTAAATATTTACATGTAAATTAAATTACATATAAAAGTAATTAATATTCTTATTGTCACAGATCTTGTTACGAAGGTGGAATTTCAAAGCAGCCAATATCTACAGTTTAACTGTCGTGAACGGTGATAAAACAGAGAGGGAAGATTTTATGTTTATCTCAAGACGTGTAAGCTACTGTGAATTTGATTAAAATATTCCTACAAAAAGCTTTAGCCAGGTTCATTTATATTTATACGTTTTATATATTTGTGTTATTAACGAGTTCTTTTTCATATTTTGATTAAGGTAATGATAGTGTTTGTATAATGTTTAAGTATTATTAGTGAATCAGGTGGTATTCGGTATATTGACTCATTATTATTGATAATAATATACATATGCCCTCGTGAATGCAAATATTATAAGACTGAAATCACTAATCCCTGTAAGTGTCAGTGGGGTTCGATACAATACTATTCGTTATTTCTTAAGAGCGAATGTAAATGACAGTGTAAGTAGCTTACAGCCCTTTCACACATGATCCGTTTTACTGTATATCTTTTTTTATCGTAAATACGTATACGGAATACTGTGCCATATGTGAAGTCGCTCATACAACTCCATGCGCCATCGATGAAAAAAAAACGTATCCGGTAAAACGTATCCAGTAAAACGGACCATGTGTGAACGGGCTGTTAGTTGTGACATGACAGTAGCACGTACGAATGACTTCTGTTTGTTTTTTCATGTCGTAGCCTGAGTTGTATTTCTGCAGTTGTATAAACATTTTTGTCAAAAGAGACCGCGATATTTTTATGCCGACTTTTTTGCCTCTCGGTCTACTTTTAATTCGTTTATTGAAAGCCGATTGACGTTCATTCGGTGTAAGTAAGTAAAGTTTTTGATTTTGCATTTGGAAGCTCACTTTTTAAGAAAGTTTATATAGGCCTTGATAATTCTAATGGTGCGTACAGATTGCTTTAATGGAACTTGTAATTACTAGTTGCATTAATAGCAATCTGTACGCACCATAAAAAGTTCAAACCGATCGAAGATGCTTGTATTATTACAAAAGCATACTTTACATACCACAAATCTGTTATTTGGTTTTTTGTCAATACCTTTGCTCATTAAGAATTAATATAAAGTATAGGTGACTTTTTTGTGCATAAATTATTTTAACAATCATTTTAATTCCTGAAAACATTCCCGATAAATCGAGCCCAGTTTAATGGTCTCTCTCTCCTTTTGATTGAAGTTCAAGTATAACTTCAACAAATTCAAGGAAACTTTTAAGTGAATAAGAGTAAAAACAGTTTCTGATCTCTTAAGTTTGAAGTGGGTTTGAAATTCGAAGATTGTATTTAAGTTTATTTTATCTTTACAATTAAAACCCGACGATGACCTTTGCTTATTTTGATTTTAAATATTTTTTTCGTACGTTAAACAATGTTTATTACTGAAGTACTACACTAATAAATAGGAACTTTATTCTAGAGTTATCAATATTAAATTTAAACCATTGATCATAGCTTAAAAGGGCTTTAACCCAAAACAAGCTTATAAGTTTTAAATGGTTAATTCAGTTTTTGTTAACTTTGAGCCTACCTTTGATATAATCATGGTCGATACTTACGCAAATTTAATTGAAGGACTTAACTTACCTAACACGTAGACGTACAAATACTACAAAATAAGTATATCAGTTATAATATAACACAAGTTCTTTAAGAAACTTAATTTGGGCTAGATAATGTTGTGTGAGTGTCAGAAAAAAATATTTATATTTAATTATTTATTAAGTATGAACAACTGATCGATACTAGCATGCTCAATAAGAAACCCTTTAGACGCGCTTAAAGCACACGCAATTGCACCTGCGCCGCTGGTAGCATGCTCGAAAATCGCAAGCCTGTCGATTCACGAGCGTGCTCGAAATGAGCATGCTTATTTTGAGCAATATTCCGACACACACGCTTAATAGAATTATACTTAAATCCAGTAGGCAAACGTATTTTGTAAAACAATGCACCGTGCAAACTTAACGCTATGCCAAAACAAAACTATTAGTTAACCTCTAGTTCCCCCGAGATTTTGAAAGTATCAAAATTGGGTCACCGAAATGTACTACATCAGCTAAATGCCACGAAATGAAGACACGTGTGTCTAAAATAAGATCACGATGGTGTATTGCTTTGTTTATCTTATATCTACTGATGCAAGTCTTGATCGGTCAAAAACCGAATTTGCCGCAAGTATTATTAGATCAGATCTTTGGTTGTTAGTTCTAGCAGAGTTTGATGAAGATTCGTATTTTTCAACTAACTTCCAAAAAAGGAGGAGGTTTTCAATTCGTCTGTATGTTTTTTTTTGTGTGTCTTTGTTACACGATATTTCGAACAAGTATGAATCGATTTTATTTCATATGATAAAGGATATTTCATAGTTGATCCGATATAAATTTCATCGAAATCGGTTAGGTACTTCATTGAAAATTTCAAACTATTGAAAACAAAGTATGATATTTTTTTTTCGGAGAATGTTTACGTTGATGACATTCTCAACTCAGTCAAAGTTTTGACGTGAAGTTGGTTTTTTAATGCTCTGCATTCGTTGATTATTAAGAATTTGCGTTACTTAATATCCGATGAAGAAATGGTTCAAGATTAGTTTAGACATTAAATACCTAACCTTTAAATAAAGTGAGAGAAATTAAAAATACCTACAATAATATGTTGAAAAGTTATTTTCAACACACTTGCTCGTAAAGTGAGCCTTATTCTACTGAATTTAGAACTATAAACTGGGATATAAGTCACGCGTGCATAATATATTATACCCTAGTGCATAATATAATGAATCCTACAAAGTTGAATTGTACCTTTGTGCAAATTACATGCGAATAAACAGAGCATATTTTATTGATCCGGGTTATACATTAATTTTTTTTTCAGAAACAACAAAGAGGTTTTATACCACTTCAAATCCATATGCATTTATAAATGTTTGCGCCTTATATTAGTAAAACAAATATGTATATCAAACAAATTGTTCACAATTTACAATAATTTGTTATAAAATATTAAAATATTTGCATTTACCACTCCAAATTAAACATTTTCACGTAAAATAGGCTGTATATGGTATACAGACATTGACACATTTGGCAGAAAAAAAAACCTACGCGCATGCGCGAGGTTCGGCGCCATTTTTCAATCACAATTCACAGCCTTGTTATCAATTGTGTTTGTTATTTTATGACCACGTATGTCTGTCTTTTACTCACAAGTGTGTTGAAAAACGTCGTATGTAACTCGTGAACTTCGCTCACTTGTTACATAATATACTATTACAGTTTTCTTATGGATTTCCCCCATTGTGTCTAAACCAGCTTTCAAAACATTTAAAAAAACGCTTGTGGTACCAACCTATAGGTAAAATTTCTGATAAGGTTTTCTGACGACTTCTTATGTGGTCCTAATATTTCGGCAAAGAAGCATGTATTGTTCTGTAAGTATTGAAAAACTCGCATGAAGCTAAAATGTAAGAGAAACAATTGAGCGTGTCAAGGCAGCCAAAATTAGTGCAACTGCGCGTAAGATCATGGTGACGTAAGATTTTACGATCTACGAGTTAACTAAAGTGCGGCCGTTGCGAGAATGCGTTCCTGACAGCTCCTTATGTCCACTGAATAAAATTTATTTCCGATTCGAAAGTTAAAAAAGCTATGATTTTGACAGCTGTCAGGAACGCAAACTCCCACTGGTCGCACTATAAAAGTTGATTTAAATATAAGATCTTCATACTCAATACTTATCAGATTTGAAACATTAAAATGTACTTTACAGCATTGCTTTAAAGATCAAAATACAGATTTTTATTTTGTTTGAAAACTTAGATTTATACCCGATTTTAACCTTATCGAATGCCGCTATAGTACTTTGTGTAGGCCTGAGATGTTGCGAATTCAACACACTTTGAACATACTATGAATTGAATATTTCATAAGTTTCTGGTTCTAATATTAAAAGCTCTGTGTAAAATGAATGTGCTACGCAATTTGTTTATTAATTCATCCAAGATTTGGGTCAGAAAGAGTCAATAAAACGAGCATCGTGTCACAGAATTTTGTTTTTCAGATATGTGTGTACTGATTGCCAAACTGCACTTGGCAAGCTAAGAGTACTATCAATAATGTACACTGAATAAAACATTTGTGGACAGCCAATTCACAAAAACATACTCGTATTTCTTTTTAGACGTTAACTAACCAATGTGCAGGTTTTTTTCAACCTTTTTTTTATTTTTGTCTTTTAAAATTCACAAGGCTTGGTGGCTCAGCGAAGGTGTTTTAAGCTACTGTTACACATGCTCGAAAAAAACATGCTTAAAAGCTTTCTATTTAGAATGCTCAATACAAGCATGCTTAGGAGCAGTTTACATTTGCTAGCAATAAGCATGCTAGTTTTAAGTATGCTTATATATTATTTAAGTATGAACAAGTGATTGATCCTAGCATGTTCAATAAGCAAACCTGTTTAGACGCGCTTAAGGCACGCCCCCTTCCACCCGCGCCGCCGGTAGCGTGCTCGAAAATCGCAAGCCTGTCGATTCACGAGCATGCTCGAACTGAGCAGGCTAATGTTAAGCAACATGCTCAATTCAAGCATGATTTCGTGCTTGAAATGAGCACGTGTAACAGTAGCAAAGCCTAAAATCAAATTGTCTTGTACCTATAACATAACTTATGTGCTTAGTTTAATAGTTTAGGGCTAGATGGCACTGTGTTTTATGTCCAAAATGTATTTTTTATTAATTTATTATTTATTAATATGTTATGTTATTTTCCACTCAAGATTGGCTAAAGTTGTCAAATAAATGTTTTTTAATATGTTTACTAAAATAAAATCTAAAAGGACCTCACCTCATTTTCTATCAAATACTTTAAACATATAATAATTCTCACAGCGTAAACAAAAACCAGTTTCAACAGATTTCCTTATAAAACAATCACAATTGATTTTAATATTTAAAGAATAACATAAGCAAACATGTCATGAATATAATTAAAACTCGAAAACTTAAGGTAATATTCATAACATATAAGGTCTCTTCCATGCTGGACTGGGAGCGAAAGAAAAACATAGAATGTGCCAGCTGCTTCTCTTCCCGGGCATACTGTAAAAGTCTGTTAAGGGACAGAGGTTTAATTGCCGTTTTTGTGGGCGATAGGCTGACCACCTGTCACTGCAATCGTCCCTCTCCATCATTATAATACCTACAAAATTTCCAAACGCGACAATCAGATTTATAACCTCTGGTGTTCTGCCTACCCCATAAGGGATGCAGGCGTGAAGTTATGATGTATGTGTTACGGCTAAAGGTGGTTGTGAACATAGAAGGAGGAGCACTTAAGATAAGCCGGCTAAACTTAGGTTTATTTTCGAGGAGCAGCTAAAGTTCGATATCATGTTAGTTTTGGTCGTGATATTCCATCTTTAGCCGGCTAATGTACACATTAACCGAAAAAAAACGCCTAAAAATTTAATGATAATTAAATTTTATGAAGAAAAATGATCTGATTTTAACTATAGACCAATATCTAAATTAAATGTACTTAGCAAAGTGTCGGAAAAAATTGTTTACGATCACATTTACCCAATAATTAGTTGCTCTATTCCTCAACAGCAGCATGGTTTCATGAAAGGTCGTTCAACGCAAACCAATCTAGCCCTCTTTACTCAGGATGTACTCAGCGGAATGGAAGGAGGTGGACAGGTTGACGTGGTCTACACGGATTTTGAAAAGTGTTTCGATCGTGTGGATCATGTGATCCTTCTACAGAAGCTACAAAAGGTAGGTATATCGGGTAATCTGCTGAGATGGCTAGAGTCATACCTGAAAAACCGAAGTCAAGCAGTTGTTGTAGGCGGGTATCGCTCTGACTATGTAACAGTGCCCTCTGGGGTACCCCAGGGATCATTACTGGGGCCATTGCTTTTTTCTGTATATTTATTTGACATAGAAAAATATATCTGAAGTGAAACACGAACAAGTTGGTTGAACACTGATTTATTGATCCACCCACATACTCTAATATTACATCTACCTTACATACTATACTACATCTCTTTCCTTTTAACAAAAAAAAAAAACGAATACTTAGGTTATAGGTTTTTTTTTACATGCTTAGTAAGTATATGTCTTAAAACAAAAGTACCTTAAAACTAACTAATCTTATTAAAACAAAGCCCAACAAACTAAAATATTTAGGTACCTTTTAGTATAGGTAGTTTCTAAGAATAAATCATTTACAAAATATATATATATATATATAATATTTGGTCTAGGTCTTTACACACGTCTGCCTATTACAATATCTATAAATTATAAGATTTTTACTCTTTTGCGTTACCAAAAAGAAGGCTTGTCAACATTCGCGTTGTCCTTTCCCTAGACCTTTCTATAGGTACCTGCGGCGGCGTAGGCGACCGCGACGTTGAATTAGTTGACAATGCTATTGATGAGTACGAAGAGTCTGCCGAGTTAAGCTGTTCGTCTTTTTCCAAGCGACTCTTATCACGTCTACGTCTTGTACCTATAGTAGGTATCGAAGTAAATTGAGTGAACGATGGTCTCTCAGTAGTACCGCGTAAGTTAAAGATACCCGAACGAGGAGCGACTCCGGACATAATCTTACGCTGTGTGCGCTCTACTAGATGACTGCGCGTGCGGCGGTACTTATTACCATCTTTATCTTCAACTATATACGAACGTGGTTCAGAGGTACTTTTGACAATAGTTACCGTTTTTCTACTACCCGGTGAGACTAACGTAGCTTTATCACCTGTCGATAAACGTTGAAGTTCCCTTGCAGACCTATCATAGTGATTTTTTACCTTCTGCCTTTGCACCATTAGAGATTTATAATTTTTATAGTTACTTACATTTTCGCTCAACAGTTCCGTTGTTATAGGTAGTTTAGTTTTGATGCGCCTACCCATGAGTATTTGTGCCGGAGAATCTAATCCGTTCCTAGGTGTTGATCTTAAATTTAATAAGCTTAAATTAAAATCCTGACCTGAGTCTAAACACTTTTTTAACATGTTTTTTACCGTCTGAACCGTTCTCTCGCTTTTTCCATTCGATTGAGGATAGTGAGGTGATGAGCGGGTATGCTTCACTTCCCAATCCTCCATAAAACGTTTAAATTTAAAGGAATTATATGCCGGGCCATTGTCAGTAACTAATTCAGCTGGTATACCATGTCGCGCAAATTGTTCTTTCATAAAATGGATTACTTGCTTACTAGTAATTCCAGTCAGCTCACCGACCTCAACATAATTAGAAAAATAATCTACAAGTATAATATATTTCTTTTTTCTGTACTCAAATATATCTGAGCCGAGCTTGTTCCACGGCAGCGCGGGCACGTCGTGCAGCAACAGCGGCTCGCGGCGCGGGCGCGGGGCGTGCAGCGCACACGTCGCACAGCGCCGCACTGCACGCTCCACGTCGTCCGCCATGCCCGGCCAGAACATCACCTCCCGCGCTCGCCGCTTGCAACGCTCTATACCTAAATGACCCTCATGCACACGTTTTAACATATCATTCCGCAATGCGCTCGGAATTAATATACAAGTGCCCTTAAATATCAAGCCATCAACATAATGCAGTTCGTCGCGGTAGGGCCAGAAGATTTTAATTTCATCGCTTACATCGCGCCTGCTTTTCGGCCAGCCGCTTTCAATACATTTTAATAAGTGCTTGCAGTCCACGTCTATTTTTGTTTCTGTCTGAATTTTCTGTAACCTTAAATCGCTGAATGACACATTTTGTAACATAAAACAGCTCTGTACATCGACCTCATCCGTAATTTGTTCATCCATCAATTCATTCAAGGGAGCCCGCGACAAGGTATCTGCAACGTACATATATTTACCTGGAGTGTAGATTACTTTGACATCGAACCCTTGCATTCTCATCATCATTCGCTGCAATCGCGCCGGCACCGACGCAAGTGGCTTATTAAACAAAGCCTCGAGCGGCTTATGGTCCGTCTGTACAGTCACGTCCGTTCTCCCATATATATACTGCCTAAAGCGCTCGACAGCAAATACTATCGCGAGCATCTCTTTCTCTATCTGAGCATACCTGGTTTGCGCGTCGGTGAGCGTCAGCGACGCAAACTCGACCGGCCGGCCAGCCTGCAGCAGCGCCGCGCCCAGCGCCATCCACCGACACCACCAGAGGTGTCTTCGTGCAATACAAAGCTAAAACAGGTGCACTCGCTAATTTACTTTTTAAAATTTCAATCGCTTTCGAATGATGCCTCTCCCAGAGCCATTCGACATCTTTTTTTAACAAACACCTTAGTACATTAACACTCTCAAAATAATTCGGAATAAATTTTGAAAAATAATTAATCATTCCTAAAAACCTTTCCAATGACTTTCTATCCGTAGGATGTGGCATACTTAATACAGCTTTCACCTTATTATCGTCCGCCCTCATCCCATTCGCATCAAACTTGTGACCTAAGTAAGTTATCTCTGAAACCCCGAATTTGCATTTATCGCGGTTAAACTTTATACCTACCTCTTCGGCCCGCTGTAAAAGGGCTTCAAGCCTTCGATCGTGTTCCTCTTTAGAAGCACCCCAAACGATGACGTCATCAATAAATGATTCTATACCGTCTAAGTTTTCTAAGTATTGTCTAAGTTTCGCATGAAAAACTTCGGGTGCACAGCTGATTCCGTATGGTAAACGTAAAAATTGATAACGCCCGAAGGGAGTACCAAAAGTGCACAGGTCCGCGCTGACGTCATCAATTTGGAGCATCCAGAACCCGCAGCGCGCGTCGAGCACGCTGAACACCGTGGCGCCCCGCAGCCGCGCCGCCAGCTCCGTCACCGTCGGCAGCGAGTACTGCGCGCGTCGCACGGCTCGGTTTAATGGTCTAGGGTCCAAACACACGCGAATGCTTCCGTCTTTTTTAGCCACTAATACAATAGCATTTACCCAATCAGTCGGATGTGTCACCTTTCTAACAACGCCTAGCCGTTCCATCCTGTTTAACTCGATGAGTAACTTATCCTTTAGACCTAAAGGTATCTTTCTAGTGGGCGATATGACAGGTTGTATATTCTTATCTACCATGATACGATACTTTCCCGGTAACTTACCTAACCCATTAAATAATTTGGAGTATTTATCATAATGTATAGTATCAATTCTATTTATTAAGCCTAAAGAAACACAACCTTCTAAGCCCAAAATGTTCTGACAGTTTAATTCCGTAACAACAAAAGGCAATATATGACTATTATTTTTATAAACTATTTTTAAATTGTCTGTGCCAATGATGGGCAACCGGTTACCCGTAAAAGAGTGAACGCGTTTTTTAAAAGGTTTAATTTTATCAACACTCATCCCTAAATTTAAAAATTCTGTTTTAGAAATTACATTTAACATAGATCCCGTATCTACTTTAATTACTATTTGTTTATTATTAACTTCAATATTTTCAAACCATTCCTTTTTCGACTTACTTAGTATTTTGTCCTCGTATATATTATTCACGTAAAACATTTCCTCATCCTCGCTCTCAGAGGAGTCGACACTTAAATTAAGCACTTTCCGCATTAACTTCTTTTGATCACACACTCGCGAAAAATGACCTTTTTTATCACACACATAGCACACTGCATGCCGCGCTGGACATTGCTCTCCTCCGAAGCAGGTCGCTTTACCACAGCCAGGGCACGGTACGGATGCTCCCGCGCCGCCGGGGTGCAGGCCTCGGCTGTGGGGTGTGGCGGCCGCACCGCGCCCGCGGCTGCCAGCTCGCCAGCCCCCGCGGCCGTGCCGTCGGCCGCGTCCGCCGCGCGCCGACACTGCATGCACCTGCATCTCCTCCGGCCTACCGTCGATACACGAACTTTCTTCTTTTGATATTTCAGCTGCCTGACATATCTGAATCGCTTTAGACAACGTAAGTTCGTCTGTGCGAAGTAAACGGTCCCTGACCGTATTATTGACGATTCCACAAACGATTCTATCTCGTAGTAAGCTTTCATGTAAGTCACTGAACTCGCACTGTTGACTTAGTAATCGAAGCGCAGTTACGTACTGATCTATGTTTTCATGTTCTTCTTGACTGCGTGTAAAAAACTTATATCTTCTTACTATTATATTCGGCTTTGCACCAAAATACTTATCAAATTTTTCTAACACGCAGTTAATGTCATCCTCACTTTCACCTAAATCAAACGTGAAAGTGGAGTACACTTCGTATCCCGCCGATCCGATGAGGTTAACCAACAAACTAGCTTGAACCTCTTTAGGTTCCTTGCTAACTCCAGATGCCTTCAAGAATACCTCGAACAGCTTCCGCCATTGCCGCCACGCATCCGAGCGCGCAGCCGGGCCGCGAATATACAAAGGCTATACTATTTGAGTCACGAGTCAGACTCTAATAGAGGAGCTTTTGTTTATGCATATTACTTGACAAAACCTAATCGAACTCAGTAAAAAAATTGACTGAAATGGATTAGCTTTTGCTCTTGTAATTTTCAAAGAAATGCAATGACAAAACCTAGTACTGTATAATACATATTCACTCAAATAGATAAGCTTTTGTCAAGATGAAAAGTAGGTATATCTTTGTTTGATATACATTGGGATGAAAGAGATAAGCTACGACAGTACGGTTAGGTGCGACGACGAGCGCAGCGAGGAGGAGCATGTTAGGTTGCATATAGTTATACACGTGCGCGAGCCGAGCGAGCGAAGCGAGCGGTGCCGCGGCAGCGGCCGGCGAAGCGCCATAAACCTGGTCAGCTATTATAGTCAACCCTGGACAATCCCGACATGGTCAAAAGTCAAACGTTAAGTCATCAAAATAACGATGGTCATAATGCATGCACATTTTATTTCTATCTTTGAAAATCAGAACCATTGCCATTTAAGTATCAAATTGAAGCCAACGATCGGTAAATATCGATATCAAATGGGATAGCTTTTGTTGCTGCAATGTTCAATTGAAGTTATCTCACAAAGTCTACACGACTTCGGTCAATTTATGTACTAGAATGGATTAGGGTTTGGGCAAGTTTTTGTCATACAAAAGCTAAGCCAGTTCAGTTTGCACTTTCACTCTAATGGTATAGCTTTTGTAAATACGCAGCCGGGCCGCCCTCAAGCGATAATTCTGCAGGAGGTCTCGCGTGTTCCATTTTATTCACTTGATAGCAATTAATAACACCGAACAAATATGACGAGTACTTTGTCTACAATTTTCGTTATTTTATTATATTTATTCGCGCACCGCTGTCACCATGAAGTGAAACACGAACAAGTTGGTTGAACACTGATTTATTGATCCACCCACATACTCTAATATTACATCTACCTTACATACTATACTACAATATCATTCACTCAAATTTCATTATGTATGCCGATGACATTAAAATTTATGCTAAAATTAATAACTTGACCGAAAGCAATTATTTACAATCTGATCTTGACCGACTATCTGACTATTTCTCAAAAAATCGCCTTACTATTAATGTGAATAAATGTGCTCATGTAAGTTTTACCCGTAAAAAGAAATCTATAATAACTTCTTATTTCATAAACAATGCACTGATTCCCAAAACGAATGCAATCCGTGACCTAGGTGTTCTTCTAGACTCTAAGCTTACCTACAAGGATCATATCACAAGCATAGTTACCAAAGCTTATAAAAACCTAGGCTTTATTTTAAGAGTGAGTGCGCCTTTCTCAGACCCGAACTGCGTAAAAATTTTATACTATGCATACGTAAGGAGCACACTCGAGTACTGCAGTAGCATCTGGAACACACCCTACACTACATATAGCGAAAACATAGAACACATACAAAAAAAACTTATTAAACACCTCAATTACCGCACACACAAAGACCCACACAAACCTTACGCAGATAACTGTAAACAACACACCATGTTATCACTACATAACCGTCGCCATTTGCTTGATATGCTATTTCTACATAGTATTTGTAACGGCTCACTTGATAGCATTAAACTCACCAGCACTACTCTCAATCTCAAGACACCTAACAAAAGAACTAGACACACAAACTTATTTCACACGGAACACACAAAAACTGCATATGCTCAAAACTCTGTCATAAACCGAATTCAACGAACGTACAATACAATGTTTGCCCCCGCAACAGACCTATTTCATGACCCTAAAAGCGCTTTCAAAAGGAAAGTAAGTGAAGCCCTAAATAACTAATCTCTTTCCACAAAACACACTCACACTCACTACACACCATACACTCAACACTTAGTTTTTTAAATTGCTGTGAATTTTGAATTTGAATTAATTTGCTTGTTTTTTTTTTTTTTTTAATTGTGATAAATATCGGTTTTTTGTAAATTTTGACATGGAAGGTTTTTTGTATAATGACATTTTTTTCTTTTTAAATTAATAATGACCTCTTTTAAAATTTGACAGATTCATTTTTATTTTTATTTTTTATATAATTGACATTCACCAAACATTGTAATCTTTTCTTTTTTATTTTTTATTAATGTAACTGTCAATACCTACATATATTTTTTATAAATAAATTTTTCATCTAATTATTTTTCAAATCCATGTACACCTACTTGTTTTTTTTTTTAATATAATTTTTATCAGTATTTCATAATTTGAATGTTTGGAATATAATAAATTGTTACTCGTCACAAAGAAACACAAAAATAATGTAAATCCGTAATTGGCTTTAAGAATTATTCTATATTTTATGTATTAATAATTATTAAGAGCTGTGGATTTTGTTGAATGAATAAATAAAAAAAAAAAAAAAATCTAAAAAGGAAATTGTGAATTTTAACTGATTCTTGGTACTGTTGATACTGTTGCAGTATGAATAAAAAAATTATGATCATAAACTGTTAAGAGCTTCGTTGATAGTATTAAAAATGTACGAATAAATACATTAAAGTATGCGTAATGAGAGTAATTATTTTTTAATGAAAGTTTTTATGTCTAAATATTAAGCATTTTTTTTCCTTTTTCATTTCCTTCTATATTTTTAGCCAAGAACCTGCAGCTACACTTAAGTTTAGCCGGCTAAAGATAGAAGAAACTAACATTAACACCTCCTATAAGATAAACCTAGGTTTAGCTGGTTAATCTTAAGTCTATGTTCACACTTACCTTTAGCCGTAACATATGTATGTAACAAGGTTTTATCACGTATAATTACAATGTACATTTTAAGTCGTTTCAGACAATATTGTCATGAATTTAATATTTATGTTAATATTAAATATTCACTGACTTTTGACACTGATTATCCGTGTTAAATTTAATGTACATCCATTAACGCGTCATATTTAACAATCCTTGAAATTTATAACCATAATACGATCAAATGTACCTATCCAAATTTAGTTTCCTTATCTAATAGCCGCATAACATATAAAATGCTTCTTTTTCAATCACTATACAGGGTGGAACATAAACTGTGAACAAAATGATACTAAAGGTTAGTAGTCTTTAGCCTAAAAATATTTACGTGACAACAGACAAAAATCGCGAACGAAGTTTGATAGTTGGTTAATATAAGAAACAAAATAAATTTTTCATGGTCACCCTTATTGCTACGTTGAACTGTCAAAGCATGACCTAGCGTGTTACTAAGATTAATTATTCAACTATACAATAATTGATATAAGTAAACGGTGGCAATCTATAAAATACTGCTAAAGCATCAACATTTTTTATATACAACATACGTTTCACACTGGTTATTAGCCTTAGTCTGGACCCGTAACTCGAAACTTTTTGATTTTCATACAATTTTCGATAATGGACAGCATGATTCATGAGGTTTTCGTGAATAATTTATTGAGGTTTTCGGTTTATAAGGTCGCTGGAGTCCGCAAAAACTTCATGCTATTTCATTTAGCTTTCCGCGAAGGTTGACATTTTTGATGAGTGACACGATAACGGAAAGTAAAATATTTTAAAAAGCTTTTTGAATGTGAGTTCATAATATAGTAACATAATTAAATTTATTTGAATTAACTGATAAATAAACTTAGCTGCATAATGATTTTCTTTTTATTTTATTAAATTATTTAGCTTTCATGCTGGACTGGGAGCGAAAGAAAAACATAGAATGTGCCAGCTGCTTCTCTTCCCGGGCAAACTGTAAAAGTCAGTTGAGGGATGGAGGTTTTACTGACATTTTTGTAGGCGATAGGCTGACCCCCTATCACTGCAAGTCTCTGTCCATCATTTCAATACCTCCAAATTTGTCAAATGTGACATCAGATGGTTTATAGCTTCTGGTGTTCTGCCTACCCCATCAGGGATATAGGCGTGACGTTATGTATGTATGTATGTATTTAGCTACGTCGTCGTTAAAAAATTGCGTTGAAATATGGATTATTCAAGTAGGTAGATATCATAATCATAAGGTCAAATACCAGAATTTCTTATGACAGTCATCATTATGGATTATATACAGGGTGACTGGTTGGTCACTTTTAAAATTCAAGGACGTGATAGTTACATATACGTGAAGAGAAAAAATACAATTAAAACTTTATATTAATTACTAGCTGTTGCGCGCAGTTTTACCGTGCAATTTCGAATCCCGCTGGAATTTTGGGATAAAAAGTTGTATTCTATCACTATGCCAAATTTCATCCATATCCGTTGTGCTGAGCAAGCGGCGGCGCCGCGGCAGCGGCCTGCGAAGCACCACAAACCCTAGAGCTTTTTTAAATAACCCCGACGTAATTTGTGGCACGGATTGTGGCTGACACTGACAATTTAGAAGGCAACTTAGATTTTAAGTGGCTGTTTTATTTATTTCTCGCCACTCGCAGTCAGTCGCTCACTTAATTAAAACAGTAAACCAAATTCATTATTTTTGTCACCAAATTTTTTTATTTACAGTAGCTCCATTAAATACTACCCATAAAAATGTATAGGTACACTATCTAAGACGTGACTGTATCTATTAGATTTAAAATTTTACGGGCTAGCAGCGCGTACAATTCGCTCGGCGTCAGCATTTTCCGCAACGCTGCCAAATGTAGCACCAAAATTATTTCAGTTCACGTAAAGCATTCGCGGCGAGCTCATCAATCATATATCATTTATCAATTAATCTAAGTTTATCAGTTTTAAATATATCAGTTAAATCTCACCCCCGAGTTATCATTGACTTTATCATCTATCATCTGAGTGTACGAAACGACCCGTACATTCTTTTTGGTCCTTCGAATAAGGGCCTCGCGTGTGTTATACTTTGAAACGGACTGTTTGGTGTGACATAAGTGAGGACTGAACTAGCGTGTACTATCTTAAGGATCATAGTGCACGAATCTACACTATCGGAGTAAGAGCGAGTATCACGGCTCACTCTTAAGCATACAGCAGGTTGCAGATTTATCAAGTAAGATCTTTCCAATTTTATACTTATAAACTTCATCATGTCGAGCATGGAAGACATCCTAGCTACTCAACAACAACTTCTTAACGCTATAGAGCAAACTTACACTAATTTTAAGAAAGATGGGTCCGATCGTAAAACACCTGATTACATAAGGAGGCGATTGGATACCCTGGATAAATATTGGCAGGATTATCAAACTAACCACATCAATCTTTGCGGAATTGAGTACGCAAAATCTCATTCGTATTTCACAAATAATCAGTTTGAGCAAGTTAAAGATCGATATGAAAATGTTAGAGCATCCATTTCTAATTATCAAGGGTTTGAAGACAGGCCCGTGACACCAGTTTTAAAGCCTGCTACACCGTTAGGCGTTCCTGGATCGTCACGTCAGAACCCGCCACTTCATTCTATGGGCACTTCCAGTAAAACAGAGGAAATGCTGCGTAAACAATCCAGTAATTTCAAAGCATTAGAGCATACTTTATCAAACTTAAATATCGAGTCTATATCAGAAAAATGGGAATTCGATCACACTTTACGTGCTATACAGTCGCGGTGGTCGGTAATTGATCAAATGCATTGGGAACTAGACAGTGAGCTTGGGGGTAGAAACCAAGAATATGAACACACTTTCTTTAGGTATGAGAAAAAGTTTAACGACATTATCAAAACTTTGAACAGAAAGCTATGGACGGTGTCACATAGGGATCAATCAACCCCTCATATGGACATCCCTTCATTCAGTGGCAGTTATCATCAATGGTATTCATTCAAAGACCTCTTTACCGAAACTATACATAACAACCCTTCGTTATCTTGTGCACAAAAGATGCAATTTTTAAAAAGTAAGGTCAAAGGCGAGGCAGAGCGATTGATACAACATTTATCAATAACATCAGATAACTATACCATAGGATGGGATATACTGAATCATCGGTATAATAATAAGAATCTAATTTTTAGATCTCATATAGATATTTTGCTAAATATACCTAATATGCAACATTCATCACTCAATCAGATAAAGCGCATACATGACACCACAGTAGAGACGATCAACGCAGTTAAAAATTTAGGAGCTGAAGTGGACTCATGGGATCCATTGTTAGTCTACCTTTTGTGTCAAAAATTAGATGCTGAAACCCATAATGAATACGTGACCTCGGTGAAACAACCCCGAGAGCTACCTAACATCCAAGAGTTTCTATCATTTTTAGAAGGTAAATTTACTAGCCTAGAATCATCTCGTAAGAAACAAGATCATTATAATATACCTAAACAAGTATCCAACAATAGTAATTCATATAAGTCATTCACACCGCAAAATCGAAAATTCCAGAAACTATCATTTCCGGCGAATACTAGGTCGATTTCGAAACAATCGAGCAAAAGTCGAACCTATTGCACACTTTGCAAAGTCAATGACCACGGAATTTTTAATTGTCATGAGTTTTCTAATATGTCGCCATACACTAAATGCAAAATGGTAGCAAAACTAGGTATATGCGAAAATTGCCTTTATCCACACTACGGTAAGCCATGTTTTTCAGAAAAAAGGTGCCGAGAGTGCAATAATCCACACAACACTATTTTGCATGAAGCAATAACTCGTTCGGGTCAATATAACAATAATCAAACATCATCAAAAATCATGAACGCAAATGACCCGAGACCTGAAACGTCGCAAGTTCGAAGCAACTCGCACGTGTCCGTACAATGTGACACCCCCGAAGTACTTTTATCTACGGCGATTATCAAAGTTCAAAAATACGATGGGGATTATATCAGTTTACGAGCCCTCATTGATCAGGGATCACAAACATCAATCATAACGGAAAACGCCGCGCAACTTTTGAAACTCCCACGCCAAAAATGCCAAGGAGTAATTTCAGGAGTAGGTACGAAGGAAAGTAACTGCAAGGGTCTCATAACTATCACCTGTGCATCGTCAAATAACACTTATCAATTTCAGACAGATGTTTACATTATGAAAAATCTTATTAAAAACCTACCCAGTTGCACATTTTATAAGCCATCCTGTACGTACTTAGACAGCATCACTCTTGCAGATCCTGATTTTAACATTAGTCGTCCCGTAGATTTGCTATTAGGGGCAGATATTTACTCCCAAATTTTATTAGAAGGTCTTTGTAGAGCCGATCAGAGCCTTCCTATAGCTCAAAACACACGGCTAGGTTGGATTTTAATGGGCAATGTAAATAAGTCCTTACAATGCAACGTCATCATAAACAACTTAGACGAGATCAAACAATTTTGGGAGATAGAAGATATAGGGCAGGAGCCGCCCTTATCAGTTGAAGATCAAAAATGTATAGAGTATTACAACAATACAACAATTAGACTTCAGGATGGACGTTATCAAGTCAGGATACCGATGAAGCCAGATTTTGAAAATAAATTAGGTCAGTCCAAGTTTAAAGCAATAGCTCAATTCAAATCGTTAGAAAGTAAGTTTCGTAAAAATACAACCATGAAAAAACAATACATTGAATTTATGAATCAGTATCGCTCACTGGGTCATATGATCCCGGCTATTAGTAACACGAAACCTGAATGCTATAACACTCATCATTGCGTACAAAATAGTAATAAATTCAGAGTAGTTTTTAATGCCTCGGGGAAAACCTCTACTGGTTATAGTTTGAATGACGTCATGGAGTGTGGACCAAATTTGCAACAGGACCTGCAGTCACTAATCATAACATGGAGACAATTCCAGTTTGCATTTACAGCAGATATCGAACAGATGTTTAGACAGGTTTTTACCCACCCTGATGACCAGCAATTACAAAAAATTATATGGAGGGACTCTAGCGAAGAACGTATACAACAGTTTCAGTTAACAACAATTACGTATGGCACAAAATCAGCTCCGTTTCTCGCTATGATGACTCTTAAACAGCTTGCTAAAGATGAACGACATAACTTCCATAACAGTAAGGCCTTAGAAGTGTTAGAAAACCATTTTTTCATGGATGACGCGTTGTATGGGGAACATTCTATTGAATCAGCGAAAAAACTGCAGCAGGAATTAATAAGTTTATTATCATCAGGAGGTTTCAACCTCAGAAAATGGAAATCAAACTCGGCAGAGTTATTAAATACGGTTAATGAAAACGGTTCTAATCAAGATCATTTTAATTTTAAACAAGTAGAGTGCTCAAAAACCTTGGGGTTAGGCTGGGACCCGATGAAAGATGTTTTTACATTTCAGCTTACCTTTGAACACACAGCAAATTCCATTACTAAGCGAGAGCTTCTATCTAACATATCCAAATTATTCGATCCACTTGGCTGGTTATCACCTTTATCAACAAAACTTAAGATTTTATTCCAACAAGCATGGGCTTCTAACATTACGTGGGATGAGCCTGTTCCTGAACAAATATTATTAGAATGGGAAAAGATTAGAGCTGATATACATAACATAAATTATATGCGTCTACCACGGTGGCTAGGCTCAGATGATAACACCGACATCGAGTTACATGGCTTTAGTGACTCGTCTATGAAAGCTTACGCCTGTGTTATATACTGCCGGATCAAAAGGGGTGGTTTATCATCGGTAACATTATTAGTTGGAAAAACACGGCTTGTACCTACTGGCAAAGTCGTATCGTTACCGAGGCTAGAGCTAAGTGGTGCATTGTTACTCGCGAGATTAATAAATAAGGTTAAGAAATGCTTTACCAATCATAACATTAAAGTTTTTGGCTGGGTCGACTCAATGATCGTTCTGGGTTGGCTTAATGGAGACCCAGCAAGATGGAAAACATTTGTAGCCAATAGGGTGAGTGAGATAACACAAACAATGCCTCCAGATTGTTGGCGCTACGTAAGTTCTGAGGAAAACCCCGCAGATTGTGCAAGCCGCGGTCTCATAGCATCGCAGCTCAAAGAGCACAGTTTGTGGTGGCAAGGACCTGCGTGGCTTGCATCATGTACTGAACAGAAAGTAACACAAGAATACGTCACCAATCAAGAGTTGAGAAAAGAGAAAAAAGTGAACGTAACCATAACCCAGCAAGAAAACTATTACATTATCGATCACTTATTATCAAAATATCATTCGTTTACGAAGGTCGTTCGAGTTATAGCCTGGATTCGGCGATTTATAAACAAACATAAGCATCATAATAATTACTTATCACTAGGAGAATTAAATCAATCACAATTGTTAATAATACGACATACCCAAACATCAGCATTTTATACAGATATAAGTAATTTACAAAATAGTAGGAAAATTTCATCTCGTCAATTATTGGAATTGAATCCATTTATTGACCAAAATGGCATTCTTAGAGTGGGCGGAAGATTACGCCACTCTAACCTCGATCCCGATATGAAAAATCCATTTATAATTCCCAAGGATAGTCGTCTTGCGGAACTTCTTATTGACCAGGCGCACCATAACACTTATCACGGGGGACCGAGGTTAACTTCAGCATACTTACGCCAAAAATATTGGATAATAGGCGGTAATCGAGCAGTAAAAAAGAGATTACGCCAGTGTATTAGATGTCGGCGAAACAGCCCAAGTCAACATCATCAAATCATGGGGGACCTTCCAGCTGCGAGGACGAATCCAAGTCGGCCGTTTCATAACACGGGAGTCGATTATACTGGACACGTACTCATCAAAGCAAACCAAGGTCGTGGCATTAAGACCACTAAAGGGTACATAGCGGTGTTCACCTGCATGGCAACCAAAGCCGTGCACCTCGAGCTTGTATCCGATTTAACAAGTTCAGCCTTTTTAGCGGCCTTGAGGCGCATGTCAGCGCGCCGCGGCACGCCCCGCCATATTTTTAGTGACAACGGTACCAACTTCGTGGGGGCTAATAAAGTACTACAGCAAGAATACGAGGAAATACTTGCAACGTTTAGAGAGGATTTCTACTCGGAAGTAGCGGACCTGGGCATTACTTGGCATTTTAACGCACCTTCATGGCCGTCGGCAAACGGTTTGTGTGAAGCCGCGGTTAAGAGCCTAAAATATCATTTAAAAAGGGTCATCGGAGATCAAAAATTAACCTACGAAGAGTTTAGCACCCTATTAGCTCAGCTAGAGGCCTGTCTGAATTCGAGGCCGCTCTGCCCTTTAACTGAAGATCCAGAGGATTTAAATTACCTTACTCCAGCACATTTTTTATCAAGTGGTCCTATACTTTCGATTTACGAAACCGAAACAGACCTTAGAACACGATGGAACCTCACGCAACGTATTTTTAATGACGTGTGGAAGAAGTGGCAAGAGGAGTACTTGGTCAACTTATCTCCTAGATCAAAGTGGAGATCACCTCAAGAAAATATCACTCTAAATGACATCGTTATAATCAACGATGGCCATTTGCCCCCTGGAAAGTGGCCCCTAGGCCGCGTGGTGGAGCTTCATCCTGGGAAGGATGGATACGTGCGAGTTGTCACCTTAAAAACGAAGAATGGCCTTATCAAAAGACCTGTGGTAAAACTTTCAATTTTACCTATCAAAAATGGCAAGGATATGACGTCACCATCTACAAAACAACCCCCAAGAACCAAAAGAATAATCAGACCAAAATACAATTTGGCAACAGTGGCCACATCGCTTCTATTTTTTATCATGACCTTTATTACCGGTGCGTACGGTTCATTTAATAATACGCCAATCAATAACAAAAGTATTTACTTTGATCACGTCACAAACATGCATTTAATACGAGACGACTGGCGCCTAGTTGTCTACTACGATTTAGACCCATACTGGGATGGCATAAAGGCTATTAATAAGTACATGCAATACCTAGAAACTATATGCGGAAAGATAACTACCTCTTCACAATGCGATAGTGTTATATTTCAATTGAAACATGAACAAGCCGAGCTACAGCATTATAACAACCTACTGCAAGATCAGCACTTTGACATGCGCACGCGCCAGCCCAGGCTGCGGCGCGGACTTATCAATGCCGTCGGTAACATCGCAAACGCTCTGTTTGGAGTATTGGACAGCAACTTTGCGGAAAAATACGAAGAAGATATAAGTTTAGTAAAGTCAAATCAAAATCATCTCGCGCTTCTTTGGAAAAACCAGACTTCAGTCATGGAAGCTGAGTTTAATATCATCAAAAGAACAGAGGCCTACATACAAAAATATCACAAAGTCGTAAACAAAAAGTTGATGACGATTGAGTCATCACTTAACCAAGTTAATTATTATTTACAAAACTCATCATACCTAAACGAATTTACCTTAACTGCTATGATCGCAAATAATCTTATTAACCGCTTAAGCGACATGCAAAATCATTTATTAGATACCATCACCGATGTGTTTCATGGTAAAATGGACTTACACCTTTTACCCCCCGAGCAATTACAGGCCGAACTTAATACTATTTCATCCCAACTACCTAAGGACTTGTCTTTACCGACCGATCCTGCGCACATCTATCAGTTATATAAATTACTTAAAACTAAAGCGCGTATCTATAATAATTTATTCATTATAGAAATAAGAATCCCATTAATAGCTCGAGATTTATTCGAAATCCTAGAACTTGTACCTATTCCTACCCTACATGGGAACAGTATGACTAGCATAATACCTATAAGCAGAATTTTAGCTTTGAATTTGAAAAAGGATTTGTTTCTCACCCTAACCGAGAGCGAGTTGAATAGTTGTTTATATCAAGATATTAACTTATCACTCTGCTCGTTGAAAAAGCCTATACATCATATGACTGGAGATCAAAGTTTATGTGTGAAAGAAGAGGACTCAGAAACTTGCAAGAGCATAACGAATGTATGTAAAAACGAGTTTATTGAAACAAATCGATTCAATACCTATTTTTATTTTTGCTGTAATCATTGTTCATTCAAATTACTTTGTGACGATCAAGTTACAACCGTGCTACTAAGTCGAGCGGGATTGTTTACGATAAGCGAAGGATGCCTAGTAAAATCAGCTGACTATATGTTTTACTCACATAAGAATGAAATGAGTTCTGCGCACATCAAAACAAATATTAACGTACCGGCGATCTCTCCCATTAATGATCTTATCAACATTTCATTACCAAGATCACCTGTCGATATCAGCGCCGAAACGATAGATCAGAAACAGATGTTGGATATTGAGGAACAGATTGACGCTATGAAGAAGAGTGAGCCGTTAGCAGAGAGTGTGTCACTTCACGACATACACCAGTACCTCGTCATCTACTTATTGGTTGGTGTGGCGGCTGCGACCGGAGGAGTGTTGGTGTGGCGCCGGGTCCGGCGCGCGCGGCCGGTCCCGCCGCCGGCCGCAGGGCCAGCACGCAGTGCTAGTGTTCAGTGTAGTGTTGAAAGTGAGCCTTCGAGGCTAAGTGTTGTGCAGTGTCAATGCAGTGAAAGTGTTAATTTGTATAAAGTAAACGAGCGTGCTAAACAAAGCAGGGGAACCAACCCCGTATTTCAGTCGGTTTTCCCGATTGCCGACAGTAGAGTTTAATTTTAATAGAATTTTGAAAGACTCTTAATTTCACAATTAATTTTTATTTTATCATTTATACGTTGTTTTTTAATCTTCAGGAAATTTTATACTTTTATTCTTATCACTTTGTAATCATATTTTATTGTATTTACACATTGTTTCTATCACCTTGTAATCATATTTTCTGTACCATTTCATCACATCAACCTCATTTTTTGGCCCGGGAGCATGTACGGGCTAGCAGCGCGTACAATTCGCTCGGCGTCAGCATTTTCCGCAACGCTGCCAAATGTAGCACCAAAATTATTTCAGTTCACGTAAAGCATTCGCGGCGAGCTCATCAATCATATATCATTTATCAATTAATCTAAGTTTATCAGTTTTTAATATATCAGTTAAATCTCACCCCCGAGTTATCATTGACTTTATCATCTATCATCTGAGTGTACGAAACGACCCGTACAGTCGAGTCAACAACTAAATTAAAAAACCAGCACGTCATGGCCCCTGTTAATTTCGTGTGATATATCTCTGCACGCTCAATACTAGGGTTATCCGGACAGCGGTAATTTATCACATAGATTTTCTTTTACAGGTCAGTAAACCTCAAAGGTGGGCTATATTTAGACACTTAAAATTCCGCCATCTTTAAACTTTTTCGCTAGTTAGAAAGAGAGCTTTAAGGTCCTGTTGTGGGTTAATATGAGGTGACACTACAATCAAAAATTCGGGTGCTTAAAGACAGGTAAATATAATATTAGAATTGAGGACTGCAAGTGAAAACTCAACCAAGACAATATTATTATTTTCATTAAAGTTATTTAACTGGTTGTTGTTATTGTATTTTAATAAAGTGTGTTCTAGTTATAGTTACAAATTCGGATGAAAAAAGGAGGCGCTTCGCTCGCGGGCGCGCCCGGCCGCCGGTGCAAATCCGAATCGTATTAGTTTTAAATTTAGAATAAATTTTACCGACAATATTCAAACCTAATTAATTTCAAATTGATAGATAGTTTATTGCACTATATCAAAGTTAACAAGTTTACAAATCTGTGCATTCTTTATTTTGCATTTTAAACTCAATTTTTATGATCAAACAGAATTTTTTATGATTTTTACAATAATACTAGCTGACCCGGCAAACGTTGTTTTGCCAAATAAAAAAAAAAAAATAGATGTTGGCCGATTCTCATAGATACCGGATAAGCACAAAAAAAATCATCAAAATCGGTCAAGCCGTTTCGGAGGAGTATGGCAACGAAAACTGTGACACGAGAATTTTATATATTAGATTAGATAAGCCTAATTGAATGATTTTTACCCATTCATAGCTATAAGCTATAAATATCTTAAAACATCAGCTTTACGCGATTTCACACACCGTAAAGTTTGAACCAGTAAGACTTTTTGATAAAATATAGCGCATGACCTTTCTAATCGCGTGTTTAACTGAAACGCGCAATTTTTTTTTTTAAATGAGACTAAACCTCAATCTCACCTGATGATAAGTTAAGATGAGGTCGAAGTTGACAACACAGGGCTTAAAAAGGACCTGGCTCTTTATAAAATACTAAGTTTTGATACAAGAATTTCGGGATAAAATATAGCCTATAACCTTCCTCTAGAGTTGGGCTATCAAATGCAAAAAGAATTTTTCGAATCCCACTCGTTGTTTCTGAGATTAGCGTCTTCAAACACAAACAAAACAAAAAACAAACTCTTCAGCTTTATATATTAGTATAGATTGTTGGAAATATTTGGCAGTAGGTAATATTTGGCGGCAGATTTCGTATGAAAGGTAGTCGTTAGCCAAGCGGGGCCCACTCGGATTAGTCGCCTTTTACGACACGCTTATTCAGGGGTGGTAGGGCTGTTCTAAGCCAACCCTACACGGGCTGCAGGACTCGCATTTATTTCTTCTTACATCCGCGCACTCCTCGCTATGTTATCCATGATATTTATAGCTGTTCCACACTCTAGCGAGATTCTCGCGAGAACTGTAGCGAGAACTTCTTTGGGTCCACACTCTCAAGGTTCTCACTACAGTTCTCCCGCTCGATGACATGTATGTCAGAGCTAACGTTAAGTTGGCGATATTAAGATGTTAGTATCTATGACTTCTTGGTAACGGAAGTAAAATAAATTATTTATATTTGAGAATTATCCATGAACACTTATTTATTAATACAGTGAACTCGGGAATAGAAAAGAAAAACACGTACTAATCCTGTTCAACAAGTGATGTTAAGAAAATAATCGTCTAATAAATATGTTTTCACATTTGCATTAAAAAATAAACGTGATTCGAACTATTAGGTAACAGTTATTCAGTAAACAAAAATAACATACTTTTCAAAAGGATTATTTAAGTAAAACATAATAGGCAATCTACAAAAACTACAATCAAAACTCATCAGTGGCCTCATTCTCAATGTTATGCCTCACGATGACGTAATCCAGGAATCCGCTGGCGGCTGTGGAGGTGTTTCTTGGTGCCGAGCCCATGCTATGAACCACACCACACTCATGACGTGAGAACAGCAACCAAGAGTTCCATTACCCTCTATGCAAGAGGAGAGAAAACCTGTGAATTCAAACTTTCACATTTTTTATAATTATTAGTGAAATAAAATTAAAAAATTATACATAAGGTATTTGTATACATAGCTCGTTGATAACATATTTAGATGTATGCTAATAAACTAATAAACAAAGCTTTTTCATTCTTCAGGAAATAAATTAATCTCATTAGCTTGCTACATGGGTTCATAAAAGAATTTCTTAATTACGGAAAGGAGCTATCGCGTATATTCATTAGTTTCATTACGTGATAATTAAATGCAAAGATGTTTTTTTACTAACTGCAATTAAAGCATTACACAAGGTGTTCCTGTTCAATTTCCATAACTCTAGGGTATTAATGGGACCATGAAATAGAATCAGATAACATATGAATAATTTTTATATATTATTTTTTGTTTTTATTTTCATGCAAAATAATTCAAATCAGTCAAAACATCTTATGTAAAACACCTTTAAAGCAAAGTATGACAACGTCGCATTTTCTGTCTGATTTTTTAACAGGTACAGTTCGCAACGCTTTGCGTTGTACATTGTATGCAACGTTCCTCAATGTTTAAAATGTTTTTGTTGTTTATTTTATGGCTTCAGTGACAAGCGTCTATTGAATTAATGTTAAAGAGATTTTACAAGGGTAATAATTTATGAACTCATCAAGACAGATGATATCTTGGAAATTATGCATTTTTGAACCACATATTCTTTGGCAAAAAGTATTGTTTTTTAGTAAGGAACAAAACCTTAAAGTTATGGGTAATCAACAGGAACAACTTGTATAAATACATGGGTCTGTTTATCATACATTGATAGTATGTTAATAGATCTCCTAATTATATTTTTTAGAAGTTTCAGTAAAAGTTAATAAGAACTTATTAATATAGTATTTCGTTATAAAATTTAATGTATATTTAAATTTACCAACAAACTCTCCAATCTATTCTTACAAGCATTTTAAAGCT
Source organism: Stenoptilia bipunctidactyla (assembly GCA_944452665.1). Lineage (NCBI taxonomy): Eukaryota > Metazoa > Arthropoda > Insecta > Lepidoptera > Pterophoridae > Stenoptilia > Stenoptilia bipunctidactyla. Next base: position 914,139 of record CALYBW010000058.1, read on the forward strand.
TTCACTAAAATAACTGTATTGAAATTCCTAAGTGGTTAACCATTATTCTATTTTAATCATAAATTTTTATGTCCCTTAGTCAATTAAACTATGAATGAAACTGCAAAGTGAACAAGCTCAACACGCTTCAGTTCCAAACTTCAAATGGAAGTACTCGTACTCGTTTGGAGACGTTGGTTTAAGTTTAAAAGGTCTTCGTGTTTTAACGATGTCTTGCGTTCTGCAAAATTTCACCATCACGCCTTTTCTTAACCTTAAAATATTTTTACATCCGCACTACCTCAAACAATATCTAAATCTTATTATATTATTCTTTTCGAAAGATTATATTTTTATTAAATTTCCAAACCGCGACCAATTTTGAGATGTTGGTTTAAGTTTAATAGGTCTTCGTGTTTTAACGAGACATCGTGTTTGATTGCGTTCTACTAAATTTCACAATCACGGCTGGTGGATTATTTTCTTAACCTTTAACTATTTTTACATCCGCACCACCTCAAACAATCTGTCTTCATGGAAAATGACAACGAGGAATATAAAACCACTTTATAAGAAACCATTTTCATTATTCCAGATACTCCTGAAAATAATTTTAAATACATATTTTTTTTTACACACAAATTAGTTTTTTTCTTTCAAAATACACACCTAAGTTGAGTGTCTTAACAAGCAACTGAATTATCTATATAAAATAAAATAAAATAAATAAAATAAAATCCTCAGACAATCACACCTACTACATGGCCCCAAAGTAAGCATAGCTTGTGTTATGGGATACCATGCAGTGAACTGGGGGGAACCTAGAATATAAATCCAGATACGGAACATTTTTTTTCTTGTTCCGTGCGGGAATCAAATCCGCAACCACTGGCGTCTGAGGCAAATAGGTTTACCTCATCGCCAAAATGGTCGTCATCATCGCATATAATCGTATCGTGACGTTTCTTATTGAGAAGCAGGGATCCGAGATGGTCCAAAAGTTTAAAGTAATGTCCTAGCCATAGCTCTTTCAAAAGAAAAGGTGACCATTATTTTACATTATTTATTTTTGTCGTAATGAAGTTCAACATATGCCAATGTTTTGATTAGAAAGATCTACGCCGCCCCCTACATTTTCAATATTCAATTTGATTACAGCAGGTTGAACTATCTAGAAATATTTTGTTCATTTGTTGCGATGAGGGCCTTGTTTTACGCAATGGTTCAACCGACTCAACCGACGCAGTATTTGAACCAACTGTAATGACAGTTGTCAGGAGATGAATAGTCATAAGTGACTTAGGCTTCCGCTTTAATTTCCTGGAGAAGAAAAGATAATGCTACCATTATCTGTTAAAAACTATTATAATTATAGTACCTATACTTGCTATTACTGAATTAAAATATATATTTGTTTATCACGATTCCATTCACCTGGCAGATTTTGAATATTAACAAAATTTTCATCAGCCGAATCCTCATCTATAACCTCCTCATTCTCGTTCTCTAGTGGCAATATTGAGACCACCGTAAAACAAAAGAACACCAATGTTATAAACTTCAAAACATATAATATTTCATGCAATTTTGATAGTTGAAATTTGACTGGAAGATAAAGATAAAGTCGCTCGTGACCACGGGGTCTGCAAAGACACCGAAACGTCGAGTTAAAATGTAAAATATAAATTATACGCGATTAATCCGGTTAAAAAGTAGTTTTATTTAAATTATGAATCGTGAAAACTTAATACAATACAATTTTGATAGTTTTCCTTCTTGTAATCTGGAACCATAAGTAAAATACTATAGATGCCTATTCTCCTACCGGGCGTTAATAACACCCATGACATGACATATATCGATAAAAAATACTTTAATAGTAAATAATTAAAAAATGTTTGAGCATATATTCATTGATCACACTTTCAACTTGTAAGATTTTGCATAAAAATGTTTCTTTTATATAATATTATACGAAAAAAACATACTTTTCAGTCGACATTCTAAAAAGAAAACACTTTGCATTTTAAAACTGAAAAAAAACTATAGAATATTCTCTCAAAATCGTCACGTGGAGCGTTATAAAACTTAGATGGGTACTTAATTAAATTTAAAAAAAATATCGACCTTCAATCACTTTTGATAGAAGCAATCTCGGGGTACTTTTAATATTGATTTCGTGGCGTTATAATGCCCGGTTGGAATAAGTGGATTAAATATTGCCGGAAATTGTAAGCGGTGATATTCGGCGGCAGATATTATCTTCCATGCTGGACTGGGAGCGTAAGAAAAACATAGAATGTGCCAACTTCTTCTCTTCCCAGGTATACTGTTAAAGTCAGTTAAGGGACAGAAGTTTTATTGGCGTTTTTCGGGCAATAGGTTTACCCCCTTTCACTGCAATAGTCTCTCTCCATCATAAAAAATCCTCTTAACGTGTCAAAAGTGACATCAAATGGTTTTATAGCCTCTGGTGTTCTGCCTACCCCATAAGGGATACAGGCGTGATGTTATGTATGTATTTTATATGAGGATAGGATCCGTCAACTTTTATTGTAGGAGGGTAGATTTAGGATCATTATAAGCCAATTGAATATCTGCATTTAATATTGACGTAAAATATCTACCAGGAGCTTCTCTACCAAGGGAGAACATAGATTCTGTAAATAAATTATTTTCATTAGGGGATAACTTAGTCTACAGGCAGTAGAGCTAAAAGGGAACCACACCCTTTCCTAAAAAAACCTACATAGTAATAACCCTTCGAAGTGTAACTGTAACAAATCTAAATTTATTTTATGAAATTGAAAAAGTATACCTACATAGATTTGTTCTGTTCAAACTTTTATAGAAATTTAATTTCTAATGTGTATATGTTTTTCTTTTCAGGTAAGGAAAGCAGAGCTTCGTATTTTAACTAAAAATATCGGTACTAAAGAAAACAGAGACGATTTTACAAGCGCTGCTACAGTAAGTACGATAGGTACAAATCGGTCATCCACATCTTTTATACAAGTTGACTGGGTACAAATTTTAGATACTGAAGGAGAGCACTCTGAACTCGATTCTGATCATAATTATGTATCAAAAGTAGGTATATTTTTCACCAGAAATCCCTATGAATAAATAAAGAGACCTTACTACACTTTTCCCGACGCGCTGCCTCAGTCAACAGTCAACACGCACACAGCACTGTTCCCGCCCCACGCACACCACCACCCGCGAAGTATCTATTGCATTACACTGATGTAGTGGATGTAACCATGCGTTGCGTAATGCATTCTTTCACTTTTGGTTAATTTTACTCATTAAATAATAAATATTTATTTTTTCTCTTCATGTATGATCTCAAAATATCACGTCCTGGAATTTTGAAAATGACCCACCAGTCTCCCTGTATACTCTTTTAGTTTACCCGTTCGTAGGGAACTTCAAGATAACTTTTTAATTGCAATTAAAATATTTTATAGATCTCACTTAACGAAAGCATAATATACAATCTTTATCATTTTCGTTTTATATTCAACAACATAATAGGACGATGCCGGATGGGTACAATTAAAATAATGGTCACTCGTGATATAAAATCTTCTTCGAACAACTAAATAGAGTTTTATCTGGTTTGCAAGTGAAGCGTTGTTCTTGGAACTCACTTAAGACAATTTGGAAACACTCAGCCGTTTAAATGTCAAGTTTAAAAAATGTCTTATAAAAATTTAAACCCTAAAAAATCTATAACAAATTGACGGACACAAATTATGCAACTTGTACATTTAAGCCATCCTACACGTTGACATGTTTAATATATTCGAATATGTATTTTGTTTCAAATTTGAATTAAACAAGAAACAGCCATTTTCTCAAGTACCTACTAGTATTAAACATTTGTATTGACAGAATAACGCGAGTCATAATTTACAAATAGCGCCATCTATCAAAGGCTTAGCATAGCTTATGTTAAACAATCCAGATGAAAGATAAAAAAATACTGAATGAAAAAAACGCAAGATAAATATCTGTAGATCATACGATACTGTTTTATATAGCAGGGTTCGACCCCGCAACTTCTTCCATGTAAACCGGCTATTCGCTCTAGGTATGACACGAAATCCTTTAAAGCTCCTAGGAAAATAATTTAAAACGCCATTCATATTATTCTATCAGCTGACATTACCTATTTCTAAGTCTCAGTTTAATTTAGGTATTCTTTCTTAGAGCAAAATGTGTAATTAAGAATTCCGAATTTCCCTCGACCGCATTTCGCGGAGCTGCCCACATTCGTTGATCTTTGTTTTTGTTTTGGCACGAAGAAATATGAGAAAATGAAAGTCATATAGAAGGCCTTAAGAAAATACAGGATAATTCTTCTGTATCGCGCAATTGTATTCTAGGCTTTTTTTCGGTGATTACGTTCAAATTGCGTTTCAATTCAGGTGAGGTGATGGTAAGCAACGATAAGGTCGAAGATGAAAGCACAATGGTTTAGGAATAAACTACCTTTTCAAATTGTAACTGACTCTGATTGTAGCGCTGGTCAAACCACCATTTACTTGAATCAATCGCCTTTTACGACAGGCTTAAGGAAACTCTATAAAATCAAGAGAAACGTCTTCTAATTAAACTATACATGAAAGTTTTAGACAATATTAATACTAATAAAACGTTCATACGCAAGTCAACACATTATGTAAATCATGAAGCTGTCTACGTGTATTTATAATTTATGTTAACCAGAAATATCCTTTATTACCTACATATTAAATTCCCCAACGCTTGACATTCTGTACGTTTGATATTTTGTCCTAATGGGTTACCCTGGGCAGTCGTAAATAACTAAGCATTGCCTAAGCGTTGAGAAATTTAAGACATTTAGTATATTGTAGGGTTCAGTACAGAGACAGGGATAATTACTTATAGTGTGGTCGGAGGCCATAGCGATGTAATAGTTAAATACTAACTTTGGGTGTTAATGGGCATTAAACCGTACAGGGTTGACGAGATATTTTATTATCTGTCCCCTGCTGGTAATACTGCGTGGGTTTTTATGTTATCTTGGCGACAGTGTTACTAGCAATCGTAAGTACGCAGTTAAGTAAAATTGGCAGTTGTTTTTGGTAGTGCTAAAGCTTGTCTCGTTGTATATTTGATTTATTTTATGTCTAGATACAGAAGTGTTATAATTTTATAGCATGTTATTGGCGTAGTCCTTGTATCAAAATGCGATTTGATAGTGATATTTTCATAAGGTTTATCAATAAACAAATACATATTGATTTTAAAAATAACAAAAATACACTGATTATGATATAATTGCAAATATTTTGCATTATTACACGCTTATCTAGCCTCCATTTCGTGATACTTAAGTAACATCTGAATTTACATGATAATGTCGGCCTACTAGCGGTAATGCTAGATGTACTGTTTTCGGATCCTGGATGGAAAATATACCTAGATATTTGCGCGCCGAACGCAGATATTTGCCGTCAAGTTAATTCTTATCTGTTGTAAAAGTCCTCAAAAAAATTCGAACTTTATAATAATTTGTTGTTTATATGTAATTCATTTCAGCTGTAATAAAGCTAGTTTTCCAAATTATACTATCTTATACCATTAGCATTACCACTATTGTTTTCTACCAGTTTTTTTTAATCATTTAACGATCTATAAACACAGACCCAAGTCCCAGTCGTCCCTTATCTAGAGCTCGTAAAGCCGCCATAAAACAGTGTTTTGGTGAAACAAAATAATTTATATGCCAGACGTAAAAGAAGTTCGTCCATAACTTTGTTTATCTGGTCCTTATTTGATGTGAAAAGAAACTTGGAACTATGGATTTAGTAAGTGATCGAAGGGTTCGCCAAAGACAGCATTGAGGAAGTCAGTTTAAAAAAATAACATAATAATAATTAAAAAGTGATGAATTTGAGAATTAACCTGTACTTTCTGTCTTCGTCGTCTGAAGTTACTAGAAAAAGTTAAGTAAATTAAAGTTTAGATAGCTTAGTAGAGTGTAAGTTTAATAGAGTGGATTATACAAACAAACAAAAAAATATTGAAAATCTAAGAAGCTCACAGGATTGAAGTACACATGTCTTACGCTATATATATAGATTTCTTTCCTTTAAGATGTTTTAAGGTAAACAAAGCCTTCAGAATAATCCCGCAAGAAAAAACTCAAATAAACGATGGCGTGGTGTGTGTTGGTAAAGATTTAAGTTGTTGGAAAACTTCGTAAAGATTGTGAAACAATAAAGTTATCTCAAAAGTCAAAGTATTTACTTTCAATACGTTAACTTCGAAGAAGTTGACGTTAACATAGCTTTTGTGTACAATATTTATATAAAATTATCTTACATTATGGAAAGAAGTTACACAGTTTCACTATTTAGTCCCAGTTCGAAAAGATTAGGATGATATAGTTTTGTTTAGCCAATCAGCATAATGTTATTACGATATATTACGGAATTATCATCCTAGAAATATCATTATTTCAGTCCCAGCTTAGTCTGCAGCTTAGACGGCAGCTTCCCCGTGAATAACACAGTAACAGAAAAATGTTTTTTTTTTTTTTTTTGTTTTTCCGCCACAGAAAATTTTGGCACCCCCTAAAACAAGCTTTAACCAGTAAAGCAAGCTTTAGCGGGAGGAGGATGAATGGGCATTCTATAAGCTGTTAACCCCAGTGGCTAACGGAGAATAGAATGCCCAGACAGTGTGGAGACTCACTCAGTGAAGCCGAGCATACCCACTAAACATCCCCCTTTACGACCTACCTTGATTCAGGTACTTGATCATTTATCGGAGCGACAGCCAATTGGAGAGAGAGGCTGCGCAGTGAGCGGCATCCGGACGGCTGCCACCAAAAGGAACTGAAAGCGAGAAATTCAGAAGCTACGAGTAAGACTAGCAGAAATGACAAAGCTGAAACTAAGAGATTATCTAGAGCGATCGGACTCACTCTGAGATAGGAATGCTGGAAAGAAGGACTACGTTTAGAGACGTTGAGCTTGCTGGAGTTTCCTGATAAGGGGAGCGAACTTGATTAGGACCGGAAGAGCACCGTTGAAACCCTCTGGGCTGGCGTCGAGAGCGGCGCCGAAAGCCAGGATGGGAGCGAGCTGGATCCAGAACGCCATGCGGTCTTGAGAACCTTTTGCGTTCTGGCACTGGGAAGCCGATTTGGCGGCCGGTTGCGATTGAGTCGCGACCCGGCTGCGCTGACCTGGAACGATAGAAGTAAAGGCTTTGGGGGCCTTTGAACTGACTGGAGGAGCGTCCGAGCTAGGCTGCGGTCGCTCTCTCCAGTTCTCGGTGGGCTTCACGGTAGCCCTGGCAGCACGCGGTGCCTTGGGGCAGCCGCGAAAGTTTGCTGTGTGGCCTGACTGGCCGCACAAGACGCAGGACGGAGCGGTGGGCGATTCGGGAGTGCGAGAGCACTCCTCAGTCCCATGCGGATCTAGGCACTTGACGCACCTAGGGGAAGCAAAACAATTTGCCGCCGCATGACCATACAGTTGGCAGCGGTGGCACTGACCTGGGAAACCACGCTTGTGTGGAACTTCAACGCGGATGTTGGACAGACCGCACACGGTGGGCTTGCCTCTGAAAATGGACTGCCCTTGCGGGTTCTTCGCTAGGATCACTAGCGCAAGTGGGAACTGCTTGCCTCGGCGGCTGTGCATTTTGTGCACAGATTCGACGGGGAAGCCTTGAGAAGACAAGTCCTCTTGGATTTGCTCGTTCGAGAGCTCGAACGGCACGTTCCTGAGGACGGCACGAATCTTACGCTCCTCAGGGAGAGCGTAAGTGTGGTACTCGAGCTTTTGATCAGCAAGAAGCCGAGTAAGATTCCTGAAATCGGAAATGGAACTGACAACGACCTTAATAGAGTCACCCACGTTGGATTCCTTACTATACTGGATCTTGGGATTGTGCCTACCGCAGAGTGCTGAGACCTCGGTCCAGCGGCTCTTGTCCCGTAGAAAGACGGGGGGCGGAGACTTGACTTTCGGCGGAGCCGAATCTGATTGTGATTGCGACGCAGGCTGTGTTGCTGGGATCGCTGAAACGGATAAGGGCGCGAGTGTAGGCACAGAGGCCGGTATCGCTGGGGACAACGGCGTTGCTACATCACTCGAGGCCTGGCTATCTGGAAGGGAAGGAAGCGAAGTAGAAGTTGCTGACTGCTTCTTCTTTTTCGACTTAGACTTGGATTTTTTCTCGACGAGAGTGAACTCCGAATCTACCGAATCTTTCACGTTAGAATCAGACCCACTATCAGGCGGTGTTGTTTTCCGCTTAGACGCAGAAGACTGGCTAGCTGGCTCGCATACCGACATAGGTTCGGGAACTGGAGACGCTGGAGACATGGACAAGAAACCCGGGGGGACAAGCAACGAAGAGGCGCTACTAGACGCAGCGGGCTGGGAAGCTGGAAGAGAGGGAAATGACAGGAGGGCTTGGGCGGCCCTCGCGGCGGCCTGTGCAATCGGGATCGGAGTGGTTGCCGGAGGTACCTGAAAATTCAAGACAGCCGGAACGGCTGGAGCTTGAGAAAGACGAGTGCGTAATACCTCTAGTTCTTTAAGACTAGCATCTAATTTCTGAGACTGTTCCGCTATAACCTGACGTTTAGCGGAAATATCCTGACGTTTAGCTTCCATTTTTTGATGTTGGACATCATTTTCCTGGTCTAACTCAACTAATTCCTTTTCTTTAGCAGCAATTGTTTGATCTTTATCAACCAATATTTGCTCAAGAGACTTGATACGAGACTTATAATGACGGACGATCCTAGATTTTTCGGCTTCGAACTCAGCCTTGAGGTGGGCGATATGATCTTCGGGATCCATCGTTCTACCTGAAAATCCCTATCTTGAACGAACCTACGTGCCGATGAACGGCGAAATGGCTGCAAACTGCGCTGTAAGAAAAAACGACCTAGTACGGACCTATTGCCGGTGAACGGCGGACGATCAGGCTTAGTTGTCACGGTTACGTATCCACCTGACCAGCGATGCTTCGGCCGGCAGCAGTCGGGTCCGCCCACTCGGGTCCGAGTGAAGTGAGTTGTTGATTTAGGAATGCGAACATCTGTAGAATTTCGGTTTGGAATTGATGGAATTGATTCTGACTTACCGGACCCCGGAGTTCTTGAACTTCTCCGGGCCTAGCCCTGGATTCGATGGGGGCCTCCATCGAATCCGGGGGAACCTGAACTATTCTGAAAGGAAGCCTATTCCTAACAAGGAACCTACTTGCCGGTGAACGGCGAAGGACTACACAAACTGCGCTGAAAGAAAGATCAACCTAACACGGACCTATTACCGATGAACGGCGACGATCAGGCTTAGTTGTCACGGTTACGTATCCACCTGACCATGCTTCGGCCGGCAGCAGTCGGGTCCGCCCTGAAAAGGGCAGATGAATTAGCCCCGACACCACACAGCCTCCACAAGAGAAAACTTTCCGAAAGAGCTTAACTTGGCACCTGACCCGCACGAGTGCGGGGGAGGGAACAAGGGCAGCGCAATACGAACACTCGGGAGCGGCCGCAGACACGACCGTTCGGGAGCGAACGCAAACGGGAAGTGACAGAAAAATGTTTGTGTAGTAGGTATTTTAATAATTGTAACTGAGAAATTTATTTATCAATTTTATCATAAGCAACATATCAGAAGCATTTCACATTCATCCCCATATAGTAAACTAGCTGTTGCCCGCGACTTCGTCCGCGTGAATACCGGTTATGGGAGTTGGATAAATAATATATAATATAATATCGTCCTTGAAGTTCAAAGTCAAAATCGATTCAGTTGTTTAGCTGTGAAAGCGTTACTGATAGATAAACAGAAAGAGTTATTTCAAAAACTGTTACAACAAAGCTGTCATTCGCAGTTTCACCTAGGTTTTGTGAAAAAGACCTACAAAAAATAAAATAGAAAAAGTATATACCAAACAGGAATACCCTACGAAAGGCACACTGGGTAAAAGTAAGGCTGCAAACTGGACGGCAGCAACAGCGTGGACGGCAGCGACAGCGAGAGTGACAGCGGCGCGGGCAGCGACGCGACGCGGGGAATCTGCGGGGCTAGCATGCTACCGTCGACAATGATAAATCGGGCCTTTTATCGATATTTTCTTAGAATATGGTATTTAGTGTAAGTAATTTATTAAGACTATGACATATTTAGTTCTGTAGTCTTAATCATGGTATCAAATTGAGTAATTCTATCTGTTATGGTGCGCATATTAGCTTACATAATAGGATAAAATAACAAAATAATATTTATCTTGTCGATTCGACTATTTATCGATAGTTGCATGTTAGCCCTGCTAGGCCGTTCTCGACGCCAGCGGGCGCTCTAGCGATTTGTCGCAGTTTCATACAAACTCAATACTTTATATCGTGTCGCGGAAATCGCGTCGCTGTCGCTGTCGCTGCCGTCCAGTTTGCAGCCTTATGGGGGTATGTATAAGGGAAGGTTTATATGTAGGTAGGTTTATAACATAGATGGTGCCCGCGACTTCGTCTGCATTGAATTAGTATTTAGAATAGGTTATTTTCTTCTCCAAGGTCCTATCTAAAAAAATAAACATGAAGGATCTTCCCCCATATAATATGTAGGTATAACTCCTAACCAATAACTATCTATTACATTACAAAGGCACATTCTAGGTAAAGCTATATTACTGTAAAGTTTCATAAAAATCCATTCGGTAGTTTTTGCGTGAAAGAGTAGCAAAAATCCATCCGTCTAGCCATTATCATTGTATAATATGTTTAGTAACCTATATGTTTGGCTGTTTTTCACGGTCAAACGGCTTAGCCAATTTTAATGTAATTTGGTATGGTAGTTCATAAAGTCCTCTGTTGAGTTTTGACACATACACCTTTTTTATTCTGAAGAATTCTACGGGTTCTGACTTCCAAGAGGCAGAAACGATCAATAAAGAAAACCTAAACGATATTGAGTTCCATTATTTTACGTTTAACTTTTTTACAATATATCTCTGTATGTACACTACCTACATTAAATCTAGCAAGAAGCTTCATTTATTAATGATTTAGCCCTATCAACATAGCAAACTTTTCTAGTACATACCAACTATCTTTCGGATTTATTATAATATTATATGTCAGCCACAGATGTCAGCAGAATAGAACAAACAGACAGACACAAAAAGACATTTTTTTTCTTTCAAATTCTTACTTTTTTTTTCATTTCTTAATAACCTTACATATTTTTTTTGTAAAAATATTTCATGTTCACACGTTATTGTTTACTGTTTTATATATATATATGTATGTGAAGATAGATGTATGGTAAAGATTAATACAAAAAAAATATATAATTAAAAAATAAATACGCGAGCAGGATCGAACCCACGACCTTAGACTCATGGTCGGTCTACGCGCAACTGAGCTATGAGTACTTCTGATCTGTATGCCGAACATCTCCACCATATTCTAGTAAGTTTTAGGCATAACTTTTAAAAATCTATTACAATTTTTTAGTTCCTCGATTTTTTTTATGTCTGCAGAATCTGCTCATCATCCTGGGCAACTTTTGTTAAGGCATCATATCTATATTTCTTACGGTTTTGATGATCCCTTAAGGGTTCTGCATCAGGTGTTCCAGTAACCGAAATAAAATATACCCTATATGTTGCCCCGGCTTCACAGCTATACATCAAAAAAAGTTTCATTCAAATCCGTCCAGCGGTTCCAGAGATTAGCGTGTGCAAACAGACAAACTTACAAACAAACAGACAAATTTTTTTTTTCAGATTCTTACTCTTTTTTCATTTCTTCATAACCCTAGATAATTTTTTTTGTAAAAATATCAAATGTACAGACACGTTTTTTTTACTGTTTTATTATATGTATTGATGTTCCAAAAAGTGAAATAAAAAATGCGCTTCGATAGTTCCTTGGTAGCTATGGTTTGGAACGAACTGAAATTGATTTATCATTATTCATCTTCAACTTAATTTCATAACATATTCAACACATACACACATAACTTCACGCCTGTATCCATTATGGGAAGGCAGAATACCAGATGTCATGTTTGACGAATTTGGAGGTATTATAATGATGGAGAGAGGCTATTGCAGTGACAGGGGGACAGCCTATCATACAAAAAACGCCAACAAAACCTCTGTCCCTTAACTAACTTTTACAGTATGCCCGGGAAGAGGAGCAGCTGGTACATTCTTTTGTTTTTCTTTTCACCCAGTCCAGCACGGTAGTATATAACATATTCAAAGAAGTCTTAAAACAGGTAAAGATTCCTTTTAGTTAAGTTAAAAGTAGCCGATGATTTGGGGCTGTTTAGTTAATTTATACAGATAAAATATAATTAACTCTTACATTTTTCGCCGATGTAGCTAATAAAATAAAATAAAATAAATAATAAAATCCCCAAACGATCAAAACAACGACATGGCTCCAAAGTAAGCATATCTGTGTTATGGGATACCATGTAGCGAACTAGGGGGGAACCTAGAATTTAAATACATAAATAGATAAACACCCAGACAAGGATTTTTTTTTTCTTGTTCCGTGCGGGAATCGAACCCGCAACCACTGGCGTCTGAGGCAGACAGGTTAGTGGTCGTCATAGCTATCAGAAAAAACTTGTGAACTAGTTTCAAACATAGATTAAAGGTCAACGTCTTTGTCATTCCATGATAAACCATACTTATCAACACAGATAGCATAATTTGTGATAATCTGGATCGTGGTGTAAATATTTATATAGCGATTGAAGATAGGTGTGAAGTAACTTGTAAATAAACAGCAAAAATGCATGACGTGTCACTCAGACGTGTTGGCGATAACGATAAGCTTGCGATATTAAGATGTTTGTATGACTTCATGGTAGCGGAAGTATGTTGGTAGGACTGTTAAAGAGGGCGCTAAATGCAATGAATGACTGACATTCGATTGCAGCGCCATAAATTATATCTTGAAGTAGGGTGATGGCAAGTGACACATGGACGGTTAGGAAGGCTAGGCGTGCGGACGTGTCTCAAACGGACGGTTTATAGTAGCTCGGTATTAATTGATTTTAGCGTTGTAATGGTAAAGTAATAGCGGAACGTAATAGCGAATAAAGATTGTATTGTGAATAAGCCGGTATTATGACCAAGCCGACATTATCAGGACTGAGTAACTGCCTTCTGATTATTTCTATCGTGTTTAATAAGCGTCATCGCTCACAGACGTGACCGTTTTGGTGACCATGATATGCCTAAAACTGTCAAGGCTCAATAGTTTTTTGTAAAGCAATACTCTGCTTAGATCAAAATTGCGTTCTCTTATATCGAGCTATCTAATGTTATACAGCCTTTAACTTCAGATTTAAAAATCAGTATTTATTAGCAACATTTGACATTTATTGATCTTAGTTTGATGCAGCAAAGAAATGTCAAAAAGAACTATTGTTTAGTCATCTGAGCAGTGTATTTCATTGTAAAATTAAGTCTTTATCATTCAAAGATCCTTCTATGGAAAAACAAGTATCAAAATAGTATTCCACAGTCAGTTTTTCTTCGCTTTAGCTACCTATTACATTCACATTTTACTTAATTTTCACACGAAGTATTAGTAGTTAGCAGTTACTAAATTTTAACCGTGTTTAACTTGTCAAAATCAAAAAATTATAATATTTCATATTTTTGGTCACATATTATGCTTTAAATATTTTAGTCATCTTTATATGTATAAGTTCTACCGTATATCAATTAAGGTACTTACGTTCAACTCATTAACAAGAATACCTAAGAATTTAAAAACAAAACAAAGACTCATTAACGAAAGTTTGCTTTGCTGATTTTCTTTTAGAATATTTTCTGTTGAGAGTGAAAATGCTTTTGCTAAACAAGTTGAACTTTTACCTTGATCAAAAGTCACAACGTTCCCATAAAACTACTACACGTAGTCTATCTTTCCAGACTATCTAGACCCTCTGGAAAGGAAATTCAAAGAGTTGAACGAAACGATTTTATCGATCCTCTTTGGTATGGAACGAAGTTCCTACGTCTGTTTTTGCCGGGTCAAAAGTTTCCTACTCGATGCTTATGTAATCACCAGGACGTATGGAAGAGGAACGTTTTTTTTTCAATAAGAGGGAAAAATGTAACACTGTGGCGTTCTTACTTAATCTCTAATCTAAAGTATTTTTTTTCTAACAAACAAAAGTCATAAAATTATAAACTTATAACACCCCTCTCGTTTTGCGTCGGGGGTTAAAAACTAAAACCTATTATACCTAACATAATTAAAACTAGAGTATAATCTATTAACTTAAAATAATCTTGTAATGTTCATTATTAATTTCCAAACTTTTCTATAAAATAATCTTAATTACGTGTTTTCCTTTTCGAAATAACAATAATTGATTATAACTATTGTTATTCCAGCTTCAATTGAAAATATAATATATCTAAGATATACAACACAACTTTACTCCTAGCTAATATTGATTTGGATATAAATAAAAATAGCAATCGCGGACATCAGCTGTTGCACCAATGTAAACTTTTGCTTACATTGTTGGAACGAACAATGTCTCGTCTCACAAGAGACAAAGAAGCAATTAAGTGATCGTTCAGAATATATTGAAAATAAAAACAACAACAAAACTGTCGGATTTATATTTGCGTTACCAGCTGTTGCTTGCAACTTCGTTAGCGTCGAAGATCTAAAGGTAGATAATGTCTGGAACAATTACGTAAAACGTCTACTTAAAAAGTTTGTCGTGAGATTTAAAATACTACGAGTAACGTGTCTATATCCTATCCACAAAAACGAGTTAATAGAGCGTTGTCTCTGTCACAAATCACATACAAAGACAAAAACATGGTTAGTGGGAGTCAACTTAGTGACAGAAAAAAGTTTAAGTTCATAATGCAGTGTTTTTGTGTGCCTAATAAATGATTTATTTATTGTTTTTACCACTTTGCTTGATTTTGGATAATAAAGTCAATTTTTAAAACTAAACTTTTTTTCTATTTATGTATACCAATTATAATGTATAATGATGTAATACCAATTTAGGTAAAATATATTAAATTTAATCTTAATTTTCCAGGGGGATAAAATAATTAGGTATTAATAATACTCCGATATCACTCCGACGTATCACTGATGTTACTGTCACCTCATTCATCTTTAAATTAAGAACTCTATAGATGGAAATCCAATGAATACTGAGCTTTCATGAATAGGTGAGCTTTCATGACATCATTGTTTGAAGGAGATCCCATTGAACTCCTCATAGCCATGTTCCTTATCATTTTGAAGGCTCAGAAGGCTCGTCGCCGTCTTTTTTCCACAGAATTTATATTTCGGCCATCTTATTTCAAACCGATTAGATAATTGAATAGTTTCGCTTATTGCATTTTCAGCGCAAATAATCTAAAATAATAATCAGAATGTAATTTATTACATGGACAGTCACGTGTAATAAGACGTACGTCTTATTCAGTTGTGATAAGGTTCAAATTCCAATGAAAATATATACATCTTATGAGACGTGACTGGACACCATATAGTGGAACTAGGTGCTATTCTAGTAATTACCCAGACCCGGGCCAGCTTAGAGAAGTTTGTTTCCTTATATGGCTCGGCTTGAACTCGAATCCAGGACCTCTCACGCCGCCGTAGCCAAACTCAAATATACAAATATCTTTATTCTCACTTTATTCTTTAGGCTGCAAACTGGACGGCAACGACAACGACAGCGAGAACGACAGCGGCGCGAGCACCGACGGCGCGAAGAATCTGGGCCGTTCTCGACGCCAGTGGGCGCTCGAGCGATTTGTAGCATATCAATACTTTCTATCGCGTCGCGGAAATCTGTCACTCTCGTTGTCGCTGTCGCTGCCCTCTAGTTTACAGCCTTATTCACACTTCACTAATACAATTGAAACCATCAAAGTGTAAATCTATAAATTATGTGCGGCCATTCGCCAATGAAAATGTTTGCATATTCTTTCATTAACGTGAATTTTCATTAATTTGTATTTTATTTTTTTTGGAGTTGTGAGTTTATCTAGTTAATGTATTCAGATATTCGTTTGACTACGTTTTGATTAAATTTATTTGTTTGAACGCGCTAATCTCAGAATCTACAATTGGGATTTGAAAAATTCTTTTTGCATTTGATAGCCTGACTCTTGAGGAAGGTTATAGGCTATATTTTATCCCGAAATTCCCACGGGATCAAAAGTTACGCAAGTAAAACCGCGCGCGGTGGCTAGAGTAAGCTAATATACGCACTATAATAGATAGAATTACTCGATTTGATACCATGATACAGAACCAAATATGTCATAGTCTTAATAAATTACTAACACTAAATACCATATTCTAAGAAAATATCGATAAAAGGCCTGATTTATCATTGTCGACGGTAGCGTGCTAGCACCGCAGATTCCCCACGTCGTCGCGTCGCTGCCCGCGCCGCTGTCGCTCTCGCTGTCGCAGCCGTCCTGTTTGCAGCCTTACTTTTACCCAGTGTGCCTTTCGTAGGGTATTCCTGTTTGGTATATACTTTTTGTAGGTTACTTTTTCTATTTTATTTTTTGTAGGTCTTTTTCACAAAACCTAGGTGAAACTGCGAATGACAGCTTTGTTGTAACAGTTTTTGAAATAACTCTTTCTTTCGTTTGACTACGTTTTGATTAAATTTATTTGTTTAAAATACGTTAATCTCGAATTAATTGGAAAACATTGGTTTAAATCTATACATCGACTAATAAATGAGATTTAGAGCCGAAAAATGTATGTTATGGTTTGTAAAAAGAATGAAGCATTCCTTAAGACACCAAACGAAGAAATTCAATTGTATAACGTTTTAAATTGCATTTTATCAAATTTAAATATTATTTTTTGTCGACGTTTCGGTGGTTATAAATGATTAATGTTGTGATCTTATGATTACGCAAAAAAATAATGAAAGAGAATAAAGTCCAACAGAACTATGAAACAATGATTGAAAAAATATTTAGTAGTTTATAAACATTTTTTTCCTAAAGAAAGCCTTATCAAACCAAGCTAAATTGCATTCACACAACCTTCTAAAGAGAAATAGAAAATGGACATTGGCCTTTCTATTTTCTATTTCCCGTTCGCGAGAACGAGTGCACTCGTTTAGAACGGGTACGCACGGTTTGGTCAAATTTTATTACCAATGGAATCCCCGACCGATAAAACCGTCCGAACGAAACTTTATATCCTGTCCTGTAGCATAACAGATGAATTGGCATAGCATTGAATTGGATTTAACATACTAATGATAACATACGTGCTAATTGGTAATTAAGGTGGATTCTCACCATCAGCTAAGCACTTCGCGCTCATAGATGGCGTTGATGCGAAAATTTGAACGTTTTTAATTGTTTAATGAATGATAATGTTTAAATTCTTTAAAAATTATACGTTTTGCTGTAATAACATAACATTTGTAATGTCTCAAGCAAGATTTAGCTGAGTTTTAAGTCACGAAATTCGTATATTTGATTTAAATAACAACTTCTTAGTGGCAGTAAAGTTCTCACGCACACATTGACACACGAAGGGCGGGGGGCAGGTTTTCGACTGCGCTTACCCGAATGGACAGACACGTGTGAGCAGACGTCGTTGACACTCGTGCGTTCGGAGCTAATTATTTTCGATACATTTGCGAATGCTAAATATTGTACGTTTATGATTTGATACTTTTTTCGATGTATAAAATTAATTTCAATTACTTACATCGAAATAATAGTTGGTAAGTACTTACTATAAAACAAAGAAACAAAGAATAATCTTATAATAGATTATCTTTATCTATACCTACAAATAAAACATATAACCAAAACAATTTTTTTTTAAATTTTTGTCTGCTGGACCGTTTTTTACTTCGTCCGCGTGAATATCGGTTATGGGAGTTGGATAAATAATATTATAATATCGTCCTTGAAGTTCAAAGTCAAAATCGATTCAGTTGTTTAGCTGTGAAAGCGTTACTGATAGATAAACAGAAAGAGTTATTTCAAAAACTGTTACAACAAAGCTGTCATTCGCAGTTTCACCTAGGTTTTGTGAAAAAGACCTACAAAAAATAAAATAGAAAAAGTAACCTACAAAAAGTATATACCAAACAGGAATACCCTACGAAAGGCACACTGGGTAAAAGTAAGGCTGCAAACAGGACGGCTGCGACAGCGAGAGCGACAGCGGCGCGGGCAGCGACGCGACGACGTGGGGAATCTGCGGTGCTAGCACGCTACCGTCGACAATGATAAATCAGGCCTTTTATCGATATTTTCTTAGAATATGGTATTTAGTGTTAGTAATTTATTAAGACTATGACATATTTGGTTCTGTATCATGGTATCAAATCGAGTAATTCTATCTATTATAGTGCGTATATTAGCTTACTCTAGCCACCGCGCGCGGTTTTACTTGCGTAACTTTTGATCCCGTGGGAATTTCGGGATAAAATATAGCCTATAACCTTCCTCAAGAGTCAGGCTATCAAATGCAAAAAGAATTTTTCAAATCCCAATTGTAGATTCTGAGATTAGCGCGTTCAAACAAACAATCAAACAAACAAAAAAACAAACTCTTCAGCTTTATAAATTATTATTTATTATTTATTATCATTAACAAAATCCACAGACCTTAAGTATATCAATAATGTACATGATTGACCATAAACTTACGTCCAATGACGGATTTACATTTTATAATTATAGCTGGAGAGCTTAATATATACAGAATATAACGTACAAGTTTTGCTTTTATAAGTTTTTGAGAAATAATTAAAAATAAGGAAATAAAAAGTACTATAAACAAATTAGTAAGTATAGATAATAGGATAAAATAACAAAATAATATTTATCTTGTCGATTCGACTATTTATCGATGGTTGCTAGCCCTGCTAGGCCGTTCTCGACGCCAGCGGGCGCTCGAGCGATTTATCGCGGTTTCATACAAACTCAATACTTTCTATTAGGGTTGATGAGGAAGAGATTTTGAGGAAGAGGATGAGGAAGCGGAATTTTCCAGAATGAATGAAGAGGATGCGGAAGAGGATGAGGATTTTTTCTTGAGGAAGAGGAAGAGGATGTAGGGTAGTGGCTAAGGTGTCAGTCTGCTAGCCCTCTATAATGCAGATGTCACAGGTTCGATTCCCGTGTGGAATATAAATTAAAGAATGCTTTTAGGTCAGAATTATTATTTATTAACGTAATCTGGGTTTCACTCTAATAAAGTATCTAAGCCTTGCTTAATATATTACTATGTAGGTGGTGTGATTGTCTCTCTTTCATATTGTGCTGCACAAACGAGATAACACGCTGTAAGGCGAAAAAAGTAAGATTATTAAATATTTATTCCTCTTTAAATTCCTCATATAGGATGAGGAATATGAGGATTTTTTTTAGAGGATGCGGAAGCGGAAGAGGAATTTAAAATCATGAGGAATTTCCGCATTATGTGGAAGAGGATGAGGAATCCTCATCAACCCTACTTTCTATCGTGTCACGGAAATCACTGCTCGCGTCGCTGCCCGCACCGCTGCCGCTCTCGCTGTCGCTGTCGCTGCCGTCCAGTTTGCAGCCTTATGGGGGTATGTATAAGAGTAGGTTTATATGTAGGTAGGTTTATTACATAGATGGTGCCTGCGACTTCGTCTGCATTGAATTAGTATTTCGAAAAGGTTATTTTCTTCTCCAAGGTCCTATCTAAAAAAATAAACATTTAGAATCTTCCCCCATATAATATGTAGGTATAACTCCTAACCAATAACTATCTATTACATTACAAAGGCACATTCTAGGTAAAGCTATATTACTGTAAAGTTTCATAAAAATCCATTCGGTAGTTTTTGCGTGAAAGAGTAGCAAAAATCCATCCGTCTAGCCATTATCATTGTATAATATGTTTAGTAACCTATATGTTTGGCTGTTTTTCACGGTCAAACGGCTTAGCCAATTTTAATGTAATTTGGTATGGTAGTTCATAAAGTCCTCTGTTGAGTTTTGACACATACACCTTTTTTATTCTGAAGAATTCTACGGGTTCTGACTTCCAAGAGGCAGAAACGATCAATAAAGAAAACCTAAACGATATTGAGTTCCATTATTTTACGTTTAACTTTTTTACAATATATCTCTGTATGTACACTACCTACATTAAATCTAGCAAGAAGCTTCATTTATTAATGATTTAGCCCTATCAACATAGCAAACTTTTCTAGTACATACCAACTATCTTTCGGATTTATTATAATATTATATGTCAGCCACAGATGTCAGCAGAATAGAACAAACAGACAGACACAAAAAGACATTTTTTTTCTTTCAAATTCTTACTTTTTTTTTCATTTCTTAATAACCTTACATATTTTTTTTGTAAAAATATTTCATGTTCACACGTTATTGTTTACTGTTTTATATATATATATATGTATGTGAAGATAGATGTATGGTAAAGATTAATACAAAAAAAATATATAATTAAAAAATAAATACGCGAGCAGGATCGAACCCACGACCTTAGACTCATGGTCGGTCTACGCGCAACTGAGCTATGAGTACTTCTGATCTGTATGCCGAACATCTCCACCATATTCTAGTAAGTTTTAGGCATAACTTTTAAAAATCTATTACAATTTTTTAGTTCCTCGATTTTTTTTATGTCTGCAGAATCTGCTCATCATCCTGGGCAACTTTTGTTAAGGCATCATATCTATATTTCTTACGGTTTTGATGATCCCTTAAGGGTTCTGCATCAGGTGTTCCAGTAACCGAAATAAAATATACCCTATATGTTGCCCCGGCTTCACAGCTATACATCAAAAAAAGTTTCATTCAAATCCGTCCAGCGGTTCCAGAGATTAGCGTGTGCAAACAGACAAACTTACAAACAAACAGACAAATTTTTTTTTTCAGATTCTTACTCTTTTTTCATTTCTTCATAACCCTAGATAATTTTTTTTGTAAAAATATCAAATGTACAGACACGTTTTTTTTACTGTTTTATTATATGTATTGATGTTCCAAAAAGTGAAATAAAAAATGCGCTTCGATAGTTCCTTGGTAGCTATGGTTTGGAACGAACTGAAATTGATTTATCATTATTCATCTTCAACTTAATTTCATAACATATTCAACACATACACACATAACTTCACGCCTGTATCCATTATGGGAAGGCAGAATACCAGATGTCATGTTTGACGAATTTGGAGGTATTATAATGATGGAGAGAGGCTATTGCAGTGACAGGGGGACAGCCTATCATACAAAAAACGCCAACAAAACCTCTGTCCCTTAACTAACTTTTACAGTATGCCCGGGAAGAGGAGCAGCTGGTACATTCTTTTGTTTTTCTTTTCACCCAGTCCAGCACGGTAGTATATAACATATTCAAAGAAGTCTTAAAACAGGTAAAGATTCCTTTTAGTTAAGTTAAAAGTAGCCGATGATTTGGGGCTGTTTAGTTAATTTATACAGATAAAATATAATTAACTCTTACATTTTTCGCCGATGTAGCTAATAAAATAAAATAAAATAAATAATAAAATCCCCAAACGATCAAAACAACGACATGGCTCCAAAGTAAGCATATCTGTGTTATGGGATACCATGTAGCGAACTAGGGGGGAACCTAGAATTTAAATACATAAATAGATAAACACCCAGACAAGGATTTTTTTTTTCTTGTTCCGTGCGGGAATCGAACCCGCAACCACTGGCGTCTGAGGCAGACAGGTTAGTGGTCGTCATAGCTATCAGAAAAAACTTGTGAACTAGTTTCAAACATAGATTAAAGGTCAACGTCTTTGTCATTCCATGATAAACCATACTTATCAACACAGATAGCATAATTTGTGATAATCTGGATCGTGGTGTAAATATTTATATAGCGATTGAAGATAGGTGTGAAGTAACTTGTAAATAAACAGCAAAAATGCATGACGTGTCACTCAGACGTGTTGGCGATAACGATAAGCTTGCGATATTAAGATGTTTGTATGACTTCATGGTAGCGGAAGTATGTTGGTAGGACTGTTAAAGAGGGCGCTAAATGCAATGAATGACTGACATTCGATTGCAGCGCCATAAATTATATCTTGAAGTAGGGTGATGGCAAGTGACACATGGACGGTTAGGAAGGCTAGGCGTGCGGACGTGTCTCAAACGGACGGTTTATAGTAGCTCGGTATTAATTGATTTTAGCGTTGTAATGGTAAAGTAATAGCGGAACGTAATAGCGAATAAAGATTGTATTGTGAATAAGCCGGTATTATGACCAAGCCGACATTATCAGGACTGAGTAACTGCCTTCTGATTATTTCTATCGTGTTTAATAAGCGTCATCGCTCACAGACGTGACCGTTTTGGTGACCATGATATGCCTAAAACTGTCAAGGCTCAATAGTTTTTTGTAAAGCAATACTCTGCTTAGATCAAAATTGCGTTCTCTTATATCGAGCTATCTAATGTTATACAGCCTTTAACTTCAGATTTAAAAATCAGTATTTATTAGCAACATTTGACATTTATTGATCTTAGTTTGATGCAGCAAAGAAATGTCAAAAAGAACTATTGTTTAGTCATCTGAGCAGTGTATTTCATTGTAAAATTAAGTCTTTATCATTCAAAGATCCTTCTATGGAAAAACAAGTATCAAAATAGTATTCCACAGTCAGTTTTTCTTCGCTTTAGCTACCTATTACATTCACATTTTACTTAATTTTCACACGAAGTATTAGTAGTTAGCAGTTACTAAATTTTAACCGTGTTTAACTTGTCAAAATCAAAAAATTATAATATTTCATATTTTTGGTCACATATTATGCTTTAAATATTTTAGTCATCTTTATATGTATAAGTTCTACCGTATATCAATTAAGGTACTTACGTTCAACTCATTAACAAGAATACCTAAGAATTTAAAAACAAAACAAAGACTCATTAACGAAAGTTTGCTTTGCTGATTTTCTTTTAGAATATTTTCTGTTGAGAGTGAAAATGCTTTTGCTAAACAAGTTGAACTTTTACCTTGATCAAAAGTCACAACGTTCCCATAAAACTACTACACGTAGTCTATCTTTCCAGACTATCTAGACCCTCTGGAAAGGAAATTCAAAGAGTTGAACGAAACGATTTTATCGATCCTCTTTGGTATGGAACGAAGTTCCTACGTCTGTTTTTGCCGGGTCAAAAGTTTCCTACTCGATGCTTATGTAATCACCAGGACGTATGGAAGAGGAACGTTTTTTTTTCAATAAGAGGGAAAAATGTAACACTGTGGCGTTCTTACTTAATCTCTAATCTAAAGTATTTTTTTTCTAACAAACAAAAGTCATAAAATTATAAACTTATAACACCCCTCTCGTTTTGCGTCGGGGGTTAAAAACTAAAACCTATTATACCTAACATAATTAAAACTAGAGTATAATCTATTAACTTAAAATAATCTTGTAATGTTCATTATTAATTTCCAAACTTTTCTATAAAATAATCTTAATTACGTGTTTTCCTTTTCGAAATAACAATAATTGATTATAACTATTGTTATTCCAGCTTCAATTGAAAATATAATATATCTAAGATATACAACACAACTTTACTCCTAGCTAATATTGATTTGGATATAAATAAAAATAGCAATCGCGGACATCAGCTGTTGCACCAATGTAAACTTTTGCTTACATTGTTGGAACGAACAATGTCTCGTCTCACAAGAGACAAAGAAGCAATTAAGTGATCGTTCAGAATATATTGAAAATAAAAACAACAACAAAACTGTCGGATTTATATTTGCGTTACCAGCTGTTGCTTGCAACTTCGTTAGCGTCGAAGATCTAAAGGTAGATAATGTCTGGAACAATTACGTAAAACGTCTACTTAAAAAGTTTGTCGTGAGATTTAAAATACTACGAGTAACGTGTCTATATCCTATCCACAAAAACGAGTTAATAGAGCGTTGTCTCTGTCACAAATCACATACAAAGACAAAAACATGGTTAGTGGGAGTCAACTTAGTGACAGAAAAAAGTTTAAGTTCATAATGCAGTGTTTTTGTGTGCCTAATAAATGATTTATTTATTGTTTTTACCACTTTGCTTGATTTTGGATAATAAAGTCAATTTTTAAAACTAAACTTTTTTTCTATTTATGTATACCAATTATAATGTATAATGATGTAATACCAATTTAGGTAAAATATATTAAATTTAATCTTAATTTTCCAGGGGGATAAAATAATTAGGTATTAATAATACTCCGATATCACTCCGACGTATCACTGATGTTACTGTCACCTCATTCATCTTTAAATTAAGAACTCTATAGATGGAAATCCAATGAATACTGAGCTTTCATGAATAGGTGAGCTTTCATGACATCATTGTTTGAAGGAGATCCCATTGAACTCCTCATAGCCATGTTCCTTATCATTTTGAAGGCTCAGAAGGCTCGTCGCCGTCTTTTTTCCACAGAATTTATATTTCGGCCATCTTATTTCAAACCGATTAGATAATTGAATAGTTTCGCTTATTGCATTTTCAGCGCAAATAATCTAAAATAATAATCAGAATGTAATTTATTACATGGACAGTCACGTGTAATAAGACGTACGTCTTATTCAGTTGTGATAAGGTTCAAATTCCAATGAAAATATATACATCTTATGAGACGTGACTGGACACCATATAGTGGAACTAGGTGCTATTCTAGTAATTACCCAGACCCGGGCCAGCTTAGAGAAGTTTGTTTCCTTATATGGCTCGGCTTGAACTCGAATCCAGGACCTCTCACGCCGCCGTAGCCAAACTCAAATATACAAATATCTTTATTCTCACTTTATTCTTTAGGCTGCAAACTGGACGGCAACGACAACGACAGCGAGAACGACAGCGGCGCGAGCACCGACGGCGCGAAGAATCTGGGCCGTTCTCGACGCCAGTGGGCGCTCGAGCGATTTGTAGCATATCAATACTTTCTATCGCGTCGCGGAAATCTGTCACTCTCGTTGTCGCTGTCGCTGCCCTCTAGTTTACAGCCTTATTCACACTTCACTAATACAATTGAAACCATCAAAGTGTAAATCTATAAATTATGTGCGGCCATTCGCCAATGAAAATGTTTGCATATTCTTTCATTAACGTGAATTTTCATTAATTTGTATTTTATTTTTTTTGGAGTTGTGAGTTTATCTAGTTAATGTATTCAGATATTCGTTTGACTACGTTTTGATTAAATTTATTTGTTTAAAATACGTTAATCTCGAATTAATTGGAAAACATTGGTTTAAATCTATACATCGACTAATAAATGAGATTTAGAGCCGAAAAATGTATGTTATGGTTTGTAAAAAGAATGAAGCATTCCTTAAGACACCAAACGAAGAAATTCAATTGTATAACGTTTTAAATTGCATTTTATCAAATTTAAATATTATTTTTTGTCGACGTTTCGGTGGTTATAAATGATTAATGTTGTGATCTTATGATTACGCAAAAAAATAATGAAAGAGAATAAAGTCCAACAGAACTATGAAACAATGATTGAAAAAATATTTAGTAGTTTATAAACATTTTTTTCCTAAAGAAAGCCTTATCAAACCAAGCTAAATTGCATTCACACAACCTTCTAAAGAGAAATAGAAAATGGACATTGGCCTTTCTATTTTCTATTTCCCGTTCGCGAGAACGAGTGCACTCGTTTAGAACGGGTACGCACGGTTTGGTCAAATTTTATTACCAATGGAATCCCCGACCGATAAAACCGTCCGAACGAAACTTTATATCCTGTCCTGTAGCATAACAGATGAATTGGCATAGCATTGAATTGGATTTAACATACTAATGATAACATACGTGCTAATTGGTAATTAAGGTGGATTCTCACCATCAGCTAAGCACTTCGCGCTCATAGATGGCGTTGATGCGAAAATTTGAACGTTTTTAATTGTTTAATGAATGATAATGTTTAAATTCTTTAAAAATTATACGTTTTGCTGTAATAACATAACATTTGTAATGTCTCAAGCAAGATTTAGCTGAGTTTTAAGTCACGAAATTCGTATATTTGATTTAAATAACAACTTCTTAGTGGCAGTAAAGTTCTCACGCACACATTGACACACGAAGGGCGGGGGGCAGGTTTTCGACTGCGCTTACCCGAATGGACAGACACGTGTGAGCAGACGTCGTTGACACTCGTGCGTTCGGAGCTAATTATTTTCGATACATTTGCGAATGCTAAATATTGTACGTTTATGATTTGATACTTTTTTCGATGTATAAAATTAATTTCAATTACTTACATCGAAATAATAGTTGGTAAGTACTTACTATAAAACAAAGAAACAAAGAATAATCTTATAATAGATTATCTTTATCTATACCTACAAATAAAACATATAACCAAAACAATTTTTTTTTTAATTTTTGTCTGCTGGACCGTTTTTTACTTCGTCCGCGTGAATATCGGTTATGGGAGTTGGATAAATAATATTATAATATCGTCCTTGAAGTTCAAAGTCAAAATCGATTCAGTTGTTTAGCTGTGAAAGCGTTACTGATAGATAAACAGAAAGAGTTATTTCAAAAACTGTTACAACAAAGCTGTCATTCGCAGTTTCACCTAGGTTTTGTGAAAAAGACCTACAAAAAATAAAATAGAAAAAGTAACCTACAAAAAGTATATACCAAACAGGAATACCCTACGAAAGGCACACTGGGTAAAAGTAAGGCTGCAAACAGGACGGCTGCGACAGCGAGAGCGACAGCGGCGCGGGCAGCGACGCGACGACGTGGGGAATCTGCGGTGCTAGCACGCTACCGTCGACAATGATAAATCAGGCCTTTTATCGATAT
Source organism: Stenoptilia bipunctidactyla (assembly GCA_944452665.1). Taxonomy (NCBI): domain Eukaryota; kingdom Metazoa; phylum Arthropoda; class Insecta; order Lepidoptera; family Pterophoridae; genus Stenoptilia; species Stenoptilia bipunctidactyla. The sequence goes on from CALYBW010000058.1 coordinate 941,012, forward strand.
TTTCTTAGAATATGGTATTTAGTGTTAGTAATTTATTAAGACTATGACATATTTGGTTCTGTATCATGGTATCAAATCGAGTAATTCTATCTATTATAGTGCGTATATTAGCTTACTCTAGCCACCGCGCGCGGTTTTACTTGCGTAACTTTTGATCCCGTGGGAATTTCGGGATAAAATATAGCCTATAACCTTCCTCAAGAGTCAGGCTATCAAATGCAAAAAGAATTTTTCAAATCCCAATTGTAGATTCTGAGATTAGCGCGTTCAAACAAACAATCAAACAAACAAAAAAACAAACTCTTCAGCTTTATAAATTATTATTTATTATTTATTATCATTAACAAAATCCACAGACCTTAAGTATATCAATAATGTACATGATTGACCATAAACTTACGTCCAATGACGGATTTACATTTTATAATTATAGCTGGAGAGCTTAATATATACAGAATATAACGTACAAGTTTTGCTTTTATAAGTTTTTGAGAAATAATTAAAAATAAGGAAATAAAAAGTACTATAAACAAATTAGTAAGTATAGATAATAGGATAAAATAACAAAATAATATTTATCTTGTCGATTCGACTATTTATCGATGGTTGCTAGCCCTGCTAGGCCGTTCTCGACGCCAGCGGGCGCTCGAGCGATTTATCGCGGTTTCATACAAACTCAATACTTTCTATCGTGTCACGGAAATCGCTGCTCGCGTCGCTGCCCGCACCGCTGCCGCTCTCGCTGTCGCTGTCGCTGCCGTCCAGTTTGCAGCCTTATGGGGGTATGTATAAGAGTAGGTTTATATGTAGGTAGGTTTATTACATAGATGGTGCCTGCGACTTCGTCTGCATTGAATTAGTATTTCGAAAAGGTTATTTTCTTCTCCAAGGTCCTATCTAAAAAAATAAACATTTAGAATCTTCCCCCATATAATATGTAGGTATAACTCCTAACCAATACATTACAAAGTCACATTCTAGGTAAAGCTATATTACTGTAAAGTTTCATAAAAATCCATTCGGTAGTTTTTGCGTGAAAGAGTAGCAAAAATCCATCCGCCTAGCCATGATCAGTGTATACCTAATATGTTTAGTAACCTATATGTTTGGCTGTTTTTCACGGTTAAACGGCTTAGCCAATTTTAATGTAATTTGGTATGGTAGTTCATAAAGTCCTGTGTTGAGTTTTGACACATACACCACTTTTTATTCTGAAGAATTCTACGGGTTCTGACTTCCAAGAGGCAGAAACGATTAATAAAGAAAACCTAAACGATATTGAGTTCCATTATTTTACGTTTAACTTTTTTATAATATATCTCTGTATGTACACTACCTACATTAAATCTAGCAAGAAGCTTTATTTATTAATGATTTAGCCCTATCAAAATAGTAAACTTTTCTACTACATACCAACTATCTTTCGGATTTATTATAATATTATATGTCAGCCACAGATGTCAGCAGAATAGAACAACAAACAGACAGACACAAAAAGACATTTTTTTCTTTCAAATTCTTACTTTTTTTTTCATTTCTTAAGGACGCGTTTCCGCAAATCTTCAAAATAGGGTATTTTCTGGTACATATTGTGATAAAATGGCGCAAAGTTTAGTATAATTACAAGTACTAATAGATAGATAAGACTTTCATCTCCATTTATTATATAAAAATAATATAAATAAATTTGTTTTTGTGGCTTAAAAACTAATTTTGCGATGCCTCGTCGCACGAAAATGACGATTTTAAGCCAATTTACGGTACCACCATTGGTATGAAAACACAAGTATTTATGAATAAAAAAAATACTATTCGATGGTTGACATGTTCATTTTTGATAATACGCATTTTTTTCTTTGAAATTACTACTAAAAACCCTTTAAAAAAAAATAAAACCAAACAAGTAATTTTCTTCATGTTTGTATAAATGCGTAAATCTTAACACACTGTGGTAAGGGTTATTATACTTTAGCAAATAATGTCAATATCATTCCAAACAAAAACTAGATATCTTCAGTCTGCGCTCAGCCGCTGTCGAGAGTGGACCTGTATCGCTTTTGAGTTATTTTTCGTGCTAAGAAACATCGCTGTACATACACAATTTATTACATCAAACAAGTCTCGATACTTGACGCTCTCTGAACTGAGTTGAAAAGGTAATAATATAATTTTATTGAAAAAAAAAAATTACAAAACCTTTTATGATTAGGATTGAATTTGGAAACTTGGAATCATTATGTTTGTTAGGACTAAACCTTATCTCCAGTTCTGGTAGTGGGGTCTGAAGGTATACCTCGAGGTGCTACTGGTACTCCTAGACGGGTAAAGCTAGGTATATCGAGTTTGGGCTCATTTTGATTCGAAGGAAGAGACCTTACCACCAGTTTTGGTAGTAGGAGCTGAAGGTATACCTCAAGGTGCTACTGGTACTCGTAGACCGATAGAGCTAGGCATGTCAAGTTTGGGTTCATTTTGATTCGCAGGACGAGACCTTACCACCAGTTCTGGTAGTGGGAGCTGAAGGTATACCTCGAGGTGCTACTGGTACTCCTAGACGGGTAAAGCTAGGTATATCGAGTTTGGGCTCATTTTGATTCGAAGGAAGAGACCTTACCACCAGTTTTGGTAGTAGGAACTGAAGGTATACCTCAAGGTGCTACTGGTACTCGTAGACCGATAGAGCTAGGCATGTCAAGTTTGGGTTCATTTTGATTCGCAGGACGAGACCTTACCACCAGTTCTGGTAGTGAGAGCTGAAGGTATACCTCGAGGTGCTACTGGTACTCCTAGACGGGTAAAGCTAGGTATATCGAGTTTGGGCTCATTTTGATTCGAAGGAAGAGACCTTACCACCAGTTTTGGTAGTAGGAGCTGAAGGTATACCTCAAGGTGCTACTGGTACTCGTAGACCGATAGAGCTAGGCATGTCGAGTTTGGGTTCATTTTGATTCGCAGGACGAGACCTTACCACCAGTTCTGGTAGTTGGAGCTGAAGGTATACCTCGAGGTGCCACTGGTACTCCTAGACGGGTAAAGCTAGGTATATCGAGTTGGGGTTTATTTTGATGCGTAGGACGAGACCTTACTACCAGTTCTGGTAGTGGGAGCTGAAGGTACCATATTTTAAAAGAACTGAACAGGACACAAGGAACTGAAATCTATAGGCGGTCAGATTTGGTGGAATCGGGTTTTCATATTTTAAAAGAAATAATAAAATTTATGGACAAAGGATAATGCAAGTGATTGGGCTCCAAAAAAAAGTCATTGTGCAGAGATGAGATGAGAGTCAGATTATAGATTAGACACATGTCATTCATATGTGTTAGGACGCTAAAAAAATTAGCCCTGGGAAAAAAAAGATATGACCAAAAATACATTTTGCGTTTAAAAGAATAAAAATCGTTTTCTTTTATGATACAGAAACTGAACGCCCGTAGATTTCTACGAGTGTATTCGTATAACCTTTACAGCCATTGACTACGAAACGAGTGAATATTGTAAATAAATACGATTTTTGGTAAAAAAAAGTGCTTGTGTGATCCTTATAAGTACCTAATGGGTTGGCTACACAGTAGTAAACCGCGATTAGTTCGTCTCTTTTCTTAGTATAGCGACTTCCCTTCTTATTATCGTCGAGCGAGACAGCAGTGCGCTGTCACAAAAGAGATGTTATTAATCTGTCTCTTTTCTTACTATAGCGAACTTTTTGCGGCACTGGTTTGGCGACATTGGAAGCACGGTTTACAACTGTGTAGCCACCCCTTTTGATTTGATTTGTCTTTTTTCTTACTTTAGCGATGTCTCTTATACGGCACTGGTTCGGCGACATTGGAAAAGCAGTTTACAAATGTGTAACCACCCCTTATGAAATAATGGTATGTATGGTTTATCTAATACTGCCATTTAGAATAAGCTAATGTGTTGGTATAAGTGGTTATCGTTAATGAAAAAAGTAAGACTTTTAAACACATGATTTATTATTTCATTCATTACCATTGGTAAGAGTTCTTAAACATAAAATAAGTACTATTTTTGAAGACGTTATTCATTATTTCAGTACAATTAAACAGACATCATAAATTATAAAAGGAATAGTACTTTTAAACACATGATTCATATTAACAATACAATTAAATATCATAATCATAAAAGAAGTTCGACTTTCGACTCGAACCCCGAAATGTTTCGAATAAAATGGACAATGCGCGCTAATAATGTGCTCCGAGAAAGAGATAGAGAGCGTTAATGAAATCTAGTTGTAATAATTATATAACCACTATTAGACTTTATTAACCACTTATAGCAACATACTAGCTTATTCTAAACGGCAGTATTAGATGAACCATACATACCATTATTTCATAAGGGGTGGTTACACATTTGTAAACTGCTTTTCCAATGTCACCGAACCAGTGCCGTATAAGAGACATCGCTAAAGTAAGAAAAAAGACAAATCAAATCAAAAGGGGTGGCTACACAGTTGTAAACCGTGCTTCCAATGTCGCCGAACCAGTGCCGCAAAAAGTTCGCTAAAGTAAGAAAAGAGACAGATTAATAATAACATCTCTTTTGTGTGTCGACGATAATAAGAAGGGAAGTCACTATACTAAGAAAAGAGACGAACTAATCGCGGTTTACAACTGTGAATCCAACCCATTAGGTACTTATAAGGATCACACAAGCACTTTTTTTCACCAATAATCGTATTTATTTACAATATTCACTAGTTTCGTAGTCAATGGCTGTAAAGGTTATACGAATACACTCGTAGAAATCTACGGGCGTTCAGTTTCTGTATCATAAAAGAAAACGATTTTTATTCTATTAAACGCAAAATGTATTTTTGGTCATATCTTTTTTTTCCCAGGGCTAATTTTTTTAGCGTCCTAACAAATATGAATGACATGTGTCTAATCTATAATCTGACTTTCATCTCATCCCTGCACAATGACTTTTTTTTTGGAGTCCAATCACTTGCATTATCCTTTGTCCATAAATTTTATTATTTCTTTTAAAATATGAAAACCCGATTCCACCAAATCTGACTGCCTATAGATTTCAGTTCCTTGTGTCCTGTTCAGTTCTTTTAAAATATGGTACCTTCAGCTCCCACAACCAGAACTGGTAGTAAGGTCTCGTCCTACGCATCAAAATAAACCCAAGCTCGATATACCTAGCTTTACCCGTCTAGGAGTACCAGTGGCACCTCGAGGTATACCTTCAGCTCCCACTACCAGAACTGGTGGTAAGGTCTCGTCCTACGAATCAAAATGAACCCAAACTCGATATACCTAGCTTTACCCGTCTAGGAGTACCAGTAGCACCTCGAGGTATACCTTCAGCTCCCACTATCAGAACTGGTGGTAAGGTCTCGTCCTAAGAATCAAAATGAACCCAAACTCGACATGCCTAGCTCTATCCGTCTAGGTGTATGTACCAGTAGCACCTCAAGGTATACCTTCAGCTTCCACTACCAGAACGGGTGGTAAGGTCTCGTCCTAAGAATCAAAATGAACCAAAACTCGACATGCCTAGCTCTACTCGTCTAGGAGTTCCAGTAGTACCTCAAGGCATACCTTCAGCTCCCACTACCAGGACTGATGGTAATGTCTCGTCTTATGAACTCGAACTTGACATGCCTAGGAATAGGAATTCCAGTAGAAGTCCTCGAGTGTACCACCAGCTCATCAGGTTCGATGGTGAGGTTTTATCGTTACGAATAAAACGAGCTCAAACTTTCCGAGCACTTTAATTAATCTTACCCAATTTAATCGTTTTAATAAAAGAATTTGCAAATATTTAAAACTAAAGTATCAAAACTGTTCAAAACCTTTCGTCTTTTTCACGGCACGCTTGTGTGCGTGAATCTTATACATGTAGTAGTAGAATTCGATACCTAGCCTTTTCGGAAACGCATCCTTAATAACCTTACATATTTTTTTTGTAAAAATATTTCATGTTCACACGTTATTGTTTACTGTTTTATATATACATATGTATGTAAAGATAGATGCATGGTAAAGATTGATACAAAATAAAAAAAAAATTAATAAAAAAAAATTACGCGAGCAGGATCGAACCCACGACCTTAGACTCATGGTCGGTCTACGCGCAACAAAAGATAGTATCAAAACAAATCTTTCGACTGAATGAAATCGGCGCGGAGCGGGGCGCGGGCGTGGAGATCTCGTGCGCTGAAATCCGAAGTATTCCAAAGTTCTGAGCGACAAAATACATAGGTTGCCTGACCTGAGCGGCAACGTCGCATTTTCAGCAAACGCCAAACACGCAACGTAGCTTCAATGAACGCACACACACTAAAACATCCAGTTAACGTACTTCACTGTCACCGTCCACCCATACATTGACACATTTGAACAAAATTTAATACTTCAGTTAAGCTATTTCTTGTCAGATTTTTTATTTTAAAAGTAATTTTGCTGTAACTAAATATAGAAATAATTGCTAATGCAAGCATTCCAGAGTAAAATAACGCTCTGTTCGCCCATATTTGATAAAAGAAATTAGTATGGGCGAGAATACGCCTTAAATTTCGTTTTTTTAAGTAAGAGCATACTGTTCGGAAATAATTATGATCATCGAAAAATGTTGAAACATTCAGCAAAAATTCTCTGGATTCTTTTTTACTTTTATCGGTAACATTTTTTATCTCACCTGATGGTCTAAGTGAAGATGACGTCAATGATGGCAACACAGTTAAGGAAGAAAGGAATTTGCTCCTCAAAAAACACTGCCGGAGCACATCAATGCTGGACCGGTGTTTGGCGGAAGATTTTGTATGAAGGTTGTTCGATAGCCAGGTGGTGCGGGTGTCACTTGGATTTGCCTCCTTTTACGGCAAGCTTAACCAGGGGCAATAGAGCTGTGAATAGGTGGATAGGTGGACGTCACTACCTGATGGTAAGTATCGTCTATTTCCGAAATTAATTACTATTGATTATTGTAACTAATGACCAAGCATAGGTTAATCTGGAAATTTCGATTATTCTTGTCATTTCATTTCACTATCTTTTCCTTTATGTGAATTGCACGCAGTAATTATGGCACCCCCAAATAGATGAATTTTCTTTCGGTGGAATGTAGGTACAGTCAGTTTCAGTTGAATAGGTCCAGGGTTATTATTTAATAAGAATAAAGGTTCTTTAATAAATTGCCAATTTTATGGCATACAATATGGATTATTCACTTAAAGTTATGTTTGATTATAATTTTCATTACTTTACGCGAGTATTAAAACTTCAGCTCGATAGGATAGTATGTACATATCGTTTCAGAACATTATTTTTGCACGGAGACAAATAAACTTTTAGACTTTTTTATGTCAACATCGCAGCAAAATTGTTGAATTCTATCGGAAAATTCTCTAGCAAACAGAAGGGTTGTGTGTGATATAATTCACACACTTGCCACAACCACAATTTTTGTGGCAAGTGTGGGACAATGCCATAAGCAAGATCTTGATGGCAGTATTATTTAACAAATAGCAGTAGTAATTAAAACAATTCCTTCTAATTTCTGCCCAATGTAATATATAAAGGACAATTTGTTTATAGTAGCTTCTGCCTAGAACAACAAATGTAAAAAATGTCTTGAATTTGTATGCTATGTTGAAGTTTTGAAAGCCATCTGACATTTAAACCAGTTATCAAATGACACTTAACACCGATTGGCTAATATTTCAACTAATCACAGTAAAGGTAGAAAACGCCCACAAAGTAAATAATACTTGAGGCGCGAAATTTGATATGTCAAGAAAAGGGACAGTTTGAAATTTCTTATATTTTTTTCTGGGCACGAGTGCTCAAGGATATGCTGTGTTTTTAAAATAGCATTGGGCAGGACCAGGATGGACTAGTTCTACTACCTCTTGGTAAAAGTAGGGAGGTAACCGTCTTGCTAAAGGTGACTTATCTAGCAAAACTTCAAATAGGCCTTCGTCAAGGCATTCTTTAAAAGGTCCAGCATAAAACTATTTATTATATTTGTAACATTCGTTAAGGCTATTAAATATTTTGGTATTTTTTTATGTTGGTTCTCTTCCTTTCTTATTTTTTGTGCGTCTTTTTCGATCACATCGTAATTTGGAAGTAAATTACGATGTGAATTGAGATTGAGGTCAAGTCCAGTGCACTGAACAAAAATTTTGGTATTGCGCAGATCTATGCTTCCTGCTTTCAGATTCTATTGTCAGATATTAATACACTCATATATAAATAAATGAATACATTTACTACACAAGGTTACATGAGACGCCTCTCGTCGAGAAAGGAAGCCTGTTAAATCAAATACAAAGTCAAGGAGCAATCTTGTAACAAGAGCTTTTAATCAACGCCTTATCACATTTCTAATCGAATCCATAAATCAATATTGAAACCACTCGCAGTGATTAATGTTGTATCGAACCAACTGAATCATGACCACAAAGCAGATATATAGGAGAGCTGCTGTAAGTAAAGATGCACAGCTTCAATTTAGGTTGTCGTGACGTCACAGCCTCAATAGTTCAAGCTACTCCGCACTAGAGGCACTGGCGTCAGTTCGACGCTTACTTCTGTGACGTATGTACACGCGTAGATAATAAAAAAAATCCTTCATTGTTCTTCGATGTAAAATTAAGTTTAAATTACATATAATAAATAAAGAATAAAGTTTTACTCGAAAAATTAGAGTGGTCTTTAGTCTTGAATAAGTGACACTATAAATTTAAAACTTTAACGGAAAATTGTAAAACAACGTTAATCCGAAAGTTTACACTGTATTGGTTTTATAGTAAAATCAGGCGTTAATAGAATATTTTTTTAATAAAATAAACAAATTTTAGCAGCTTCCATAATAAAAGTTTGATGGTATAATAATAACTAAAAAAAAATAAAGCGTATTTTACTTTTTTAAAAGAATGAATAAACAAAAATATTGTATTACATAAAGAAAATGCGACTTCAGTACTGTAAACTTCCTTAAAATTGCGTATTTTAGATAAATAAATCTTGTGGTTAGTGCACAGTTAGGTGACAATATAAATGTTTATTGCTATTTTGCGGAAATACGACTACATATTACACATGCTACTTTTCATTTTTTTTTAAATATACGGGTCCAACGGAAGGTTATAGCGCAAAACAAGCTATGCTTAGTTTGGGGCCATGTAGTTGGTGTGATTGTCTGGGGATTTTATTATTATTTGGCATCTTAAGAGCTGCACGCCTTTTACAGGTGGAAAGGACCCTTTTGAATTATTATTAATGCCTGAACACATCAACTCTGGGTCGGTGATATTTAGTGATGAATCTAGACTCTATTTGGTTGCTAGAGAAGCGAACCCTGGAAAGCTCCCCTAACACCAAGCGTGTATCACTCAGATTATTTCATTATTTCAAACCTATTTTACTTAAGCACTAAACATAAGTGAATTGGCCTAGAAAAGGAGGTTTTCCACCTTCCTTTATGGTCGTTAATCTTTACTCCAAACATAATTGCTGGTTTCAGATCACAATGCTATAGGAACAACTATTATGCTGCTAGTAATAAATGTTCATACTTCCTTGAACATTAATCACTTATGATACTCAATTTATTTGTTTGATCGTATGATAAAAAATATATGGTAATCTGAGTTTGCCATTGTATATCCTCTCTGATACAAAACGAATGAAATTTAAATCGGCTTGTTAACATTTCATTAGTATGATTGATTTTATTGATAGTTTTGGTGTACTATGATTTAATAGAAAAATTTAATGCTATAGGGATTTATTTCTTTTAGTAAAGTGAAATCATGTTGGATTTTATTTTGAAATGGCGAAATGCATAAACAGTTTTGTCCATGCTAATATAAAAGTTTTTATTCTGTTTTCATTATTGAATTCATATTCGATGCAGTTTGTTAGATTGATACGCACTGATCTATTCTATATAATGTACCCTGATCTGCTAATAGATAAGTTATACATAAAAAAGGCTATTGCTTTCTTCCAATTGGTTTCTGAAATCAAAGATTCAGAAAGCGTATTCTTTAATTTTATTTAAATGAGAAAACCGAAAACGTTACGTAATTCTATTATCACAAAGACCACTTTGACGATGGAGTTATAATGTCTGCTTCAGAAGTTCAGACTCAAGTAGTCGCGGATTCGATTCACGCACAATGCGCATATTCGTGTGCATACATGTTTGTTTGCATTGATCACGGTATGTTTTGTATGATATGTATGTATTTACGAAAAAAATTAAAAGTATATTTACCCGTTGTCTAGTACCTATAACACAAGCTATGTGCTTAATTTTGGGCTAGATGGCGCTGTGTGAATATTTGTGCAACAATAATATTATTACATACATACATAACTCCACGCCTGTATCCCTTATGGGGGAGGCAGAACACCAGAGTTTATAAAACCATCTGATGTCACGTTTGACTTTGGAGGAATTATAATGATGAGAATAGAAACTATTGCAGTGACAGGGGGTCAGCCTATCGCCCACAAAAATGCCAATAAAACATTAATGTACATACAGTATACAACAATACAGTATACCCGGGAAGAGAGGCAGCTGGTACATTCTATGTTTTTCTTTCGCTTCCAGTCCAGCATGGAAGCATATTATTATAACTATATTATCAAATTATTATGCTAAGTTTTCATCTTACTCATGAGGAATTTCTAAAACTGTAACTAGAAAATAATAACTTTTCAAATAACGTGATAAAATCCGGTTAATCAGTCTTTCGTCATAATCAACATATTTCTACAGGTTTCTTTAATTACAGTATGGTTAATCAAACTAGCACGAGAAACCGAAGCATTAGCATTACTAAGATTATCTAGAGCACAAATAAAAGATCAATTTCAACCCTAGTCTATTGATATAATGCTTCATATTGTTTAAATGTTTCATGGTTTATGAAATTAACTAAGAAACTAACCTAAAACTCTTGGTCTTTTAAAACGAAGCTTAAATGACTTGAATTAATAAATTCCACCCGATGTCAAAAAAGCAATGCGAAAAAAAACTGAGTAAAAAAAAACCACAACATAGCAGCAGAACTATAGAACCACGAGGAAAATACTTTCGGAATATAACGATCGCTTTAGCGAAATGTAACACTATCTGAATAGATGCGAGAGGACGCGGAGGGAAATAATTTTTTGCATTGTTGTAGGTATAAATACGTATCTTTTCTCTATCTTATGTGCAATACATATCCAACAATTTCTTATTGTTATCGGTAACATCCTTAATGGAGCTCGTTCAAGACCCCGCTCGGGCTATCGTCCAGCGACAAATAAAGATTTACTTTCAGGACTGTAGCTTTCAAACCAGTTCCTAAAATGGAGAATATGACAGTGATTCTATCCAGAAGGGCGACAAATAGCTGACATTAGTTGCAGACATTTTCAAATTCTTTGTTACGGAAAACAAAGATTTTTATACAAGGTGAAATCATTACTGCACATCGAGGGTTAGTTATTTTTTTGCGATTAATTTTTTTCAAAAAAAACTGTACTGCACTTAAAATAAACATGAGAATAAGAAGATGAATTCTTAGGAAATTCTCTTGGTAAAAGTACTGGGGGCTTATGAATAATAAATCTGAAAGATTGTTGGTATGTAGAAGAAAAGTTTGCTATGTTGATAGGGCTAAATCTATACTAATATTATAAAGAGGAAACCTTTGTATTTTTGTATGTTTGTATTGAATAGGCTCAAAAACTACTGGACCGATTTCAAAATTTCTTTTACCATTACTTAGAGGGATTCTTCCGAACTTAGGCTACTTTTTATCCCGAAAATCCCGCGGGAATCGAAATTTCGCGGGTAAAACCGCGCGCAACAGCTAGTCATTAATAAAGCTACTTGCGCGTCAATCAAGCTTTACATTACCTGTCAAATTTCCCCAACTAAGTTTAACTTACGGTTTCTGCCTCTTGGAAGTCAGAAACCGTAGATTTCTTCGGAATAAAAAGTAACGTATATGTAAACTATTAATATTCACTTAGCCGTTTGACCATGATAGGCAGCCAAACATAACTATAGGTAGATACACATTATACATTGATTTTTGTTAACCTAACTCGCAAAAACTACTGAATGTATTCTTCTGAAACTTTAGAGTAATATAGCATTACCTAGAATATCAATAAGCTATAATTAATGAAGATATTGCATGAATTAAGTAAAATTTTAGGGACTTTGGCACCCGATTTGTTTATAACGCAATGTGCCTTTGTAATGTACCTAATAAATAGTTGCCTATGTTTGTGGTTAGGAGTTATACATATTATATGGGCGTAGATTCTTCATTTTTATTTTTGTTATTAAAGATTAGGATATTGGAGAAGAAAATAACCTACTCGAAATACTAATTCAATACAGACGAAGTCGCGGGCATCATCTATGTATCATCATATACTTTTTCACAAAACCTAGGTGAATCTGCGGATCACAGCTTTGTTGTTACAGTTTTTGAAGTAACTCTGTCTGTTTATCTATCAGCAACGCTTTCACAGCTTAACTACTGAATTGATTTTGACGAAATTTAGAATAAGGTGAGTTTGACCTTAATAATAGTATTTATCCAATTCCAATAACTGGTATCCACGCGGACAAAGTCGTGGATCACAGCTAGTGTTAAGATAAAATCTGTTCAAATACAATAGCTGAAAAGTTTGTTGTTACCTGCTTCCGACGACTTAGAAAAAGCAGAATGTCTTGCGACAGAGCACTTCAGATCCAATGGTCACGTGTTCGTATCATTTTCAGACTGTGAATAGCACAGTTGATGCGAAATGTGCAATTACTGAGACTACCCCATCATCAGTGGTCACAGGTGAACAGATTCAAAAAGTTTTAAAGTCTCTATCTGTTTCTTTGAACGTGCATGTTTCTGGAACTGCCAGTAGTTGTAAGTATTTATAAAGGAATTTCTAGGATCAAAAGTTAAAATAGTCAAGTGGAACAAAACTGCTATTCTGTGAGAAAATTAAACGATTTAAAAAAACAAAATAGGAATATTTTTCATACCTACTGTAAGCACATTACTTCGAACAAAACAGTTATTAAGTAAAGAATAAACAACGTCACTTAAATGCTCATTGAAAGATTTTATCACTGATTCGACAGAGCCTGCAGTGTTTCAAAAATAAACAACAAACAACATGAATAACAAAAGTCAGGTATAGGCTTTATAATGATTCGAAAAAATGATAGCGAACACGCCGTAATTATCCGCCTACTAGTTTTTTTTTATTCCGCTGCTTTAAAATAAACTTTATTGCCAGTAAATTAAATACAAATTAAAACAGGAAAACACTTCGATATCCACTTCATTATCCACTTTCTATAGATAAAACTTGTCGTTTCTACCCTCTATAGCACGCCTACATGAAATATGTCCTTTTTGACAGGGACTTGTTTCTCTTATTGTTCTACTCTCAAATAAGCTTTGTCCTCTCAAAAACCCATCCTTAAAGTAAGGATAAAATTGACAAGTGGTATGAAATACGTGATCTGTACAGGTCACGCTGTATAAAACTAAAATGGCTCTGTCCATAGGTAATAACTGTTTTTTTTTTATATTTCTAAAAAGGGCTACGAGGTCTCGGTATGCAAAATAAATGGATACATAGTCTGCGACGTAAAGCAATTCGATCAGCCTAAATAGAAGAATCTAAAGGCGAAAGTATTTTACTTACCACTTTGTTGATATCCTGTCAAAAAATGTTGAACAGAAATACTCAAAAACAAATCACAGGTTCAGAAACATCTAATTGAATATTATATAAAGAAAAAACATGAAAAGGAAGCTACTAATAATATCCAGGTGCAAGTTATTTTTAATACAGATAAAGCTAGGTATCTCAGTTAATTATTGTATGTTTAGAGTTCATGCAAACTGGGAACATAAGTGTGGGAACTTTATTGATCCTGTTTTTGAGTGGCATTATAGATGCATTTAATAGATCGTTGACTCATTTTATCGTTACAGACAGATTTGCAACAATGTATGCAGAACACGTTTCATATAATACACTAGTACGACATCCTGTTCTACTTAAAGTATAATAATATTATGGTCGATTTGCAAAAGTTTTTATTTATATTGATAACATCGATAATTTTTTTCATCGTTATTATATTGGACGGATATCTACAGTTCAATTTGTAAAATGAAATGAAGAATGCATTTTAACTAAGATGCAATTATCTGCCATCACAGGCTTTATTTTCAACAAATTCTTATTAGATTGTGTTAATATTAGAACGAATAATACCGAACTGTTATTAACCGTAAGTTTCAGATTTGTCCGCATAGCTATACTAACATAAACTCATTTCCATGTTCCTGCTTTCAAGTTTAAGTCGTGTAAGTAAGCTTTATAATATCGTGACGTCTATTATTATCAAATCATACAATCTCATTAATATCGCTAACTTATCTTAAGCTCCAACAAGTATTACAACAGGACAATTAATAAGAAAAGTGAGAGTATATATTAGATTGAGTAAAATATTGAAATACCTTTACATTTAACATGTGGTTGTATCTTGTGTACCGAGGTACTCATTTCACTGAATGATATATTGCGTAATGTTATTTTAAATTTTATTTGATACGTAGGTCTATTGTTAAAACATCATCATCATCCATCCACAGCCACTAGACGTCCACTACTTGACATTAGGTGGCCGCCACATGACAACTTTTCTGGCCCAACGGCCATCTGTTCTGCGAGCTATGTGCCCTGCCCATTGCCACTTCAGCTCCGCAATCCTTCTGGCTATGTCGGTGATTTTGGTTCGCCTGTGAATCTCTTCATTCCTGATTCGATCCCGCAGGGAAACTCCGAGCATAGCCCTTTCCATTTCTTGCTGAGCGAATTTAAGCTTGTTTATAAGGCCCATAGTTAGCAGCCACGTCATCAACATAATTTGATTTATTTTATAATTTTAGAAAAACTTACAGCTAGTTAGTTATTATAGCTTACATAATAATATATTGATGGCCATTCACAAAGTTTTCACATAAAGCTTATTGATTAAATATTAAATTATTAGTCGCTATTAATTTTTAACATTATACAAGATGCAAAACATTATATGCGGGCACATCTTTTATAGAATTGTGTTTAACTAACTATGAATTTATACGTTCGTATGTTAATAGAAGCATTTACAAAATCATACTTTAATCATACAAACGACAGTGGACATTGTATTTAAATAGAAAAAAAGAGTAGGTATAGACATTTCACATTAATATTTAACAAAATAAGAACTGTTTGGCCAAGGCTGCCTTGACACTTTGAGTACTGCTATTGAATAGATCGTAATAATCAAACTCCTTATTCAATTTGTTTATCAATTCCGTTGCTCTACACATAAATGAGTTCTGCCTGTAATTGGTACTTGCGATAGGTACGTGAAGCGGGCTCGGGTTACGATATAGTGTCGTGTGAGTGCAAATACTAATCCTTTTAAAGATAAAAAGTAAATCCATTTCACTTCAAAACATTGCCTCTTATTACTTGCTACCACAACATTTAAGTTAGCATGTTCCTAATCTAAAGCGTAGTCTTTACATAAACTTAACCGATGAAGTAAGTGAAAACTTAAGCACATGTTCCTGCAATTGCCGTGGTTTTACTTCACTATGTTGAGGTTGTTTATCTTAGTTTTAAGTACTTGATGTTTTGCTGTCTGTACTTTGCTAGGGAAAGTTTGCAGTAGGCTTCTAAGGAAAGTTTCTAGTGTGTGAGTAAGAAAACGACGCAAGATATTTTGTTTAATGTAAATTTACGGGCCTTGAGAATAGCTCGGTGATAGTTAATTTAGTGTAATAGCTTTGAAAACACTTAAGTTCAGAGAGGGTTAAGACGTAATATGTAGTTTTGTAATTACTTAACGTAATTTTAAGCCACTTAGGGAATTAATCGACAGATACAAACTGTTTTAGCGTTAATATTGTTTTGAGCTTTGACGGCTTATTTTCCTGCTTCCAACAAATACAGAGTGACTGGGGACAAATTTTAAATACTAAAGGAGAGCACTCAGTACTCGATAATGACAAAAGTTGGTATTTAATTTTTCACAAATATTGCCTATAAATAAATAAAGATTTGTTACTATGTACTTTACTTAAGCCTGACTCAATCGCAGCACGTGACCTGTCACGCGGATTGCTGCTAATACTAGTGTAACCATGCGCTGCGTAATAAATTCTTTAAGTCTCGGTTAAGTTTACTCAGTAAATTATTAACATTTATTCTTTTATTATATTTTTTCTCTTCATGTATGATCTCAAACTATCACGTTCCCTTATTTCAAAAGTGACCCACCAGTCACTCTGTATAGCAATCACAAATGTTTATTAGTATGTGTGTATGTTTGTTTATTGTTTTTGAAGGCTTAATTTATTGATTAAGGTAAAATTGGTTGTACAACTATGCTATAGATAATGGGATCATAAGTTTTACGGAGTTTAGGGTATAAAAAAAACAAACGATTCAGCGTGTACACAGCGTTACACATTAAAATATTAAAGTATTATAACTTTAGGAGTAGTAACTATGAAATGTTTTATTGAAGAAAATACCCCATATTCCATTACTTTACCAGTCTATTTACGTAAAATCCACCTCAATTTGTAAAACAATAGAGATTTAAGTCCTTAGTCTTGTAGAGATTAATTTTCGTGTGCGTCAAAGGTGTAAAGTAAATAAAATATAATACAAGAATAAGTCTAGAATAAAATTGGATGCTCTGCATTCGTCAATAAAGTACCTATCTACAAATTAAATTTGATTTGAACCCTTCAAGTCAACAGCTAGCGAACACAATTTAAAAACAGTGCAAATTGTATTCAACTGTGTTTCACATTTGTCCTCGAGTATATGAGTAATGAGCAGATTTCTGTGAATTTCAAATAAGGAGTAGAGAAACAAAAAGGTTGAAGTCTGCTTGCTAATAAAGCAAAGAGGCTGAATACGAATACAGGCGGGAATTTTCTGGCGTTGAGTATCTGTGGTGAATGAATATATTAGGAAGTTCGTATGAATGTATGTACTGACGGTTACGGAAGCAAGAAATTTGTAGAAAGTAGAATATTAAATTCAAAAACAAATTATGAATACTTACTATGAATTATTTTCTTAAATTATTTCTTAGTAAAGATACGTGTTGAGGGTAACATATCATTAATAAAAAAACTTAACAATATAAAACCTTATTGGTACCAATAAAAAAAAATCAAACTTGAAGTAGGATATATCAGTTTTACGAAAACAAAAAACAGAAAGTTTAATTGAATATTTATTAAAATGAAATCGTCAGTTATTTTATTTGGACAACCATTGGCACAACCACTTAGTAAATATTATCAAGTTACTAGTTTCTTAATTATAGCAGTCATTCTATCCATTATCCTTTACCACACATACCTATAAATAAATCAAAGAACTTGAGTTTAGCAAAAAATAAGAAGTACATTCAGCTACAAAAGTTGATTAACACATTGAAATTTTCAAAGTCGCTTTTCACCATATTGTGCTATAGTAACAACTAATATATATATAATAATACTTCTATATTTCATTTGTACATATATACATAGAATTTAAACAATATAAGTCATTATTTAGACACAATAATGGTGAAAAACGACTTTGAAAATTTCAATGTGTTAATCAATTCTGTAGCTGTCTGTACCTAAATCATTTAAAACTTGTACTTGGTTAGCAAATAGCTACCAAAATAGATTAAAATAATTACTGTCTTTTGGCCTCATCTCTAATATATTCTGATAAAAACATAATAATGTTTGAAATGTGTATGAATAAATATGGTGTAAATGTAAGATAAGATAGCATTTTAGTATTTTGAAAGTTTTTGATTTAACTTTCACTCCAGTATAGATTTTTGTCAGTTCTTTCATGCTGGACTGGGAGCGAAAGAAAAACATTGAATGTGCCAGCTGCTTCTCTTTCTGGGCATACTGTAAAAGTCAGTTAAGGGATAGAGGTTTTATTGGCGTTTTTGTGGGCGATAGGCTGACCATCTGTCACTGCAATAGTCTCTCTCCATCATTATAATACCTTCAACTTTGTCAAACATGACATCAGATTTATAATCTCTGGTGTTCTGCCTACCCCATTAGGGATACAGGCGTGAAGTTACGTATGTATGTTTGTCAGTTAAAAAATATTGGGTCGTGTCATGATCAACTCTTGAGTAGGTAAGCTTTCAAAATGACCCTAAGTGTACGGTAATAGTATATTTCAACACACTTGCTCGTAAAGTGAGCGTTATTCTATTGAGTTTAGAACTATAAACTGGGCTATAAGTCACGCGTGCATAATATATTATACCCTAGTGCATAATATAATGAATCTTACAAAGTTGAATTGTACCTTTGTGCAAATAACATGCGAGAAAACAGAGCATATTTTATTGGTCCGGGTTATACATTAAATATTTTCAGAAACAACAAAGAGGTTTTATACCACTTCAAATCCATATACATTTTTAAATGTTTGCGCCTTATATTAGTAAAATAAATTTGTATATTAAACAAATTATTCACAATATACAATCATTTGTCATAAAATATTAAAATATTTGCATTTACCACTCCAAATTAAACATTTTCACTTAAAATAGGCTGTATATGCTATACAGA
Source organism: Stenoptilia bipunctidactyla (assembly GCA_944452665.1). Taxonomy (NCBI): domain Eukaryota; kingdom Metazoa; phylum Arthropoda; class Insecta; order Lepidoptera; family Pterophoridae; genus Stenoptilia; species Stenoptilia bipunctidactyla. The sequence goes on from CALYBW010000058.1 coordinate 959,709, forward strand.
CATTGACACATTTGACGGAAAAAAAAACCTACGCGCATGCGCGAGGTTCGGCGCCATTTTTCAATCACAATTCACAGCTTTGTTATCAAGTGTGTTTGTTATTTTATGATCACGTATGTCTGTCTTTTACTCACAAGTGTGTTGAAAAACGTCGTTCGGCGCCATTTTTCAATCACAATTCACAGCTTTGTTATCAAGTGTGTTTGTTATTTTATGATCACGTATGTCTGTCTTTTACTCACAAGTGTGTTGAAAAACGTCGTATGTAACTCGTGAGCGTTGCTAATTACAGTCTCGGCTCATTATTAAGCCTCGACTGTAATTAGCAACTTCGCTCACTTTACATAATAGTATATTTACATACGACGTTTTTCAACACACTTGTGAGTAAAAGACAGACATACGTGGTCATAAAATAACAAACACGTTTGATAACAAAGCTGTGACTTGTGATTGAAAAATGGCGCCGAACCTCGCGCATGCGCGTATGTTTTTTTTTCCGCCAAATGTGTCAATGTCTGTATAGCATATACAGCCTATTTTAAGTGAAAATGTTTAATTTGGAGTGGTAAATGCAAATATTTTAATATTTTATAACAAATGATTGTAAATTGTGAATAATTTGTTTGATATACAAATTTGTTTTACTAATATAAGGCGCAAACATTTAAAAATGTATATGGATTTGAAGTGGTATAAAACCTCTTTGTTGTTTCTGAAAATATTTAATGTATAACCCAGACCAATAAAATATGCTCTGTTTACTCGCATGTAATTTGCACAAAGGTACAATTCAACTTTGTAGGATTCATTATATTATGCACTAGGGTATAATATTTTATGCACGCGTGACTTATAGCCCAGTTTATAGTTCTAAATTCAATAGAATAAGGCTCACTTTACGAGCAAGTGTGTTGAAAATTAAATAGCTTTCAGAACCTGAACCTTGACCTGAACTGTAATTAGTTTAAGGTTGTAGGTTTTTATGTAGAGAAAATCAGATCAATAATTATCATCAATGTAGGTACCTACATTTTCAATACAAATTTAACAAAAAGCCACAAAAAGCAATCAACACAAAACTTTCTAGATCATCTATTTCATTCGAAACGATTTTACTATAAATAAAAAAATATATTTTAAACTCTTTTATTGAATATGGTGAAAACTTAAAGTAATAATCAGAGTACGATTAAAGTGAACAAAACATCGGCTTTGCTGCAATGGACGTTCATTTAAATGATAAAATCTTTTAAATACGACGAATTCATTAAATACTCGTAGCTCAGCTTATTTTGTATCAAGCAAACACGCAAACAAATAATTATCGTGGGAATCTACTTTTGAATATGGAACTACTGTCATGCACATTTAGGCTTAGAACTATGAATATTTACTCAGATTTGAACCGTATGAACGTTAGGTACATAGTTATACATAAATGAACGTTACGTAGACTTTTGACCGGATTGACAGCGAATCTGCAGTGCGAGCAAAGAACTTTATCGACTCGTATGTTTACGAATGTTCATATAGTATGGAGATAGGTAATATGTAACCAATGATTAAAATCTATCCATTACCGCACTGCAAGCTTAAATAAATTGTTAAATTTCAATGTTTGTATAATAAAAAATTACAATGTTACCAAAAACTGAAAGCTTCGTTTATTTGATTTCAAAAAAATAACTGTCAGATTTGAAAAAAAGGTCTTTGATTTAAAAGCAAAACTTATAAGGCGCTGCAGCCTCTCTCTCCAATTGGCTGCCGCTCCGATAAATGATCAAGAACCTGAATCAAGGTAGGTCGTAAAGGGGGATGTTTAGTGGGTATTCTCGGCTTCACTGAGTGAGTCTCCACACTGTCTGGGCATTCTATTTTCCGTTAGCTACTGGGGTTAACAGCTTATAGAATGCCCATTCGTCCGCAATAGGATTCATCCTCCTCCCGCTAAAGCTTGCTTTACTGGTTAAAGCTTGTTTTAGGGGGTGCCGAAACTTTCTGTGGCGGAAAAACAAAAAAAAAACGGTTTATAGTGGCTACGAAATTCCAACGAAAACTGTGCACGGTGGCTAATATGCACTGGAGGTTTAAAGTTATTACTGAAGAAACTTTTATTTTATTTTGTTATTTACAATAACAGCTCCAAATTTCTATAACTTCATTAATCCATACTATTTTGACCTAGAAATGATCTGTGCAAGGATCCTTTATTTTAAAAATATAACAATGAATCATTTGATGCTGATTTAACATTTATGGTAAAACTAATAGGTAGATACAGTCATCAAATTTAGAAAAATCTTTTGAAATTAGACGTTTTCCAAAAAATAAATAAGTTAACGAAATTGAATAAAAAATATAATCTCAGTTACCATGAAATACCTCGGAGAAATTGGAGTAGATCTAGTTGATCTCCTAGAATGGCTCTTAGGCTGCAAACTGGACGGGAGTGACAGCGACAGCGAGAGTGACAGCGCCTCGGGCAGCAGCGTGGGCAACGATTTCCGCGACACGAAAGAATGTATTGAGTTTGTATGAAACCGCGACAAATCGCTCGAGCGCCCGCTGGCGTCAAGACGGCACAGATTCTCCGCGTCTTCGCTGTCGCTGCCATCCACTTTGCAGCCTTAGTGAGAACTTCAGTTGAAACCGTTCCCGTAAGATGTTTACTCAGCAAGAAAGTTTGATTTGTCTTCCATCACACTAAGTGGAAAAGGAAGATTAAAATCTTCCACTGATATGCCCGGTACCTTATTTTATCTATCGATCCTAGTTAGTTTTAAGAACCAGTATGTTTAAAGGTTATAAATTTACGTAAACAAACACCTAAATTGTTAGAAGCTACCGCAATTTAATATATATACTGATAAAGCTGAAATGTTTGTTTGTTTGAAGAAGCTAAGCTCGGAAACCCCATGGCGGATTTGAAAAATATGTTTAGATTTATTAGGAGGACCAATGGTGAATTGGACCAACCGCGAATTGGATCAGCAACGGCGAATTGGTCTAATCGCAAATTGGACCAACCGTGAATTGGAGTAACCGCGAATAGAACCAACTAAGAATTGGTAATTTTTTTTAACATTGGACCAACCGCGTATTGAACCAAATGCGCCTAAAGGCATTAAACTCAATCAGATAGTGGCATAAAACTGCGCGAAGAATACATTTTTAACCAGATTTTTCCGTTTCAAATTATATCTCATTAACTGTTTCGCACGGTTTTACCCGCGTCATTTCAAATCCCGCAGGAATATCGAAATAAAAAGCTTATTCGCTATTCCAGACTGTAAACTATCACTATGCCAAATTTTATCCAATTCATGATAGTACATCCATACAAAATTTCACATTTATAATATACAAAATTTTATTTTGCTTTTATTCGATAGATGTCACTGTACGTCGATTAAATCGCGCAAGAAGAGTTTTAAATGACTTAGCTATATTTACTTTGATGACCTCAATAAGTCGTCCTCACTCTCACAATTATAATATTAGTAGGATTTATAACATGTCATTCATAAGTTAGAATTCTTCACTCGTCATTCGTCATCATGTCTGTATCACTACTCAAACAGTTAAATTAACTCATAACCAAATAACGGAAAGAGAAATGACAGTATTATTTTCAACATCAGTTTCATTATTTCTTTTGTTGCTTATAAAAAGTCACGTTCTACAGCAATTTGTCATAAAGAGCGAAAGAAAAATTAAATCGACTGTGAATCTATCGGTTAATTAAATAAAGAAAACACTGCTCGACTTGTTTATATCTTAGAGGCAACTCAGAGATTAATGAGTTTTCTCTGACTTGATGTTGTTCTATTTAAGAGCTAAAGTTCTATAAATATGACAGAATTATATACATACAGTCCGACAAGGCTTTTTTGGCGCTTGGATGATGACGTCAGAGGGGCGTTAGGGTGAAATAAGGGTTACCATTAAGTATCTATTTCCCTATTCTCAGGGAAAAATATGAATGGATAAACGTTTAGTTTATTCAAGTTTGGAACATAAATTATTTCATTTTATATACTACAAAAGGTTTGTCGCCTAAACTTTGAGAAAACAACAGGTACAAAAACACAGGGTCGAAGATAAATATATGATTCAGCATGAAAATATTGTAAAATATAAGTGAAATGAAATGTAAATCGTCTTTTTATGATAAATTGTTTCCTTCATCATCCTCGTCACCATTAATTTCTTTATTAGGTACCTACTCGTATCTAGAAATGCTCTTTTAAAAGGTTTGTAAAATTATTTTTCTTCACATACAGTCTTTCTAAAGAGGCAATTCTCCTGAAATCGTAATTTTTATTGAGATTAAAAAAATTAAATAAATTATGTTCTAAGGTGTCTTTTTCAAAGTATGGCAATATGTAAACATTGCTGAGGCAACTTGCTTCTTTACTGTTAAAAAGGGATTTATTGAGTTTTTTAATTGTTTTTCTTTCTGAAAACAACTCCTCAATTTTATAACTACCTACAATAAGTAAGCCCACGTTTTGTAAACTTTGGCGTATTTCATATCTTACATAATATTGAATTTAAAAGTACATAATATGAGCGGTAAAACTCATGAAGTGACATTTCCCAAAACGGTGGTTAGTTCCAACTTTTGCCACGCGCCAAAAGATCCTTGTCGGACTATAGGTATTATTGTGAATTGACCAAATCATGGTTGCTAGACAATGTAAAATTTTCGTCACAAACTGAATGATAAGAGAGAGTTTTCTTTAGATCTTCAGATAATTGCCATATTTTATAAATTTGTCAACGATAAGTATGCGGCGTATAATGGTCCTACGAACACATCACAATTTCGTCAAGTAAATATCAAATTACTTGACAAAATTCAAAATAGATTAATGATACCACTTTTTCCAATCAAAACTATAAACTGGGTGTAATGGTACAAGCCGACTATCAATGATTGGCTGGTGAAATTTTTGAATAGATAGACTACGAATGAGACACAAACCCACTGCTATTCATACTATTTCAATGTTTACATTCAAATATTTTTTTAATATTGGCAAAAAATGGCACTTACTACTTCAAATCTATTTAAAATGTTGTCAAGTAATTTGATAGGTCGAGTACATCAACCCAGATGCGTTAGTAAGTCCACTAAAATACCACGATGTTTATAGCAAAAGCGCAGCGTAGAGCAATCGTATTTTGTCTATGACGTTAACACTGTTTGCTCCTTATTTGTGCTCACAGCAAATGACAACACACAGTTTATGCGTTCGTTTGAATTTACCTTTGAAACGAGATATTTACGATGATTTATATTTAGTTTGGCTGCTTGATATTTCGACATTATTTTGAGCGCCATGATCACTATGACAAAAAGCATATCGTGTTTCTCAAACTTATTTAAATATTATATTAGTTCTTCGTCGTGAATATGTAATAGTGTAAAACGTAATTTGTAATTGCACGTACTTTTCTCTCTCTCATTACCTCGGCTCTAAGGGCGTGGACACATCTCTACGGTACTCGCCGTGAAAGGACTCGGCATACGACAGGCCGTGCCGTGGCACGGCGCGCCATTCAAGGAGCACGGATCAGCGCTTCATATTAGCTCTTAAAATTATCTCCATCATGGTTCATTATTTCACGGCGCCGTCGTCGTGAGAGGGTCCGGCGCAGTGCCGTACGGTGCAAATCAATGCTTTTCTATACTGAACCATGATGGAGATAATTTTAAGACCTAATATGAAGCGCTGAGCGGTGCGCCGTGCAAGGCGTGCCGTATGCCGAAAAACGGCATGGCGCCGTCGCCGTGGCACGGTGCGGCGTCTTAGACATGGATCCACGCCCTTAGAGCGTGGATAAATCTCTAAGTGCCGTCCCACAGCGCCGTCGTCGCCGTGAAACGTGAACGGTTTACGGCGCACGGATCAGCGCTTCATATTAGCTCTTAAAATTATCTCCATCATGGTTCAGTATACAAAAGTATGCCGTATAATTTCACGGCGCCGCCGCCGTAAGACGGCGCGGCGCAGTGCCGTGCGTTGCAAATCAATGCGATTCTCTAATTAATCATGATAGAGATAATTTTAAGAGCTAATATGAAGCGCAAAGCGGCTGCCTTATCACGTAAATATTAGCGATCAGCGATAATGGCGCAGTCATCACGCCATGGACGCGCGATCCATTGCTTTACATCGTATTATGTAAGCGATAGCTGTTCAATCGTTCGTTGATCGCAGACTTCATTTATTGCTACGATACTAGCGCCAAAAACAATTTGGTAACTAAAAACGAAACTAATAAAATGTGAAACAGATGTTTGCTTTTAAAAATTTGCAGAAAAGTACACACGAAAAGTATGAAAGTCAAAGGGATTATATGCACTTTTAGTACATCGATTGTACTATAGAGGCAGCACAGTCGTCGGATTGCTATGGCTTTGTTTTTGTTGTAATGTAATACCTACGAATTAGTTCTTTTTTAGCAAATCTTGCGCAATTCATGCCATCGCTTTGCTCTTGCAAGTTACGCGATAAGGCAGCCGTTCGCCGTGCACGACGCCTTGGAAAGTTGCGGCGAAAGAAACGGCACGGCGCCGTAGAGATGGATCCACGCCCTTACTCTTGAGCAATTTTTCTGCATTTTCCATAATGTATCTCTACATTAGTTGAATAGATGCCAAGACAAAATTTTATTTTTACTTACTAGTCCTGCGTCTTTACCCGCTTTTATCTCAGTTTTGAAGTTATCTTTGGATATAACTGTTATTTTGGACTTGGTATACTTTGTGTTAAAATACTCAACCATTGCCACATGCCACTGATAACACGATAAAGGTGGCAAGTTTCTGGGCGGGAAAAATATAACTTTATAATACTCAATAATTCATCGACTCGAGAAGAAGAACATTGCAGGGTCAAAGAGCAAGTAAAATGGATGCATCTCATTACATTCGTATTTTATTCATCTCTATCTGATGTTTTTTAATGACTAATTCCCACAAGATTGCAGGGTTTGCAAGTTTTTCAAATATAATTGCAGTTTTTCTAGCCTTGACCACTTGATTGAAGTTTCGCGTGATGGTTTTGTAAACATACTGGAATGTTTAATACAGTTTAAAGGCCAAATCTAAAGGAGACAATTATCGTTCCTTATAAAAATTACAGTCATTTATTATTTTAGAGGTAGAACCAAAATATTTGGCAAACACGAACTTTTCTAGTTGGCTCTAGGCGTATAGAAGGACATTCCACAGTTTTGCGGCGTTGTCTCCATATCACAAAGCTAACTTTGTGGCTTCAGTGTCGTTGTTTCAGTTTTGTTATTATTATATAGCTCGCAAGCTGTAATGACACATTCTTTGTAAATTTTGATAAAAACGGCGCTTTATATTTTGTACGGGCACTAGTGAAATGAGCTTACTTATAATAGACTATAAGACTATTACACTATACCTATGTAAGTTTGAAAATTAGTTACAGAAAATTGCGCGCATAAAGGCGTCTTAGACTTGGCATTAGTAGTCATTATTTAGAGAAGGAGTGACTTGAAAGTAAACTACGTATACCAGCATAAATTCTGATTCTATAGGAATGTTTAGAAAAAATATAGCTTATTAGCTTACCCATTGTAAAAATCCATTAACTAATATTTTCCAAACTTTAACGAACAAACTTACCCTTCCTTTATTTTACTAATATAGATATGTGTAATAAGGGTTAAGTTTTGATCACTAGCAACCACTTATGGGTATCCACTCATAGTTTTGGATTGTATAAGCTAACGCGTGGGTGCCTAAGTCAGGTGCCTATGTTAAACTAATTTAAACTTAGTTTGTACTGATAATCATATGCTGAGCAATATATGCTTAGTTTTTGTTGCCAAGTGAAAAGTTCTCAATTTGCTCGGTAAAATTTATGTTCATATAAATATCCTCAATTATTTAAGCTTAAAATAGTAAGATACGTGTGACCTATCATATATTTATGTATATTAAGGGTTACGATGACAGGAGATTTTTAAATACATATTCACACAGTGCCAGCTATCCCCTAATCTTAAACTATGTATAATCATATGAAATAAAACACATGTTGACAGGATTTATCGCGTGTAATCATATTTGAAATTTTACGGGAGGTTGCGGTGTCATCTCAGATCCCGTGGTCACCTTATTAAAAAAATATGCTTTGAGTTGAATTACCTATTCAAGTAAATTAGTTTTAAAAAATCTTTTCAAATACAACGCCCTCTTATATCATATGAATTGTGTCAAATGTGAAATGATGTTATAAGTTTACAGTAACAGTTAAAAAAATATGGCTTGATAATGCTGTTCATCTTTTAATAATGTTTTTAAGTTTTTGCATTTAAAATGCTCAATTATTCTAAAATAAATGAAAAATGTGATAAATAAAAATTACCCGACCAGGATTCGAACCTGGGACCCCTCGTTTGCCGGACGAGTGCTCTTCCACTGAGCTACCGGGGCCTGGCGGAACGCCTCGGAATTATTTACCACATTTTTGTTTTTACGTTATATTGCTAACGTAGCTCCACCTTATGGTATAGCTTTGCAGCTAAGACCACCCGAAACCAATTTCTTTACACAAATTGTGAATGAGAGATAGATTATGCAAGGTAGCTTCTGCAAATGAATCCTGTTTATTTCAACGGCCTAACAGTTATGCTGGATTCCGTATAGAAACGCAAGAAAAGTAGATTTGTGAGGTAGGTACCTAATAGTGTCAAAAAATATTTTAATAATTTAGGATCTACAGATTTTTTATCTAAGGGCGAGGTCCCGTGTCTACGGTACGGTACCGTTTGCTGTGTAACCACGCACCATACAGATTGATGTAATGGAACTTGTAATGTAATATTCTGCGCACTACACGTCCAAAAACGCAACATGCGCAGAATTTTCCATTACTAGTTGCATTACAAGCAATCTGTACGCATAATTACGATACGCCACCGTTTGCTGTGTAACGATACGGCACAGCAGAATGTTCGTATAGACTTTGTTAAAGATGATGTTCATCACATTCAACCTAAGACTGTGCAATTTACAGCAAAATATAGCCACGGCACTACAAAACGCAGAACGCTGCCTATTTTATATTATATATTACAGGGTAGGTACCATCGGGCATGCCGTTGTATACTTAGGCTCAACTCAAAGCTCTTTGCTGTTGGTATGGTGATTTTTGCCATCAGACTTTGCTTGAGACTGACCAAAATGTTTGGTTAGATATCATTAAAATTGATGATTTTTCATCTCTTATTCCTAGGTTGGTTGTCACGGCCACGCTCATACACGATTACTTTTGTTAATGTAAAATGGATTTAAGGAAATCCCTACTAAAAGTAGACAAAAGCCGAAATATTTGTGCCACAGCGGGCATCGATGCCAAAATCTATCAAACCTATAACAGAGGGTGCACTATACCAAACTGGCCATTACATAGTGACATACTACTCGTTTATATGGTCCACTTATATTTATACATAATGAGAGGTTTTCTGACAGCTCATTAAAAAAACAAAACGGTACAAAAATGGTACAATACGCTTCGAGAGATGGCGCTTTACAAAAGGCGAAGTCTTGTCTGAGATATAGCCATTTATACCACACTGCGTTTTTAAAAGTAAAATAAATAGATTAACGTCTTTATCAGAAATAAAATTATAAATAACCATAGATAGTAGATACCAATTACCTACATTATAGTTCAAAGACTTAACGCCTTCGGCTTTTTAAAAGTGCCATCTATAGAGGTTTTTTGAACTAATCTTTATGAGCTTTCAGAAAACTCCTCATTGCTATAGCAACTGACGAAGCCACTTTGTGGCTACAAGTCAGATTTATATCTTCTGCAGTACCTACCACAAAGTAGAACTAAGGGGTATCTTTAGAACCTATATCAAATGATATTAAATACCGATACGATACGAAATACTTTTAAACCTTTTAAAAAGAAATCCTTAAAATAGAAAGTTTTACAAAATATTTGAGAAATATATTTAGTTGTAACGTTTTAAATGTGAAAGAACGTGAAATTTTTCACAAAAAACGAGCTTAGTTAGGGAACTTGAATCTTATGTGTCAAAACTTAAGCTTTATTTTTAAATTACAAGCAAGATTTTGCTTTATGTGATTAAATTATTAATATCAGTCTAATTTTCCATCCCAATAAGTTACACGAATATAATTGTTTTGATAATTTAGACTCAAAGTGAATTACGTCAAAACATTTTGAATAGTGGAATCTGCTATACGAACTTAATGTTAATTAATATTTCAAAGTCACTAGTGAATTATATTCACATTTAATATATTTCTTTGTTATTCTATTTATCGTGGTGAGAGGAATAAGTCAGCCGACACGATAAAAAGAAGAAGAAGATATATTTGTTTAGCCGTACTTAATTTTTTATCTATTGTAGTCAAAATGACAGCAATTTATCTTTAGCTGGCATGTCCGCGATGCAGCTTTTTAAAACGCCCTCCTTCGTGCCAGCGAGCGTGCAATTTTAAATGTCGGCCTGTCTCGTTAAAATTTCAAAAGGAAAAGTATTTTTAATACCTACCTACCTACCTACCTACTTACACTTGGAATACCTTACTTTCATTTAATTTTTTGCGAAGGCGACGACGTGGCATAGTGGAATATTGTAAAGTCGTTTTCATAATAGATGTCCCGTGCATTTCTCTTATGCTAAACACATAGAGTGTATTATCGCTCAAATCGCGGGACTTCCTTCACAAAAAGAACTCTAGATAATATCTGTAAAAATATTAACTAATTATCACAACCATAAATCCCGTCCAATTCCGTTATTTTTTTTTTCCAAAAAAAAGATATTATAAAAGGCTTTTAAATATGCGTTTGGTTGCCTGGCAGAGATCGCTTACTAGCGATAAGGCCGCCGATTATGTTTTCTTTTTTTATGTTCATATGTACGTCATTTTCTATTTTGTGTATATGTACAAAGAAGAGTTAATAAATAAATAAATATGCGACTCTTTCATCGGGATTTTATCTCAACGTTTTGATGCCTTTTCAAAAATGTAAGTCACAAGTCACTGAAAAGACGTACTTTTAATGAAAAATGCTATCTATATATTATATATTTATGTATTATAACGAAATAGTTTAAATAATTTCGTTAAAAAGACGACCGAATTTCAAAGCTAAGAAACGATGTAGGTTATTTTGAAGGAAGCACACTTTGATCTTTGCTTGGCTAAGATACTTGTGGCGTTTGACTTTGCTTGTATGACATACACATCATTCAACTAGTCCCCCAAACGTACTTAATCCCATTTATAGAACATTTGACTACTAGAGAACTTAATGTTCAATAAATGCAAGTTTGAATGCAAGTATCTGGGTTCCGACAGTGATTTTTTGATCAAATAAAAAAGGGTGGACATAAAAATAGCCCAAATCTCAGCTAACTATATAAGACCAATATTGCGGCAGAAGTATACAGGGTGTCGGTTCGATTTCTGGGTAAAACAAGTAAAGTTTCGAAATATCATTGAATGCAGTTTTATTTCTTTTCCAAAATAAAGGAATTTTTCTTTGGAGTAAAATTTGCTATCTCTATTATTTAGAGTAATTTCCCTCCAGGGGCATTCTGAAATTCGACCCTGTATATTTCTTCAAAATATTAGCTGGAAACGAATACTGCTAGAATAAGGCCTTGTCCAGTGTCATTGTTGAAGTCACTTGATGCTGCGTTGTTCACATTCATCGTTTATTGGAGACCTTACCAAGGTCTTTGGTCAACCTTGCGAGAGCCTACCTACAATCTGTCTCCTAGTGCAAAGCACCACGCAAGAACATAACTGCCCAAACAACTATCAGTCCTGAGAGCTGTGTGCCATACCCATTACCACTTCAGCCTTGCAAACATTCTGGCTGAAAATGGAAAACAAACCTAAACTACACAACACAAAAACGCATACAAAATCTTACCAAAATTCTTCTTGTTCCAGGTTCAAATACTTCCAACTTCTTAGCATCACAGTCATCATCAACATCACTGCAGTATCATCAGAAACACACGAGTATCAAGGACCTCAAATATGCGGAGGTCGGCTCAACGGCTCTGTTGGAGTTATCCAGACCCCAAATTTTCCTGACCCATTCCCAGTGCCGATCAAATGCCAATGGATTATCGAGCACGGTATTGTGAATGGAACAATATCGATATATTTTACACAGCAGTACACCACTAGTGGTCTTACTTTTACTGAATACATGTATTACGATAATACGTATAAGTTGGGGAAAAGGAGAGCTTTGACAGTTACAGAAGAGAATATTACAAGAATAAAATGGCTTCAGGTAAGCTTTGCGACCCGTTGTTCTAGGTAAACGGCAAACGCGCTAGCGCGACGCAACGCGATTCATAAATATCAAATGGTTTTTGTATTGTATATAGCAGGTGTCCAAAGTTGTCGTGTTGACACAAGTAACTTGAAATATTGTAGTGCAATTCGTCGTATCGCGTTGCATCGCGTGCGGTCGTTCACCTAGGACAACGCATTTGCAATATTATAGCACTAAATGTAGTTGTGAAACATATACATTATTACTTCATAGAGAAAAAAATGCAGACCAATAGAAGCAATGTTTCCCAACCATACATTTTTAGACACAAATAAGCCTTAAATGTATATGTGATTAAATATCGATTTGTGAAAAATAAAAGTCTTATTTTGTTTGTAATCATTACAAACAGAAAAACAACTTAAAATATTTTTGTGAAATAGTGACGGTAAGAGCCTTCGCATCTTTAATATTTCAATAAAATTTTGTATGCTTAACCAACCAGCTTGTTAACAAAACCATCAGGTATATTTTTCAATCGCATTTTCAAAGTAAGCAGTCGAAACACTTTGGTTTGGTCTTCGCAGATGATAGCTATGCAAGGGCTGGAAACAGAAAATTACTTTCTAACAAGAAATTACTTTCTTTCTATTAAGGACCGGTTCAATTGGTTCTGTACCTTAGTGCCTACCCACTGGAGCCATGTCTACCACGCCAGGACAGGCATTGGATGCACTGTTAGATCTCCCGCCCTTACACCTGACAATTCGCAAGGAGGCGGCTGTGGGAATGCTGAGGGTGACGACGCAGCTCAAAAAGACATGGCTGTCTGCAAATCTATCCCAACTCAGGGACAGGGTTTACAGAAATCCAATACTAAGCATGCCTTCGGACAGCACAATGCCGGAGATGCTATTCACCAAATTCTACCAAGTGGAATTCCCAAGCAGAGAAGATTGGAGCAAGAGCCGGGTAGTCTGCGAGGACTACAGCCACATATGGTACACGGATGGCTCAAAGATGGACACCAAGGTGGGCTATGGAATTCACGGGGTGAGACCCAAGTATGGAGCTAGCTGCAACATGGGTCATTACCCCTCGATTTTCCAGGCTGAAATCACCGCCATTCTATCATGTGCGGAAATCAGCCTAAACAGAGGCTACAAAGGGCAAACCATATACATCTTCTCTGACAGCAAAGCTGCACTAATGGCACTTGACTCTTCAAGGGTTGACTCCAAACTGGTGAAGCAATGCCATGAAACGCTAAACAGGCTGGCAAGCCATAATAGAGTTTTTATTAAATGGGTTCCGGGCCATTCCGGTATAGACGGCAATGAAGCCGCTGATGAACTCGCGAGAGCAGGAGCAATGGGTAGCCGATATGGTCCAGAACCATTCTGCGGCATCCCGAAAAGCCTGACGCGTTTAATACTCACCACCCAGTGCCTCTCAGAAAGCAAAAGCCTCTGGGAACTTTCATTAGGCATGAGACACTCAAGGGAACTGATAGAGGGATACTCCAAGTCATACACAGAATCGGTAGTATCTCTTAACAAACCCCAACTACGCGCAGTGGCAAGATCACTAACGGGACACTGCAAACTAAACAAGCATATGTCCAACCTGGGTCTCACTGAGACAGCGCTCTGCAGATACTGCGAAAGCGCAGAGGAAACCCCTCTACACCTACTGTGCCACTGCCCCGCAGTTACGCACAAGCGCTCCGCTCACCTGGATAAGCACGAGCTGGATCCAAAAGAGATTAGGAGCATCGCCGTAAGGAAAATCTTAAATTTCCTGGACTCCATTGGAGTGTGCGGCGAGTTATAAATTGGGACTCACACAATAGATCTTTTTAGGTCGCAGTGTGACGAGCGGACAAGACTGCTCATATAGTCCCAAAACCCCTAATAATAATAATAATAGTGCCTACCCAGATAAAGTTACGTTATTTCAAGGAATCTTACTCTTACTTATATTATAAATGTGCAAGTTTGGATGGATGTATGAATGTTTAACACTCAATCGCGGCAGAACGGCTACACGGATTTGGATAAAATTTAGCATAGTGATGGTGTACAGCCTGGACTAGCACAAAGGCTTCTTTTTATCCCGATATTTTTGGGGAGATTAGAAATTGCGCAAAACAAATAGTATAAAATAAATAGATTAAAGCGACATTCTTTTTCCGAAAATAAAACTCTCTTCTGCTAATGGAAGCTAAAATCAAATAATTATGTTGAGCAATTCATTTAGCTAATCGAAATATAGTTTCAAAGGATTTCCGTTTAAGTGGCCCATTTGAGGTACCGAGATACACTCATCGGTTAATGATACCTTTGATCCCACTTAAGAAAACTGGATTAACAGTTTAGGACTAAGCTGAACTTTGAACTGAGAACAAAAATCTTACTCATGGCTTTGTACACAAGCCATATCGATGTACTATGCAGTAAAAAGACTGTTAACCATGCCAAGAAAATGCCTACCATATAAATAATGTAACTATAACTGTCAAACTGACAGTGTGTCATTTTGTTGTCTGTTGATTGGAAAACCAGTAGAAATAGCCAATAAATCAGACAATCAGTAAAAGTCAAGACAGCAAACTAATAAGAAGAACCCTGGAACGCAGAAACGAAGGGAATAACAACATTTTTTGAATGAGCAGCGGAGGGGTGCCATCCTGTCCTTATTGACATTTGTTGACATATATCCAAAAATGATGAAATTATGATCTAAAATGGCTATTTTTTACAACCTTAAATAATTTATTTTACAGAATTTATTCCTGAAAAGTTAAACATATCTTACATTTTACAGTTTCTTGATTTATGTCCTACAATTTGGTGCCCATGTACCTCGCGGTACACATATGGGCCAAAATGTATGAGGAAAAAATCTTATCCTTTGCTTCTCAATATGGTAATAAAAGACAAAAACACAGAGGAAACTTTTTTTTGCCGTAATAACATAAAACAGTTCAGAAATAAATTGAAAAATCTGAGAACAAAATACATTGTACATTTCTGCCGTTACGTTCGTCTCAAAGACACAGATTCAGAAAAGTTTCTTGCTTGTGACTCAGCCAAGATACGAGTACATACAGTAAACAATATACTTGGTCATGTCCACACTGGCTTTGGACCTCCGCCTTTGATTTCCGATATCCTGACCGCCATCACCATTGTCCGCAAAAATTTTAATATCGCACAGCATATTGTTCAGCTTTCCATTCCCAATTTTGTACATGTGAAAAGTTGCGGACGGTAATATGATATTTACGATGATTGCTTCGTTCTGATAGCGTACGTTGTGAATTTTTGTCGCAAATATATATTTTTATTAAAAATTGGAATATTTTAGGAACGGTTTTCAAAAGTGATTTAGTTTAGACGAAGTATCAATTTATTTTGGAATGAAATAATGAATTTGTGGTGAAGTTTTAGGAATTAAGATTCTATTTTGATTTTTTGTGAGTTGTGCAGGTTAAAATTTTTACATTTTTGCATTAAGATGTGACGAATTTATGTTTAATAAATTTTATATTGACGTTGAGAAGACAATATGAGAAGTCACTTATTAAGAAGAATATACCTTTTATATTATCTAAATATTGATGAATGAAGACACGTGCATTACATTGCGTACACAAAGATCGTGAAGTATGAGTTTCTATCAAAACGTATAGAATGAGTAACGACAAGGTGTGATTTCACTAGTAGACACCAATAGTGAAAACTTAACTCAATATTACGGTATTTATTCTCAATTCCCATCTTGTCTCTATATTCAAACAAAACAACAAATATATTCTGAATTATAAATGGCGAACACCGGATGTTACAACTCACCACTTTGTTCAAACAAGCTGCATAAGCAATGAATGGGTGAATTCTTAGATAATTTACATTGAATGGGGACTGCATAAGGAGTATTTGAACTTGAGAATGTGTTTATTGCTAGCAGTAGAATATTTAAAAACAGGCATATTACTCGATCTAGTGGAGAGAAATGTTAAGATTTATTTTCTGTTAAGGCTGGTATACAGACAGATGCAGTGAATTTGTGAGATAATATGAAGTGGTTATGAAGTTTTTTTTTTCATTTACTCGCTAATAATTATTTAAATACACTTACAGGGTAACTGGTGGGTCACTTTTGAAATTCAAGGACGTGATAGTTTGAGATCATACATGAAGAGAAAAAATATGATAAAAAATAAATATTAATTATTTACTGAGTAAACTTAACCGAAAGTGAAAGAATTGATTACGCAACGCATGGTTACGCTATTGACTCAGTTGTATGTAAAGTAAATACAACATAGTAGTATTTATTTATGGGGAATTGTAATGAAAAATTAAGTACCTACATTATTACATAACTATGATCAGAATCGAACACAGAGTGCTCTCCTTCAGTATCTAAAATTTGTTACCAGTCACCCTGTATAATTAAAAAAAAGGGTAAGATGGCACCATTAAAAAAATAATTCATAATAACCAAGTCATAGGTATTTATAATAATAAATTTACATCATTATTCACGCTACTTAAGTTCATATTTCACAACTTTTTGTCAAAATGGATCATCGAGTATTTCAATAACCTTACACTAAGTTCCTTGACCTCTAGTTAGCTTGACAAATAGTTAGATATGACAGCCATCGAAAAGTGTGGTTTGCATTTGCAAACTTCATAACTTGGATATAAAGACTAAAATTGTTAATTTTAGTAGAGGCTGCTTGTTAATTTAGACTGAATTAATTTAAATTGTATAAATTGAAATCATTATGTTAAGTTTTAGCTATTTTGTTTTAATGGCTAGACATTGAAATATCTATTTATATTGTTATTAAAATAAATTGTATGAATATATTTCAGTTTATTTTTATAAGTATTCTCTGTGTAGGTAAGGAAACGGTATCCGGGTTCATAGACATAATTTATATATTACTGATGATCAATTTAGCTACAAAACATCTACATGTTCTTTAAATTGCAATGGCAAATATTTCCCTTTTATTTGTTATATCACTGCGATATATCGTTTGTTACAATAATCATCGAATGCAGAACATTAAAAAAACCGACTTCACGTCAAAACTCTGACTGAGTTATAATGTCATCAACGTAAACATTCTCAGAAAACCATTAATATTTTTTTCAAAAATTTAAAATTTTCAATGAAGTAGGTACTCAACCGATTTCGATGAAATTATGTGACTCCAACTATAAAATATTCTCTTTCATATGAAACAAGAATTTTCAAAATCGATTGATAATTGTCTGAAATATCGTGTAACAAAGACACAAAAAAAACATACAAACGAATTGAGAACCTCCTCCTTTTTTGGAAGTCGGTTGATAAACATCCAATTAAATTTTTTGATTTAATTAAACGTGATAAAACGCTTTAAAATGTATTTTCTTTAACTGCACTGGTGGCTCCTATGTCTATCATACGCAGTTTGAGCTACATTCAATCCGATCTTTTCATGAATTGGTGACCGCCAACCATTATGGTATCATACATACATAACTTCACGCCTTTATCCTTTTAAGGTAGGCAGAACACCAGATGTTACAAAACCATCTGATGTCACGTTTCACAAATTTGGAGGCAGTATAATGGCGGAGAGAGATTATTGCAGTGACAGAGAGTCAGCCTATCGCCCACAAAAAAAAGAAAAACCTAGAAAGCAAGAAACCTCCAATAAAATCTCTGTCCTTTAACTGACTTTTACAGTATGCCCGGGAAGACAAGCAGCTGGCACATTCTATGTTTTTCCTTTGCTCCCAGTCCAGAATGGAAGAAATTATAATATATTGTATCATATTATTCAGATAATATCATATAGTATAAAAAACCTAAGGATACGGTAGTATGTATATTAAGTTTTAGCCAAATCCGATTACTAAGTCTTTAAAAGCAATACATCATTCCAACGTTATTAAAATTCGTGTGTACTTTTTTTAAGCTACGTGTAGGTATTTGCGGGCTTACGATATTTTTTTTATAAAAAATATGAAGAAAAAAAACATAGTAACATTATGAAAATACTAAAAAAAAGTTCGACACTTGTTCAACCCTAGTTTAGTAATAAAAGTCCTTGTAAAAAAACATTAAACTAGGTTTTAACAGGTCTTACTTTTTTGTAGTAAGGCGGCTAGTATTTGAAAGGATAATATTTTTTATTAGAATATAAATATTTGTACACATACTCAAAAAAGAAATTGGGGTTGGTTCCATAGATATCCGATTCTATTTAATCGTCTTTTATGTTATTTTTTTAACGTTTAAAACTATTTCAATGTGTTGTATCTTGCATTTCTTACATAAGAAATGGACAATGCATAATTTTCTTACCCACCTGCAATAGCCATGTAGGGAACGCCGTTGGATAGGTCTTAGTAACCTGAATCAAAGTTACTATGGCGCCAAGTTCCGATTGTTAGTCCGTTCATAGCTATAAAGTCCTAAATGTCGGACTATAATTTTGGTAACCACCTCTAATAGCCATGTAGGATACGCCGTTGGATAGGTCTTAGTAACCTGAATCAAAATTTTTACCAATTTCCGGTCGCTAGTCTGTTCAGAGCCAAAATAACAGACGAGTCACCTATAGCATATTATGTTTACCTAGTAATCGACACCGCCGCCGCCCTGATATCTGTTGCACATCCGAATTAAGGTTTAATTTTTAATTGTGCCTTGGGAGATTTTGATTAATTATATTAGGTTGATTATCAGCTTGGACTCAGAAACAAGACAGGCACCATACCAATTCTTGTTCCAGAAGATGAACTCTTTTCAACGATATATCACACATGCATGTCTATTAAAGCGGGTACCAAATCTCATACAAAATTATGCATCGTCCTTTCTTGTTTGTAATCATTTTCTTTTCCATGTGTATAGTTTATCCCTAGTAAAAAGATCATTTTTTTAAGTCAAAGAACTTTTGCAAATCTATTTAAACATAAATCTTGGTTACATCGATATAATAGCAAACTGTTTGCTGTTGTATACAGGAGTATTGCATAACAGACTCGTCATTTCCGTTTTCGACTAGGACAAAGCAAGCCTAGTACAGAACAGAATAGGGTCAGCAGATCTGATGTTAGAAAGCTGTTGTTCCATACAACTGATTGTCTTTAGAATTTACTGGACTTTTTGAAATGTAAACCTGTTTGAATATTAAAGGTAAATTAACCACGCTTCTTAGTAAGATTTCAATGCTACTTGAATTTGTTAGGGCCTTTCATTATATTTTCTTACGTCTCGTCTTACGAAATGACACATTTTTAAATTTAGCATAAACTTCAAGGTTTTTTTTTTATATTCATCTAAATTTTTTTATCGCAGCTCGTGATCGTCTTAAAAGGCATGTCTAGTTACAATGTACAAGTGATCGATCACTCAGGGGTCAATATCAGTATTAAACCGTTGAATTTGATAAATTATTTTTATCTTTTATTACTTTGTATTGTTTCAACATTAATTACACCTAATCAAATACTCTTTCGTGCTCTTAATGTACCCAAAATGAAAAAAAATATATAATAATCAACGAATGCAGAGCATTAAAAAAACCGACTTCAAGTTAAAACTTTCTCTGAGTTATAATGTCATCAATGTAAAATTAAAAAATTACAATGAAATACTCGAGCGATTTCGATGAAATTTATATGGGAAAAATTCTGAAGTATTGTTTATCATATAAGATAATAATTTTCGAAATCGATTCATTATCGTCCGAAATATCGTGTAACAAAGACACACAAAAAAAAACATACACACGAATAGAAAATCTGCTCCTTTTGAAAGTCGGTTGAAAAATAAGATACACATTTTTTTTCTCCTCGCTTTTTTCAAATCCAACCGAATAAACTTAATATTAATGTCCATAAGGTGGTAACTTTTTGATACGTTCTTTATTATGATTGTCTAAATAGCATGCAGTCTGTGGGTACTACCGAACCAACTGGATCATGGCCCACTTAGCTCTTCGTTTGAAACTGTCAAAATTGTAAGGTCTATCGCGTATAATGCACTTAGGACATTATAGATACTGTACTCAGTAAATGTCTCTTAAATTTAAACATATTCTCAAACCGTAAAATGAAATATATTTATAAAATACATAAATTTATAGCTATAACTGTTACATCATACTTATTTCGTATTAATAAATATCATATTAGTACAATATTAATATCTAAACATAAATAATAAATACCATTAAATTATACAGCAATGCCCACAATTAAAATAACTTACAAAATGTCGTCTTTATTTAATTAAAGGATCATTAATCTGAAAAGAGCACTTATGCATATCTTATTTGCAATGAATTATGCATTACAAATGCGTATATTTAAAATTGGAACACATCTCAGTAAGCGTGCCAATTTGTTTAATAAAAAACAAAATAAAAATTTTGAAAAACCCACGACACGACAGTTAAAAAGTAATTAAAAAGAATAAATTAATTTAAAATGCCCGACTGAAATGATTTATGTGACGAGAGATAATTAACGTGAAAAGCTTTTTTAAAAGTTCATTTGATCTCACACAGAGTCGGTCATATTATGAACAACTTACTATTCGTTTTCAGAGCACTTCCCTACGCTTACCTATTCTATTCTCGAAGATGTAGATGTTGCAATAACATAGGTATTCAGCTCCCTATGAACTTTATAAGAAGAGCAAGAAAATCCGTCTGGGGCTGCCACTGAATTTATTCGTTTTGTAGTTTTATATTGAAATTTAAAATATTGATGGCAGCCCTCGACGGATTTTCTTGCTCTTCTTATAAAGTTCATAGGGAGTTGAATACCTATGTTATTGCGACATCTACATCTTCGAGAACAGAATAGGTAAGCGTAGGGAAGTGCTCTGAAAACGAATAGTATGTTGTTCATAATATGACCGACTCTGTGTGAGATCAAATGAACTTTTAAAAAAGCTTTTCACGTTAATTATCTCTCGTCACATAAA
The DNA here is from genome assembly GCA_944452665.1 of Stenoptilia bipunctidactyla. Classification (NCBI taxonomy): domain Eukaryota; kingdom Metazoa; phylum Arthropoda; class Insecta; order Lepidoptera; family Pterophoridae; genus Stenoptilia; species Stenoptilia bipunctidactyla. The sequence continues at coordinate 981,053 of CALYBW010000058.1, forward strand.
TCATTTCAGTCGGGGGATTTTAAATTAATTTATTCTTTTTAATTACTTTTTAACTGTCGTGTCGTGGGTTTTTCAAAATTTTTATTTTGTTTTTTATTTCAAACTTTTTAAAGAGCATAATATAGGTACCATACATTACATTACACAACACCTCGTTCCTCATCAGCCCTCTAATATCCCCACCACCGCTGGAAAACCCATGTAGTTTATTTAAATACATAGTGAAGTATTATAATAAGTATTTACAACTCAAATTTGCTGGTGGCTCAACTTTGCTGGGGCTTTGTTGTAACGTAACTCGATATCATATTACGTAGAATGGTTTGTGCAAACCAATGTTACCATTCTTCAAAACCATTGGTCCGGTTTTAATGCGGTTTTCAGTGATGGCTTTGGATTTGTTTATCTATATCTATGATGTCATGAGCCTCTATGAATGATTTCTGAAACTAATAATTACATGGTTGTTATTACAAAAAATGTTTACTGCAGCGCCCCCTGATGAGTTGTTACCTTTAAACCTATTTAAGAACATTATACTAATCAAATCCGAAGCTATAATTGAAAACGGCATTCAAATCGGACCAAAGGTTTGCAAACAAATATTTACTGCAGCGCCCCCTGGTGAGTTGTTACCGTAACACCTATCTCAGAACATGCGCTAATCAAATCCAAAGCGATCACTGAAAACAGCATTTAAATCGGACCAATGGGTTTGCAGATAAACGGTAACATTGGCTTTTACAAACAAATTTTTACTGCAGCGCCCCCTGGTAAGTTGTTACCGCTACGCCTATCTAAGAACATGCACCAATCAAGTCCAAAGCGATTACTGAAAACCGCATTAAAATCGGACCAGTGGTTCTGGAGATAAATGGTAACATTGGTTTGCACAAACACCCTCTCACCCCAAACGCATATACCGTCTCCGTTCCGTCGTGGGTAAAAATAAATGGATCATATATTTCTGTTTTGGAGTCAAAACAAGAAAATGTGCCACTTTCGATTTCGTTTTCGTATGATTTCTATTTCTATTATTTATCGTAGGACATATCATTGAATCGAATATTAGTTCGATAACTATAGTTAAATTAAGTTTAACTTTTATTTTGGAGTGCATTAGTACTCGTAACTTCGAGTCGTTCTGGTGATGCAAAAGTAGAAATAAAATATTTCCCTATGAAATTAAATAAGAATTACGTCTTGGCCAATACGCGACAAAATTCCGTTACAAAGGTAAATCGAACTACTATTTTTTCCTGGAATAAATAAAATTAAAATTGTCTTTACAAGGTTCGTTTATAATAGTCAATTATATTTTAATAGAAGATTAGGAGAAGATGATGAGGGGGTCTGAATTTCAATATTTATCATTAACTAGCTACCGGTTTTACCCGCGTAACTTTTGATCCCGTGGGAATTTCGGGATAAAATATAGTCTATAACCTTCCTCAAGAGTTGGGCTATCAAATGAAAAAGAATTTTTGAAATCCCACTTGTAGTTTCTGAGATTAGCGCGTTGAAACAAACAAACAAAAAAACAAACTCTTCAGCTTTGTATATTAGTATAGATTAAAATTTCAGAATACTTCTCTGTGAGTAAAATTTAAGATTAATGTACTTTCATGACTACATACAATGAAATGGAAACGTTTTTATTACTTGCTGTGTAGTCAATTTTAAACTTAAGTTTTGATCACTTAGAAGAATTTTGAAATTTTAATCTACGAAAATTATAATAAAAAAAAATATTTAAAAAAAATTACCCGACCAGAACTCGAATCTTCCGCTGAGCCTGGCGGTACGTCTCGAAATTACTTAGCACATTTTTGTTTTTCGTTATATTGCTAACGAAGTTTCATCTAATGGTATAGTTTTGCAGCTAAGACCAGCTTTTTTTTTCATTTTATCACATTTTCAGTTACTTAAAAATGAGCCTTGTTAATTACAACATGTGAGCATCTTGTATTGTTAAATAGTGATAAAAAGATAAATTAAAATAATATTGTCTTAAGTTTTCGCGATTCATACTATTAAATAAAACACTTTTTTACTGGATTTACGAGTATCGCGTATATTTACATTTTAAATTGTAACTCGACGTTTCGGTGTCTTTGCAGACCCCGTGGTCACGATCGACTTTCTTTTTTTTTTTAAATTAAATAAATTAAAATGTTTCTTACAACTTACAACAGACTCTGTCACGAACATTCGTAAACATACGAAATCGATAAAGTTTTGTAATCGCACTGCAGAGTAGTTGGAAATATAAATCGGAAATGAATTCAACGGCAAAGGCCATAACATCGATTACGAATCATCAGACTCTGTGTAATAGGCCCACTGCAAGGCTATGAGTCTCTCCTCTGGGTGACGAGGAGGTTTTAGGCCGTAGTTAGGGTTATCAACTTTTTTTTCTAAAAATAAAGTATATTTGAGTCTGAAAAGAATATCAAACAGTATTTTAGAAAAATATACAGTATTCAATTTATTTAATATTTGAAATACATAATTTTAGAGCTTCTTGCAAAATTATCAATTTAAAACTAGCATATATAAAGTGTTTAGCTTTTTATGCTGAAAACAGTATTTGGTATACTTTTCTTTTGTTCAACTTTAAACAGTATAATGATGTGAAAAACAGTTTAATACTGTTAAAAACAGTATAGTTGAAAACCCTAGTCGTAATCCACCAAGTGCAAGGCCCAGGTGCTGGTTGGTGGATGTCAGAATTTTCAGGACGCTGAAATGGCTTCTGACAAACCCTAACGACACTTTTGAAGATGTTCTTTTTGATATCCCATAATGTTGAGGTTTTGTTCCTTACTAAAAAATAATACTTTTGCCAAAGAATATGTGGTTCACAAGTGCATAATTTCCAAGATATCATCAATCCTAATATAATGAGTTCATAAATTATCACCCTTGTAAAATATCTTTAACACTCATTCAATACTCAATACAGTGACGCGTGTCACTGCAGCCATACAATAAACATAAACAAAACATTTTAAACGTAAAGGAACGTTTCATACAATATACAACGCAAATCGTTGCGAACTGTACCTGTACATAGCGATAAAAAAGGGATAGAATATGCCATGTTCTCATACTTCGCATAAAGGTTCTTGACTTAAGATATTTAGACTTAATTGAATTATTTTGTATGAAAAATATAAACAAAAAAAATATTTGAAAAATCATTCACGTGTTATTTTATTCTATTACATGGTCTCATTAATGCCCTAGGGTTGTGGGAAATCAACAGGAACACACTGTATACAAGTATACAGCACCCGGGACCGACTGCTTAACGTGACCCAAGCACGTAAGTTGCCCGTGAGAAATGCATGATCGGCGGTCACCCATCCTTTTATGGATCACGTTGATCGCAGCCTGCGATATCGTATGATATGCACAGTTACCCAGTCCCACAACGATTTCTTAGGAATACGACGATAATAAAAACTAATTTCAATTTTACTGCACATTGAATTAACGTGACACTTTAGTATAATATTACTATATGTAAGTTGTCGCTATACTAATGTCATTGACCGCCGATAAAAACATTTGAAATGTTAAAAACACAAGGGTACCTTTACTAAAACTTCGCTTTACCTACGTCTGCCATCAGGTTCTATCCCATGAACCAAGATAATGAGGCAGTTGAAATGTTACAAATAATACAGCAAATACCTACCAAACAGAATAAAAACAATATAATATGAAGACATGTCGGTTTTCCGTTTTGATAGAAAATGGAACGGAATCCATCATGGGAGAGTCTGACAGCTGACTCACATTTGCTCAGTTTTTTTAGTATAGCCGACCATGTTCTTCCGTGTTGAAATCACGGCTGAAGAAACATGCTAATTAAGACATAAGAACAAGTTACGTACGATTAAAATGATGACTTTATTATCAAAGCAGTTAATTACTTCACGTAGAAGTAATTAATATCTGCATGTTACAATGTTACAAAGAGAAATGCGGCTGGGAAGACAGTTAAAAATAGCAATAAAAAGAAATGGAATAATATGATTTTTTTATTTATTTGATATACATGTGGAATTTACTGTGTGTATTAATAAATAAATTATAAATAATACGTTCAATTGTAACATGTAATACTAACTAAAAAACTTGTGTTTTATGTGAATATGTACTTATATATCAAATAACTGATTGGATTGAGTTGAAATATTAGAAAGATTTCTTATGATAACTTTAATAATAATTCGATATTATACCAGTTGCAATATTCGCAAACGGTTTGACCCAACCACACTGGTTAGACACATTGAAGGCGGCGCGGCGGCGGCGGTTCGCTTCCAGCATGCATGCAAAAGGCGGTTTTGCTCCACACTGCCCGAATCGTTTGCCGGTTTCTGTCTCTTACGCCCTGATCCTCGACCGACTGGTCATATTTCGGGTACTTCCACCTAAAAAGGCGTATAGTTTTGGAAATGTCTAATAATAATAATCATAGCATAGCATAGAAACTAGACAGTCAGATACATAAACTTAGGCAAAGGGTACGTATTAAAAAAAAATAGTTTATACATAAATGTTGAGTGATTTATCATAAGCATGAATTACAAATAATATTAAATAATAATTAGCATGAATTACAAATAATTGGTTCTGAACAAAGATTATAATTATCTTGTTTTTTAGGCTGAAATATGAATTATAAGGAAATAATTATAGATCTACACTTATTTTCTATAATTCCTGCATTTATGAATTTCAAACTCCATCTTAAACATTCTCAAACCATTAATAAAACATGAATCGAAATCGACCTAATACTATAAATTCATTCATGAATTAATGTGACGTAAAGTTGGAAACACTTGCTTTGATGGAGGAAATTCAAATTGATGTCAATCAATATATATAAAACTGTTCCGTTACTGACTGAGTGACTGAGGTACTGAGTGACTGAGGTACTGAGTGACTGAGGTACTGAGTGACTGACAGACAACGTACAGCCGTAACTACAGAGCGTAGAGAGCTGAAATTTGGAACATACATTCTTTAGGGGATGTAGGGGTGCACTAAGGAAGGAATTCCCGAAATTCCCTTGGGAACGGGAAATATAGGACTTTTTAGGTTGTATGAAAAATCTTATTGAGTGCACCGATGTGAAACTTGGTGTAAAAGTATTTCAATGTGGGTCTGGTTGTGTTATGAAAGGAATTCCCGAAATTCCCACGGGAACGGGAATAATACGATGTTTTAGTTTGTATGAAAAAATATTTTTCCTTAAGTGCACGGATGTGATACTTGGTATAAAGGTTCCTCAATAGGTATCTGATTGTACTATGAAAGGAATTCCCGAAATTCCCACGGGGTCAGGAAAAATAAGACATTATGTTTATGCGCGTACGAAGTTGCGGGAAAAAGCTCGTTACTTATAATAAATTTGTTTGTTTACATTCATTCCTACAAAGAAATTGCAAGAATTTATGTCCCTAAAAACCATTGCAGCTATTTCATTTATATTTATTAATTTGTATTATGCAACATTATATTTATTACGTACTAAGTGCCATTTCAAATCCCGCGGGAATATCGAAGTAATTAGTAGCCTATTTGCTATTCCAGACTGTAAACTATCACTTTGCCAAATTTTATCCAAATCCATTAAGCCGTTTTACCGTGATAGAGTACCAAACATCCACACATGCATAAATCCATCCATTCAAACTTTCACATTCGTAATATACAAAATTTTATTCGATAGATGTCGCTGTACGTTGATTAAATCACGCAAGAAGAGTTATAAATGACTTAGCCATATTTACTTAGTAGACTACTTTTATTCATCCTCACTTTTACAGTTATAATATACTTTGGCGAACCTGTCTGCCTCAGACGCCAGTGGTTGCGGGTTCGATTCCCGCACGGAACAAGAAAAAAAAATTTTCCGTGTCTGGGTATTTATCTATTTATTTATATTCTATGTTCCCTCCTAGTTCGCTAAATGGTATCCCATAACACAAGATATGCTTACTTTGGGGCCATGTAGTTGGTGTGATTGTCTGGGGATTTTATTATTTATTAGTTTTTGTGTAGGATTTTGTATTATGCAACTTTATATTAATTAAATAAATTTAATTATAATTCGATACTTATTGGCTTATTTAAATATTTTCATTGAGACGTTATTTGCTCTTTAGAGAAAATTCTAGCTTGACAATATTCATTCATGTTTGTTATAAATACAGCTGAAATTATATCAAATCCTCAATCAGTCGTTACTCGATGACCACAAAGTAGCATTTCAATTGTTCCTTACACTCCCTTTTCATATACAGGGTGATAGAAAACATAATAATGCCTTGAAGGAGTGAAAGGAGATCTAATTTCTATAAAATATTATTAAAAAACATACTAAATTTAAAGACGATTTATTCAAATAAGACTCTATCCAAAAATCTGTTTTATTAAAGATATCGTAAAATTTTCATTTTTTGATTTGAGTTAAATATCATATAATCAATTTTTTTAGATACAATTCAACTCATTTTTATAGTTTGTCTGACACCTGATGAATCAAACAAAAGAGAAATGGCCCGATTGACTATAAAGCCATGCCCCAGCCATACAGCAATCATTTCTATCTTACATTCTTGGTCCATTTATTGTATTAAAAGTCACATTACATATAAAGCTCAGGTTTTAAAACTATAGGCATAAACAGAATGTTGTTTTAAACAACCATAAATTACTTTGTTTTTAATCACACGCATTTGTGGTGCAGGTGGTACTAGAGGAATATCTGCAACTTTTTGTAGGTACTGCATTATTGTCTTTTTGTTGAATATTACCTACTTGGACTTCCATTCCATACCGATCTACGTTTTGATGCAACCACGCAACTATGACATACTCGACAGATTGCACATTGGTTCTGAAATATATATTGAAACATAGATAAGATCGTAAAATAATCTGATTATTAAGAAATACATTCATGAAATATATTTAAAGATCTGAAAAAATATACTAAATAAAATAACCCGACCAGGACCGAATTAAGCTTTATAAAATGCAAGAACTTGTAATAACCAAGAAAATATGATGATAAAATATATTGTGTAACTTTAAGTCTTCCTTTGTATATACTAGCTTCACTATAAAATATAATCTATCGTCAATAAATAAACAAACAAAAAGTCTTCTTCAGCATTAAATAACTTTTAATACAATCGTAAAAATATCGTGATACATACCTGTATTGGAATAGACCATGGAAAGTATTGCTGTAGTAATGAGTTATTGTTAAGACTTTGGCTCCAGCGCTCAGGCACAGGCCGTCTACAACCCACACAAACATGAGCAAGTCTTCTAAGCACATTTATGTCGGCTTGCAACAGCAAAGCATGACGAGGACTACATATTACACCAACGGGAAGCCGCTAAAAATATTAAAGTAAATTTTAATTCACATGATAAACCTTTATTAAATTGAATGTTTTTTATTTTATGATTTTGAGTTTAACACATCTTAATTCGTTCACCATTCCAATCGTCGGTATCCAAATCTTTAGGCAAAACACATAAATAGCAAACTTGGGTCAAACATAATGTATAAAACCCATGCAGGCAACCCAAAAGTAATGGCGAAATCATATTTATTTTTCGTTACGAAAAGGTTATATTACAAGAAATTACTGCAAGTAATGTTTTAAGCCGATGAAGATGACTTTATGTGTTATTTCAATTCGGCTTACAGTAGCGACTTGAACGCTGTACCGCGGCGAATATTGCTTGTAAGACCATAACATTCGCCCCTATGACGTTATTTTAGGTTTTTCTGCTTCATATCAAGAAATCATTAATCATTTACATGATAACGTTAAAGAAGCAATTAGATAGCGAAGGTTTTTTTATGTCTCACAAAATCCAGTGAAAATTCTAAATAACTCAAAAACGGTAAATTTTTAGAAGGGTGATTCTATAGAAAAAATGTTTCTTTTTTAACTACCCTATAACCCCTCAACGACTGCAACATGAAATCCATTTTTTTTAAAAGATCAAAAAATCTGTTAGAGCACCCAAAATGCTTTAAGCTTTTCTTTTAGCGGTGAGTAATATGTCAGACACCGTAATTTTTTTATTATTGCTTTAAAAAGACAATTCTTTTTCCATTTACATTTTTTTTTCATACAGCTTCAAAATCTACTTGGACACGACTTGCCTGAGTTTACAAGCCACAAAGCTTTTTTTTATCACGCTGTATGTCAAACGATTTGGCCAGTTACCAAGTATGTTTTTGGAAGTAAAAAGCATTCAACTTTTTGTCTGTGGCTTAAAGAGTTGCGGTAGATTTTCTCACAAAGTTTTTGATAAGGTTCGAGAGCGAGACACAGGTATTATGCTTGTATTGGCTGATGCAATCGATACTTTTTTTATTAATCTAAAATACGTTTAGATATGGTTCGAAGTCTCTTTTTTGCACACACTTTGGGTAACTAGCTAAATCATCCGTTGAATTTATAATGGATTCTTTTATATATGACTGAACTCAAAATTGAATACTTAATTAAAGATGTTTGTAAAAGATTACGCAGTTTATCGAGACGGACGTTTTATCGTTGGCTGAACAAGCGTTTGTCTTCAATCTCATCTGTAACAAATGAATCTGTAAAGAATATGAAAAGTACAGATTTTATTATGATTAGGCACGTCGTGAGGTATTGCCGGAGCCATGATATTTTTGGTGACAGACTTTAAATGAAGATCGTTTGCCTTCCTTTCCCTTCTGAAACCGTAATTATTGGGTTTTATTAGCTTTTATTTTGTCAAATATTTTTGTGACTTTGTTGTTACGTTATGAAATCGAACTACGGTGCAAAATTAGTGATTTTATTTGTATTTTAATCTAAGTTTTAATTACTATCTATGCTGACGTTTTGTTCAGTTAATTTTATGAATTGTTATCACAAGTTTATCTCTTAGTAGGCATGACATGTACAGAATTTTTCATCACATTCACGACCAAAAAAGTCCAACCTTGTTTACTCAGAATAGAAATTATTCATTGGTGTTTTTACGTGTTTTCTGTGTTGCCGACTTTTTCTATCAATATGTGTTCATATCGCAAAAAAAATTAGATTCGCCTAAGTTGGTATTTCCGTCATCTTTATTCAAACCACAAACCACGTGCAAGTATAATTGCCCGAATAAAAAAAAGTATCAGGCAATGAATTCACCGGCTTTTCCACCTTAAGCATTGAGTTGGCAACACATTGTTAACCAGACAAACTATAATTACTGATGTTCAAGAGAGTGGATTCCACTTAAAATCAGAATAATACAATGTAACGCCGATTAAAACCTTACATTGAATAAAAAAGCGTCAATGTATAAGATGCAGTATTTTATTGTTTTAGAACTACTTTAAAAAACCAGCCAAGTGCAAGACAGACGTGCTCTCGGGTTCCATACTTGCCGACTGATATAGGGTAATTGCCCTGTACACAGAAAAATATCATAATATAAATAAACAGTTGCGAGATAAAGTAAACAGCGCCATCTAGTCATTGCGGTAGGAAACTGCAAAACTATCATATCTGTTGTATGAGAGGCCTTTTAAATATTTATTTTCTTGCTGTTAAAATGACAACAAATTTGGAACGTCTATCATCCGAGTCTTAGTAATAAAGTTTTGCTTTAGCTTGGGTACCTACGGAACCCTAAATAAGTAACTACATTGAATTATCAAATCTGGTTATTATTTCCATTTTTAGCGCCGTTCGAAGGAGATTTGTTGGAATTATTCTAACAAATCTCAACAGGGCTTTCGCAATTTTCCGGCCGTTTTCGAGCTCTTGCACTCTGCAAATGTCGCATTTCTAGTGCTAGTAATCATTCGTGTGATTTATGTTATCTGAGTTATTTTACGATAGTTGCACGAGAGATTCTTAGCTCGAAATGCTGGTTCAGGCAGATATTTGTTTGATGAACACAGCTATTTGCGAAGTCATGTATATACGTTTGCTTCTCAAGGTTTTGTAAATAAATAAGCTTTTGTAAATATTATAACTTATCATTAACTATATTATATTTTGGTGGAACTATTACAAATTATTATGAAATGCTCAAGTCTATAGTGTTTGAGCCGTCGCGTCAGCCGATAATGTTTCAGCATTTAATACCGTCGTGATTATTATTAATAGATCGACTAGATAGTCATGAACCATGTTTAAAAGGTTATTGAACAAACTTTTTTGTTTTTCCTGGTTTAATTAAGCAATGAAGTCAAAGGAAATCTTCCGTAAATCTACGTAAAATCTTGATTAGAAAATAACAATAATACACATTGTTTTGAGAATCCGAGTCCGTGGGGTTGATGGGGTCTTGTGAGGTAGCAGAATCGAGGTCCATGATGCGATAAAAGTCGAAAATAAAAGGAAACCCGAAAGAGCACATCCACTTGTTGCAAAATAACAGAGCAAATATTTGATTGACGTATTTGATGGCAGGGATCCCGAACTAAAATAAAAATAAAAACTCACAAAAAGTTACAGTTGCAATCGAAATAATGCATTGCAACATTAAAAGATTAACATAATTAGACAGAGGTTTTAAAGGCGTTTTTGTGGGCGATAGGCTGACCCCCTGTCTCTTTACATCTTTATAATACCTCCAAATCTGTCAAACGTGACATCAGATGGTCTTGTAACCTCTGATGTTCTGCCTACCCCATAAGGGATACTGGCGTGACGTTATCTATGTATGTGTGTTTGTAATATGCTTTTGATATTATATATTTTATTTTAAATTTATACTTTATATGTTTACTTTACTGTTTATGAAAATATTTATGTATTTATCTTTAAAATAAAGCACCAGCAAAACTTCTTTTGCATTTAATCAGTAGCCCCAATGTTGCGCAGCTTTATATGGAGACTCCTAACGTTTAGTTTCTTATTAATTTAGAATACTTTTATTGGGAAATATTTTAGTTCTGATACTATATCATACGATTTATCGTGCATTCCATTCGTCCTTTAAGAGCTGAAACATAAATCTTACTGAAGGCCAGAAATGGACTTAGGCATTTAAGATAAGTATTCTGTTTATGATAATTGGGATCTTATTATGATTGGGTATATTATAACACGGCATAACGCTTTTTTAATTATACCAAATCTTAATCCGCGTGCGCAATGAACTCAAAAAAGTAGTAATTTTTTCAAGCAGGAATCATTACTAGCTAGCACTCGCTCGTATTTTAACCCACCTGAGTTTTATTCTTTCGGTGGTAAAAGCATAACCCATAACCTCCCGTTAAAGTTAGGTTATCGGGTGCCAAAAACTTAACAACTTCTTCACGTTTATTATATTACTATACAAAATAATATTGTCTTCAGTTTTTGTGATTCATACTATTGCTTACATTTTAAAATTTTAAGTTTCGGTGTAAAGAGAGATCACACGAGATTTGCAAAGACACCGAAACGTCGAGTGTAAATTCAAAATATATTTATACGCGATAAATCCGGTTAAAAAGTGTTTTATTTAACTACACAAATTTTCATAATAAACGAACAACACTGGCTGATATAGCAATTTCAGTTTTATATAACGCTGAAATTTATCGTGGAATGATTTTTATGCTCATTTAATGTAAACTAAACTAAAGTAATAACGAGTCAAAAAGATACCTACCTACAAAAAATTCAATTCATGAAAAATATACCCTATCCTGTCCATGATCAGTGATAATGTTCCGCCATGTTTATACTTATAGGGTAAAATGTAAAATAATAAGATGTAGAGCTGTTAGAAAATTATAAACCATGAAAATTATACCCTCCCCTTGGTCACTACTTTATAATTCTGTGGCAAAGAACAGAATTGCGATTTATTTAAACACAGTGCATCGAATATAATTGACTGCCACTTACTTGGAATAGGGGAATCGAAAGGAAAATGGTACACTATAAATCTTGAATAACATGCACTTAACAAATAAAATGGTTGGTAACATTGTCTTTTAAATAGTTTCTTTTGCCATTTTTTTAAAGTAAAGGGTTTATTAAATAAGTCGTCGGTAACTTATTTCACCTGCCCGTGAAAATTAATAATAAATTAAGAATATTTTTCACTAAAACAAAGCGCTTTTTTAGGTAAAAATGCTTCTCATTTCAATAGAATTGTCGTTTGAGTTGAACCGCACGCCGAGGACTGCACTGTTTACCTAACTGCCCATTCGCTCATTTTACTGGCCATTTATTTACTTTATGCTTGAGTATTTTTTTTGTGCTGGCTTTTTAGGACTGCATATTTGGCCAATTTGTTTTAAAATTTCGTTTACAATACCGTCAGAAAATATACTCAATGTTTTGCCTTAGAAAATAAGTAACGAACTGTTTTATATGTATTATGTATCTTTTATGCTTTTTCATATAAAACAGCTCGTTACTTATTTCCTAAGGCAAAACATACATACTTACATACATAACGTCACGCCTGTATCCCTTATGGGGTAGGCAGAACACCAGGGGTTGTAAGACCATCTGATGTCGCGTTTGACAAATTTGGAGGTATTATAAAGATGGAGAGAGGCTATTGTAGTGACAGGAAGTCAACCTATCGCCCACAAAAACGCCAAGTAAACCTCTGTCCCTTAACTGACTTGTACAGTATACCCAGGTAGAGAAGCAGCTGGGACATTCTAAGTTTTTCTTTCGCTTCCAGTCCAGACATTGAGTGTATTTTCTGACGGTATTGTAAACAAAAACAGAAATTTTAAAATAAATTGACCGAATATGCGGTCCTAAAAAGCCAGCACAAAAAAACACTATAAAGCATTTCTAGATTAGGCAGCTAATAAAGAAAGTAGTAATTTGGGCTAGATAATGTTGTGTGAGTGTCAGAAATATTTATAATTATGATCAGAATCGAACACAGAATGCTCTCTTTCAGTATCTAAAATTTGTCACCAGTCACCCTGTATAGAATTGACACTGTAAAAATTTAATTTAATGCCAAAAAACCATCAATTAGGTATCTCTTAAATCAATATTAATATCATCAATACATATAATAAAACAGTAAAAAAAACGTGTCTGTACATTTAATATTTTTACAAAAAAAATTATCTAGGGTTATAAAGAAATGAAAAAAGAGTAAGAATCTGAAAAAAAAAATTTGTCTGTTTGTTTGTAAGTTTGTCTGTTTGCACACGCTAATCTCTGGAACCGCTGGACGGATTTGAATGAACCTTTTTTTGATGTATAGCTGTGAAGCCGGGGCAACATATAGGGTATATTTTATTTCGGTTACTGGAACACCTGGTGCAGAACCCTTAAAGGATCATCAAAACCGTAAGAAATATAGATATGATGCCTTAACAAAAGTTGTCCAGAATGATGAGCAGATTCTACAGACATAAAAAAAATCTAGGATCTAAAAAAAATTTAATGGATTTTTAAAAGTTATGCCTAAAACTTACTAGAATATGGTGGAGATGTTCGGCATACAGTTCTGATCTGTATGAAGAACATCTCCACCATACTCTCATACTCCACGTACTCATTGCTCAGTTGCGCGTAGACCGACCATGAGGTCGTGGGTTCGATCCTGCTCGCGTAATTTTTTTTTATTACATTTTTTTAATTTTGTTTACAATAAATATTTAATTGTAAACAAAATTGTCTTTGACACCACTAGATTTCAATCAAGATCCAAAGAGATATCGTAATAATTTTAAAATAACTCCGTAATAAAATAGGTAGGTATGTTCGATAAGACGCGGGCGGGCGAGCGAGTGATTCGCTGGCATGGCCGGCCACTCACGCTGTTAATTGTTCGAGATACCTACCAAACTCTGGGTGCCTATGACCATATTCACCCAACTTTTATTATTTAACTTGGAAATAAGATTTCTCTGAATGAACCACCAAATTTTTGTAACGGTTGGGAGTCAGACTACCCACGAGTTTAATTTTATAACTTTCTATTCCAAAATATTAAAAATACTAAGTTTTTTTTCAAATCGGTGAATAAGCCCGAATTTGACCTCATTCTCACCTAATGGTAAGTATAAATGAGGCCGAATACCGAAGCCAAGCCAGTTCTATCATAAACCCGTTTGCGGCTCTAGAACTGGCTCTTTATAGAATGTTTTCGGGACGCGTCACCGCTGGCAGTAGTGATGTTTGACGGCAAATTTCAGTCAGCCGAGACAGTCAGTTTACCACCAAGCGGGGCTCACTCGGATTAGTCAATTATTCAGAGGCGGTAGGGTTATTCTAGGGGTACCTAAATTATAACTAAATTGTCGTCAAAATCAATGAATGCTGGGTTTCAATATTTTTCATGAGTAAAAGCTACTACAAACGAATGGTAGGTAGTTATAAGAATATTAAGTAGTAATTTGACAAGACTCTCTAGCCAATAAAACCTCTATCCCTAAAATGACTTTTAAGGTATGCCCGGGAAGAGAAGCAACTGGTACATTCTATGATTTTCTGTTGCTCCCAGTCCAGCGTGGAAGCAACGAACGAACAGTGTTTTTGATATTGTAACGTGACATTAGTAGACTAGATGTAAAAGCGTTCGGATAGCCAGAAGAAAAAAAACTGAACTACACTAAAAATAAACATGGGAATAAGAATTCTAAGGAAATACTCCTGGTAAAAGTACTAGGGGCTTAAAAATAATAAATCTGAAAAATAGTTGGTATGCAGAATTTTTTTTTTGCTATTTTGATAGGGCTAAATCATTAATAAAGCTTCTTGCGCGATTTAATACAGGTAGGTGCAGAAGGCAGCAGGTCAAGCATTACATTACCTGTCAAATTTCCCCAAACAATTTTAACTTAGGTAATGTCGAGGGCATAGATTTCAGATTCAAGTAAAAAAAAAATTCAGATTTGTAAGACTTGATGTGCTGCCATCTGTACATACAGAACATACAGAGATAATATTGTAAGAAAGTTAAACTTAAAATAATGGGACTCAAGGTTTTATTTATTTCGTGATCATTTCTAGCTCTTGGAAGTTAGAAACCGTAGATTTAGAAGTAGAATAAAAAGTACCGTAGGTATGTGTTAACTACCAAAAGAAATTACATTAATATTGGCTCAGCCATTTTACCGTGAAAAGTAGCCAATCATAACTATAGATAGATACACATTATACACTGATAATGGCTGGATGGATGGATCTTTGCTACTCTTTCACGCAAAAACTGTCGAATGTATTCTTCTGAAACTTTACAGTAATATAGCTTTACCTAGAATAACAATAAGCTATAATTAATGAAGATAGGTACTGCATGAAATATGTAAAATTTAAGACACTTTGGCACCCGATTTGTTTATAACGCAATGTTTATTTTTGTTATTAAAGATAGTACTTAGGACCTTGGAGAAGAAAATAACCTACTCGAAATACTAATTCAAAACGGACGAAGTCGCAGGCATCATCTATGTAATATACCTACCTACCTGTACTTTTTCACAAAACACCTAAGTGAAACTGCGGATCACAGCTTTGTTGTAACAGTTTTTGAAGTAACTCTGTCTGTTTATCTATCAGTAACGCTTTCACAGCTTAACTACTGAATCGATTTTGACGAAATTTTAAATAAAGTAAGTTTAAACTTCAAGGAGGATATAATAATAGTATTTATCCAACTCCAACAACCGGTATCCACGCGGACGAAGTCGCGGGTCACAGCTAGTAATATATAAAACTGTTCCGTTACTAACTAAGTGACTGACAGACAACGTACAGCCGTAACTACTGGGCGTAGAGAGCTGAAATTTTGAACATACATTCTTTAGGGGACTTAGGGGTGCACTAAGGAAGGAATTCCCGAAATTCCCACGGGAACGGGAATTATTGGACATTTTAGTTTGTATGAAAATCTTATTACTTGAGTGTACGGATACGATACTTGGCATAAAGGTTCTTCAAAAAGTGACTGGTTGTTGGTTCTTTCCACGGGAACGGGAAATATGTGATGTTTTAGTTTGTATGAAAAAGCCTTATTACTTGAGTGCACGGATGTGATACTTGGTATAAAGGTACCTTAATAAGTGTCTGTTTGTATAATGGAAGGAATTCCCGAAATTCCCATGGGAACGGAAAATATAGGACGTTTGAGTTTATGCATGTACGAAGTCGCGGGCAAACGCTCGTAGTAAATAAATAAACACGGATATTTCTAGAATGTTATTCTATGGGGAATTATTATTGTGTACAATAAAGTGAGCGTTATTCTATTGAATTTAGAACTATAAACTGGGCTATAAGTCACGCGTGCATAATATATTATACCCTAGTGCATAATATAATGAATCCTACAAAGTTGAATTGTACCTTTGTGCAAATTAAATGCGAGTAAACAGAGCATATTTTATTGATCCGGGTTATACATAAAATTTTTTCAGAAACAAGAAAGAGGTTTTATACCACTTCAAATCCATATACATTTTTAAATGTTTACGCATTATATTAGTTAAACAAAATTGTATATCAAACAAACTATTCACAATTTACAATAATTTGTTACAAAATATTAAAATATTTGGATTTACCACTCCAAATTAAATATTTTCATGTAAAATAGGCTGTATATGCTATACAGCCATTGACACATTTGGCGGAAAAAAAAACCTACGCGCATGCGCGAAGTTCGGCGCCATTTTTCAATCACAATTCACAGCTTTGTTATCAAGTGTGTTTGTTATTTTATGACCACGTATGCCTGTCTTTTACTCACAAGTGTGTTGAAAAACGTCGCTAATTATTTTACGCTAATTACGTGTGCTAATTACAGTCTCGGCTCATTATTAAGCCCGAGCCGCAGGCTCGACTGTAATTAGCAACTTCGCTCACTTGTTACATAATATACTATTAATTAAGTGTCAATACAAAAAATGCGTGAACGCTCATTTTATTAACAGTAGCTAAATTGAAGTTCTTAAAGTTTAAGATTTAAATGTATTGTTTTTCTTTTCTGTCCAATTCTATTTTTTTGTTCTGTTTTCCATTCACTTGTTTTTACTTATTAAATAACATATGTGGATAATGGTGCTGGTTATACAGTTACCACTGTTTTGTATAACTTTTTATATGAAAAATCTGTCACTGTATAACTGTTTTTATCCCAAATAAATTAAATAAAAATCACTCGCCTAATTTTTGATCCCGTAGTTTCTTGACAAAATATACTGTATCTTCAAATAGCGCTTCAAAGGGTCTCTTCAACTACCTTTATTAAACTAGATTCATATCAATAACAGCTAATTTTTTATCCATCCTGCAGGTAACAAGTCCAGTACTAGTCGTGGAGCTGAGCCTCAACCGACTAGAAGGAACACAGCTAAGGGCTCTGGGACTGCTCTCAGTGTTCGGGTTTAACGTGACCTACGCAATTAGAGGCCCTAGCAGCAAACCAGACCCGCCCTCGTGTAGTGCCATCGAATGCAGGCTGCTTGGTCATTGCTATGCGAGGCATGACTATCAGTAAGTATTATGAATAAAGCGGACATTCATATTCATTCTATCCGTAACTAAGAACTTGGAATATTTTGGAATGACGATAAAGTGAAGTACAAGTATAATATATGAACATTTATAAGTTTGCGGTCGGCTTAGATCAGCCATGCTCCTCGGTTGAAAAAGCGTGTCATGAAAGGTAACTTATTTAAGTAGAATTGCTTGACCTGGAAAATAAACCTTCAGTGTTCGTTTGGGTAACTACCATCATAAAACATTTGAGAGAGAGAATAGAGAATACATTCGAACCCTTTTGGCAAAAAGGCTGCTTCACTTCGAGGTCTTCGTAATTTATGAAGTATTTTTATTGTATGATACATTGTACAAACAAAAATAATTCGTGGGTATAATTAATACCAGTTAGCATTTCCTTTCAATTGACCTCTGAGTAATATTGTCTTAAGTTTTCGTGATGCATTTTACCGGATTTCTCAGACTGAGTCTCTCGTTACCATGGGGTCTGCAAAGACCCCGAAATGTCGAGTTAAGAAAATGTAATTACACGCGATAAATCCGGTTAAAATTGTTTTATTTAACCTCCGTGTATGTGGAAAAACAAATCGTGGAGAAAGTGCCCGGTAAGCTGATATTGCTGTATGATATGACTACTTATTATAATGTCTAAATAAAACAATAAATAAAAAAATAAAATAATAGGTACATATTTGTTATAATAAATAATAAAATAAATAGGTATTTATTATCTTATATTCACAAATATACAAAGGACAGCAAATTTTCCATACGCTCGGTGGGCTATAAATACTATCGGTATATTTTAACTTTAAAAGCTTCAACAGAGGACATTTCACGGAATACGATTCCAAAGTTTGATAAGGAAACTGTGAAAGACTTTGCATAACATTTAGATTTATGTGAAAGTGTTCTCAGTTTGACACTGTATTCGGGTAATTATTACTTTGTGTTCATAGTTGCCTTCTGTATCAAAAGTACCGGGCTGGGTTCAAAATCTGGTAACTAGGTAGGTACAAAAAAAAACTTTGTACAGAAATGGCTCTCATGCCCTGAAATTGTAAAATTATTATTTCGGTGGCTAACACATTACTTGGCATTCAAATAACAAGTGATCAAAGAAATTTCATTAAAAAAATAATAATACGTGACAAATTGGGTTTTCATCTTACTACTTATGGAGCTGTTCAAAAAAACGCTCAAAGTCCCTTACCGAGCAACGAAGCGGGCTATTCAAATTCAAATAATTTATTTCAGCCAGAGTCATATACATCATAAAGATTCTTCTTCCATGCTGGACTGGGAGCGAAAGAAAAACATAGAATGTGCCAGCTACTTCTCTTCCCGGGCATACTGTTAAAGTCAGTTAAGAGACGGAGGTTTTATTGGCGTTTTTGCGAGCGATAGGCTGACCCCCTGTCACTGCAATAGTCTCACTCCATCATAGTAATATCTCCGAATTTGTCAAACGTGACTTCAGGTGGTTTTATAGCCTCTGGTGTTCTGCCTACCCCATTAGGGATACAGACGTGAAGTTATGTACCTAGGTATGTATGTACATAAAGATTAAATTAAATTAAGCACATACAATTCAACACAATAATTACAATAAAAACAGTAGACTAAACAGAGCTATGCTAACGTTGCCTTGTAGCAGAAATATTTCTATATCTGGGGGCACGGCAGTGCCCCAGCCAAGTTTCGAGCAAAGCGGGCACGGCCGTACCATCCTTTTCTCGAAGCGTTTCGGGGCTATTTCACCCCCCCCCCCTGTATCATCGATGTGGACAAAGCTAGGTATTTAGGTTTTAGATGACCAAGAGTTAGTATTAAAACAAGCTCAGTCTCAAAATAACATGACATTTGAACCAATAGTCTACGAGTTATGAGCGATCAAAGTTACACCATTTTGTCTCTCACTGACTCACTCACTGACCGATCATCAAAAATCGAAGGTGCTTCTAGCAAACTTAGAACCTTAAAATTTGGCACCAAGATAGATTATTAGCTACATATAAACGGAAAGTTATAAAAACGTTAATAAATTAAATACTTTGGTAAATAATAGGAAAGAAATTTATATTTGCAGTTTTACAAGAACATGCATTATTAACTTTATTTGATACCATTTATTAACTTTGATCTTAACTTATGTACAAAATGTAATAAATTGGTTTATAATGTTATGTAGTTATATAGTGTGGTATATTGTTATGTATTAAATATACATACATGTTAATAAAAAAGCTAGGTTAAAATGAAATAAATTAATCTAAAATCTTTCATATCAATGCAATGCGATAAATACTCTATGCTCGCTCGATAGATAGAGCTTTGTACAGAAGGCAGCACATCAAGCGTTACAAATCTGTCAAAAAAAACTGAATCTGATCTCTTTAACCCTCGACATTAAATTAAAATTTAATGGCCAAGTCACGGTTATTGTAATGTGAACAAAACTATTGATATAGTCAAAAAATATTGATTTATTATTACAAATTAAGTTGAACAGGACTTGGTTTCTATGCGATCTTAAAACTTTTAACGATGGAAAAATTGCGTAGAGAGACTTGGCTCATTTTACATTTAATGTTTTTGGAGGGATTTATTTTACTCAGTTTCATATATTATATATTACACGATTTCTTTATTATTATTACACGATTATATATTACACGAACTTTTATATTCCATTATCTCAACTGATTTTACAGTAAACTTCACACTGCATGAAACATCCCCTTTGCGATTTTTGACAACAATAATTTCAAATCTAGAACGAGCATGATTTCGAAATTCGAATCTCTTCAAATCCCATTAATTTTAGTCAATAGCCTGTTCAAATTCGGAATAGTGACAAAACTGTCAGCTTTTGAATATCGAATTGTTGGCGATAATATTTCGCGTGCAAAGCGGTTACTAATCAGGTGTTCATTAAGTGAAATAGTTTTTACAGCGAAAAATAAGTATATATTGACTTCCTACAATATTCACAAATATAAAATATTGTGGCGTGTAGTAGCCATCTCATAAATTTTGGTTACTGACTAAAACCCTGAAAAATCTAACCTCAACGAGCAATGGCCTCTCCACTGATCAAAGGGTTTCTGGTAGATCAAACCAGATATGAGAAGATTTTCAGACAGATTTTGGATTTGGTACTTTAATTATTAAATTAATATTAAATATATTAAATTAAATATTTCTGACACTCACACAACATTATCTAGCCCAAATTAAGTTTCTTAAAGAACTTGTGTTATGGATACTAGATAACTGATATACTTAAGAAATATATAAACATACATATTGAATAAATACATATTTTTATTGGAATAAACTTAAATAAACATATAAACATCCATGACTTGACTGCTAATATCTCTGTTCATCGCACAAATATCCGCCGCCGCCGGGATTCGAACCCAGGACCTCTGGCATAGAAGGCAATTTATGTTGCCGCTACACCAGCCGGTCGTCTTACTTTTTGACTTAGTTTAAGTAGGACTAGGCTTTAAGGCTCGTAGATATAACACAAGCTAAATGCTTACTTTACCGCTCCGTGCAACAACCTTTATATTTAATAGAATTGGATAAATTATATCTCTTGTCAAGGGCTCGGATTTAAACCGAATGAAGTTGTGCGCTACAATAAATTTAGGTAGTTATGAATATTATAGTTATTATATAATAGTAGTTATGAGGTTTTACATAAACAACATTGATAAAAGCGAGAGGAATGAAATGAAACCACATATACTATGAGTGCTTACTATTCATCCGAAACTTTTAATAATCAATGAATTAAAAAAATCGACTTCACGTCAAATCTTTGGCTGAGTTGAGAATGTCATTAACGTAAACATTCTCCGACATCATACAAGTTTATTCAAAACTTAAAAAATTTCAATAAAGTACTCAACCGATTTCGATGAAATTTAAATGGGACCAATTATGAGGTATCCTCTATCATAGAAGAAACAATTTTCAAAATAAATTCATAATTGTCCGAAATATCGTGTAACAAAAACACAAAAAAAAACATACAGACGAATTGAGAGAGAAAAAGGAGGAGGCCTTTTTTGGAAGTCAGTTGAAAAAAAGTTGACGAGAAGTATTTCGAAGAGCTTAAAATTTAAAAGATTTCGCGGTGAATGACTGCTATGCCTATAGTGTTTACGATGGTGATCGGAAAGCTTTAGGGTGTTAAAAAAATTAAACTAACAAAAAACAAAAAAAAATCCTGTGACAAATACATCGATCAAATTTTTGTCGTGTAGCCTGGTGATACACAAAAAATGTGGTTTCATTAAATGCCTCTCGCTTGTATCAACTTTCTAGAATTGCAATTAGATTTAATCATAGTTTAGATTTAATCAAGGCAGGTTTAATCATCGATGAAAAACTCGCTATTTATTTATTTATTAAAAGATATACTTACATGAAGATATCTTATAATAAATAAATAAATATACAACACATACTCTAACTTTTCTACTCACACAGCTAATTTATACAGAACATTATGTGAATCGTTGAAAACCAGAAATATTTACTTTAAAAACTTTTACTTTTTATTCAATGGAAGCGGCTAACGTTTGTTTTAATTTAATTCCAAATTTAAATTAAGGATCGTTAAAAGGGTTGAACGCGCTCTTATCCCATGATTTTAACCCCAAAGTCCTATTACAAATATATTTTTTCGGTACTAACACTTTAAATTTAAATAAAAAAAATCCCTTCTGTTATTTAGGAAGCTCATAATTTGTTTAGTTAAAAAGCTCTTAGGGAAAATTTTCATATTTTGTCTGCTTGTCTATTTTTTGTATGTAATAGAAAATAATTGGACCCGTTAATTTTTTTTTTAATAATAGTTAGTTAAATTATCCGTGAGTAGCATAGAGTACCTATATCTTTTCGAAAAATTACCGTGACTACCCACTAGTATAAAGTAATAATTAAAAATACATCTAAGCTAAGCTACTGCGGAATCAAAAGGTGATCATTCTACCTTTAATAAAGAAACATTGCAAATAAAAACACATTAACAAACTTGAATGCAAAACATTTTTTATCACATCATCAGTTTTTTTTTTTTAAATGCCCAGAAAAATGCCAGTAATCAGAGGTTTTATTGGCATTTTTGTGGGCGATAGGCTGACCCCCTGTCACTGCAATAGCCTCTCTCCATCATTTTAATACCTCATTTGTCAATTTGTGACATCAGATGGTCTCTGGTGTTCCTCTGGTAACCTCTGGTGTTCTGCCTACTCCATAAGGGATACAGGCGTGAAGTTATGTATGTATTCATCAGTCTGTCTGGAGACGGCCTCTGCTGGATATAGGCCAAGGAAATCCACGCCACCGCTCGGTCCTGTGTTGCCCACATCCAATGTATACCGGGGCGTTCTAAACCATATTGCGCGATGGATTACCTTGGTAGGAGGCCGTTTATGCTCTGTCTTCCGGCATAACTCGAATATACAAGGTGTTCCTGTTGATTTCCCATAACTTTAAGTTATTTTTCCTTACTAAAAAACAATACTTTAAGAGTATGTGCGTCAAAAGTGCACAATTTCCAAGAAATCATCTATCTTAATATAATGAGTTCATAAATTATTACCCTTGTGAAATCTCTTTAACATTAATTCAATACATGCGTGTCACTGAAGCCATACAATAAACAACAAAAACATTTTAAGCGTTCAGGAACATTGCATACAATGTACAACGCAAAGCGTTGCGAACTGCACCTGTCAAAAAGGGATAGAAAATGCCACGTTGTCATATTTCGCATTAAAGTTGTTTTACATACGATTTTTTGACTTAATTTAATTATTTTGTATGCAAAATAAAAACATAAAAAGATTAAAATAGAAAAATTATTCATATGTTATTTCATTTTATTACATGGTCCCATTAATACACTAGACTTATGGGAAATCAACAGGAACCCCTTATATAAATGTCTCAACCATCCGTTTCTTGAGCTGTGCGTTCTGCCAGTGGGCAATGATAAAGTGGCAAAAATCGTAGTGAAATTTGATTTGATTTCGTTTAAATTTCAAACCTTAAGTACAGCCAGATTAAAAATTTACTTTTGAGAAACTTAGGTACAGGTCAAATCTTAACATAAAATTCTAACGTGTTCAAAAGTTACGAGAGTACACATGATACTGTCATTGTATAATTTAACTAATTGCAATAAAATTCAGCCAAAAACATCTCTGGGTATTGAATAAAAGTAATAGAAGTAATATCATGTATACGTTAGCAGTTAATTATTAAGGCAAGTCATAGTTCAATCAAAATAAACAAACATAAGTAATTATTTTCAAAACATCGTATTGAGCTGAAAATTGCCAGACACAAGTTTTGATTGAACTACTTTCTTTTTACAGTATCAATAAGCAAAATACAACACTAGAAACACATTTTGTCCAAAGGTCAAATTTACCTTTATCAATACATATAATAAAACAGTAAAAAAAACGTGTCTGTACATTTAATATTTTTACAAAAAAAATTATCTAGGGTTATAAAGAAATAAAAAAAGAGTAAGAATCTGAAAAAAAAAATTTGTCTGTTTGTTTGTAAGTTTGTCTGTTTGCACACGCTAATCTCTGGAACCGCTGGACGGATTTGAATGAAACTTTTTTTGATGTATAGCTGTGAAGCCGGGGCAACATATAGGGTATATTTTATTTCGGTTACTGGAACACCTGATGCAAAACCTATGATGCTTTAACAAAAGTTGTCCAAGATGATGAGCAGATTCTGAAGACATAAAAAAAATCTAGGATCTAAAAAAATTGTAATAGATTTTTAAAAGTTATGCCTAAAACTTACTAGAATATAGTGGAGATGTTCGGCATACAGATCAGAAGTACTCATAGCTCAGTTGCGCGTAGACCGACCATGAGTCTAAGGTCGTGGGTTCGATCCTGCTCGCGTATTTTTTTTTTATTATATATTTTTTTATTTTGTATCAATCTTTACCATGCATCTATCTTTAGATATATATGTATATATAAAACAGTAAACAATAACGTGTGAACATGAAATATTTTTACAAAAAAAATATGTACCTAAGGTTATTAAGAAATGAAAAAAAAAAGTAAGAATTTGAAAGAAAAAAATGTCTTTTTGTGTCTGTTTGTTTGTTGTTCTATTCTGCTGACATCTGTGGCTGACATATAATATTATAATGAATCCGAAAGATAGTTGGTATGTAGTATAAAAGTTTACTATGTTGATAGGGCTAAATCATTAATAAATAAAGCTTCTTGCTAGATTTAACGTAGGTAGTGTGCATACAGAGATATATTGTAAAAAAGTTAAACGTAAAATAATAGAACTCAATATCGTTTAGATTTTCTTTATTGATCGTTTTTGCCTCTTGGAAGTCAGAACCCGTAGAATTCTCCAGAATAAAAAGTGGTGTAAGTGTCAAAACTCAACACAGGACTTTATGGACTACCATACCAAATTACATTAAAATTGGCTAAGCCGTTTGACCGTGAAAAACAGCCAAACATATAGGTTACTAAACATATTATACACTGATAATGGCTAGACGGATGGATTTTTGCTACTCTTTCACGCAAAAACTACCGAATAGATTTTTATGAAACTTTACAGTAATATAGCTTTACCTAGAATGTGCCTTTGTAATGTATTGGTTAGGAGTTATACCTACAAATTATATGGGGGAAGATTCTTCATGTTTATTTTTTTAGATAGGACCTTGGAAAAGAAAATAACCTTTTCGAAATACTAATTCAATGCAGACGAAGTCGCGGGCACCATCTATGTAATAAACCTACCTACATATAAACCTATTTATTTATTTAATAATTTATGTACACACATAGAAACTTAATTAAAGAAACATATAAATTAAAAAAAAAAAAGTACAAAAAAGTAGAAGTAAAAAGTACAAAGTACCTACTCTTATACATACTATAATAATCTTATACATATATACAAAGGCTGCAAACTGGAGGGCAGCGACAGCGAGAGCGACAGCGGCGCGGGCAGCGACGCGAGCCGCGATTTCCGCGACACGATAGAAAGTATTGAGTTTGTTTGAAACCGCGACAAATCGCTCGAGCGCCCGCTGGCGTCGAGAACGGCCTAGCAGGGCTAGCAACCATCGATAAATAGTCGAATCGACAAGATCAATATTATTTTGTTATTTTATCCTATTATCTATACTAATACCTATATAAAGCCGAAGAGTTTGTTTTATTGTTTGTTTGAACGCGCTAATCTCAGAAACTACAAGTGGGATTTGAAAAACTATTTTTGCATTTGATAGCCCAACTCTTGAGGAAGGTTATATTTTATCCCGAAATTCCCATGAGATCAAAAGTTACGCGGGTAAAACCGCGCGCGGTGGCTAGAGTAACCAAATACGGAACCAAATATGTCATAGTCTTAATAAATTACTAACTCTAAATACCATATTCTAAGAAAATATCGATAAAAGGCCCGATTTATCATTGTCAACGGTAGCGTGCTAGCCCCGCAGATTCCCCGCGCCGCGTCGCTGCCCGCGCCGCTGTCGGTGCCGTCCAGTTTGCAGCCTAACTTTTACCGAGTATGCCTTTCGTAGGGTATTCCTGTTTGGTATATACTTTTTGTAGGTTACTTTTTCTGTTTTATTTTTTGTAGGTCTTTTTCACAAAACAGTTTTTGAAATCACTCTTTCTGTTTATCTATCAGTAACAACTAAATCGATTTTGACTTTGAACTTCAAGGACGATATTATTATATTATTTATCCAACTCCCATAACCGGTATTCACGCGGACGAAGTCGCGGGCAACAGCTAGTTTAGAAATAAAGCGATGACTCAGTATTAATATACTTTTTCTTTTTCAGGGATTTTTTTTGTTCATGCTTCGAAGGGTATTCGGGTGCTGACTGTGGAGTCGGGCCCTTGTGCCCTCGAACTCCTAACATGTGCAAAAACGGGGGTACTTGCAGGTAAATAAATATTGTTGACATAACAACTTTTTTTGCAACAAACACGCGTATTTTTATTCCCGGAGGTATTTTGTCGTGTGTTTAATTTTATTTTGTTTAAATCATTTTACGTGTTTTCCTTTTGAAATTGAATATGCAATTTTCACCGTTGTTATGATAATGTGATACATTTACTGTAAGATGAATAAGAAATGAGACAACTAGCGATTCTAACTGACAATAAAGTAGTAAAAAGATTATCTAACTTAATTTCCAATCGTCCATTAGAAACCAGACGAACAAGTTCATACATAAAATCTGAGAATTTATTATTTTTTGATGTTCATGGTAAAATGCATTTAGGTGCTTGGAAAAATTACTGTTGTAAGAAGAGGACATTAAAGAAATGATATAAATTAGAGTTACACGTCGGATAGTCAGGAATAGCCATACCGATTCTAAATAAATGAGTAATAAGTTAATTATCCTACAAAACTTAAGCTGCGAATTGGACTGCAGCGACAGCGACAGCGGCACGGGCAGCGGCGCGGGCAATGATTTCCGCGACACGATAGAAAGTACTGAGTTTGTATGAAACCGCGACAAATCGCTGTCGCTTTCGCTGTCGCCGCCGTCCAGCTTGCAGCCTTATATGCTAATATTAGAACTCCACTGGCATTCTTCACACATTTCACACAACATCTTGATTCTGAATATTTCTGGTTTCACTAGTTCAGGTATTCCGAGTGGAGTGGATTCATTCTCGAATTGATCCTCACTTGCCTAATCTAAACGCGCAAAAATAAAAATCGGCCACTTATTGTCCTCTAAAAGCCAACATCGAGATACTTCAAATTCTTCGAAATATGATCAAGCTTAGAAATAATGAGGAACAATACTTTTTTTTTAATTTTCGGAACTTTTAGGATCTTATAAAATTTTTATATACGAATTTTAAAAATAAAAATCGGCCACTTATTGTCCTCTAAAAGCCGTATTAGATGAAGGTAATATCGCATCGCCAACAGTCTAGATACTTCAAATTCTTCTAAATATGATCAAGCTTAGAAATAATGACGATATTTTTTTTATTTTTTTCGGAATTTTTATGATCTTAAAAAAAAATTATACGAATTTTAAAACTTTTGGTTATGAACTTTTAGTATAACTATACATGTATGTATATTAATGGCCTAAAATATAACCTTTTGAGTTTGTCGTAGTGTGATCAAAATGTCATATTCCTTATTAAATAAGCATAATATCAGAGTACACTTAGGGTGTTACCACATCAATTGATCGACTTTGATCAACGGTCGACGGTTTTTTATTTTCTATTTAATTTCATATCAATATATACAAGTAGTTACAGAACACGAAATGTCGCCAAATTACAAAGTAGTTTGTTGGCGAACAAGCACTCGATTTCAAATTGTATCACTTGTATGTAACATACATCTTAATGTCAACTACATCAATTTTACACAGTATGATAAGTATTGTTATTTTATTAGGTTTTACCAAACAAAGTTTTAAGATAATCAATGCTTTTGAAAACTATCGACGTCGAACGATTTGTTTGGTAACATCCTTAGACACGTCATGATCGATTGTAGTCGCGAAAAACCACGTGATACAAATGGACCTCTATGAAATGGATAGATCCAATGGCGGACAAATTAGGAAATAATGTAGCCTTACAGCAAACTCTCCAAGCACAAAAATAACTTGGATAGAATAATGGCACTCAACAAACGTTTAGGTCACTAAAATGTATGATATACCTAGTAACTTTGTTTCTAGGAATATTCAGGGTCTGCGTGACCAGCGAAAAGTTTTCCTATATATTAAGAATTTAGGTCAGACGTAGGTCAAAAAACAAAAACACTTCCCGTTTGCGTTCGCTCCCGAACGGTCGTGTCTGCGGCCGCTCTCGAGTGTTCGTACTGCGCTTTCCTTGTTCCCTCTCCCGCATTCGTGCGAGTAAGGTTTCAAGTCAAGTTCTTTTCGGAAAGTTCTCTGCGGAAGTTGAGTGGACTCTCTACCCTTTCAAGGTAGTCATCTACTGCCAACCGAAGCATCGCTGATCAGGTGGATACGTAACCGTGACAACTAAGCCTGATCGTCCGCCGTTCATCGGTAATAGGTCCGTGTTAGGTTGATCTTTTTTTCAGCGCAGTTTGTGCAGCCACTTCGCCGTTCACCGGCACGTAGGCCCCCCCCCAGTTAGGATAGGATTCTTTTTCAGAGTAGGTTAGGTTCCCCGGGTTCGATGGAGGCCCCCATCGAATCCAGGGCTAGGCCCGATGAGATCCAGGCACTCACGGATCGGGTAAGTCAGTTCGAGCATAATCAATCTCAAATCTCTCAAAATCTCTCTCAATTCCAATCCGAAGCGAGTTATAAATTCGACCAGTTAGTGGCAATGATCACGTCATTATCTCAACAAATCGCACCAGCCCTTCAGGCACCACTCGCGTCCCTCCTGACCCCTCAGGTCTCGCATTCCCCGGCCCCTCAGGCCTCCCTTCCCCAACCCTCTCAGGTTCTCCCGGCCACTCAGGCCACCTCCCGCCCGGAGTCGCGCTCCCGGTCCCGCTCCTCCGCCGCACCTTACCCCAAGGCTCCACCTTCAGTGGTGTCAAACGCCTCATCCAAAGCACGCAAACGTAACTCTCGCATTAAATCGCGTTGTTCAACTCGCGATACCAAACAGAGCCCTCCGGGCCTCACCCAAACCGCGCAGTCCCTGCAATTGTCGCAACTCCCCGTGGTATTCGACTCCTCCCCCGCGTCCCCCGCCACTCAGTCTCCCATGGCTCCTGCTACTCAGGACTCGGAAGCCGACCATATGTCGATCGCGTCCACTCGGCACGAATCAGAATCAGATGATGAAAACGCCAGCTGGCTCACCGCGTCTAATAAAAACAAAAGAAAGAAGAAACGCCGCGATAACGCGCCCCGTTCCTCATCTCCAGAGGCCTCTCCTCCCCCCGGCTCACCAAAAAGAAAAACAGCTGTCCCCAATAACGCGGCTCCGGCTCCAACATCCAACAAAAAACCCCCACCGATCTTCCTAAAAGATAAAAATAGGTGGATGCAAATCTCCAACGTTTGCAATAATCAGGGAATCAGTTACTCAAAAGCGACCAACATGCGTGACTTTCTTAAAATAGAACTCAATGACGTACTCAGTTTCCGCAATCTAACAGCTTATCTCACAGGCAAGAAAATCCAATACCACACCTATGCCCTCCCGGACGAGCGCAAGGTTCGTGCCATTATTCGCGGGATCCCTCCCGAAATTCCCGACTCCGACGTCCTCGACAGTTTAACCAACCAAGGTTACCCAGTAGAATTCGTCCAGCAAATAAAAACTAGAAACGGTAATCCTTGCCCCCTCAAATTAGTCATTCTCCAAAATAACCCTAAAGCCAAAACCATCTTTCGCGACCTAGAACAAGTCTGCCGAATCGCCAAAATCCAAGTAGAGGGGCCGCGCAAATCGGCCTATCCCGCCCAGTGCCACCGCTGCCAGTCTTATGGCCACGCGTCAGCCAACTGTGGCACGAACCCCAGGTGCGTCAAGTGCCTGGGAGACCACTTCACCCGGGAATGCTCGCGAACTCCCGATTCCCCAGGCGAACCAGTCTGCGTACTTTGCGGCCAATCCGGCCATCCAGCCAACTACAAAGGCTGCCCTAAGGCTCCCAAGCCAAGGACTCCGTCAGCGGCTGTGCCCAAAAAGCCGGTCTCTAATCCCAAACAAACTTCGAACGAACCTCCGTCGTCCCAACCGACCCCTCAGGTCAAACCCTCCCCAGCGCCGACATCATCGGCATGGACCAAGCCTATCTCAATGTCACAACCGGCCCCCTCACAACCCCCACCTCTCACGCAGCAAACGAATCAAATTAATGTTAAAAACCTCCTAGGAATCGCGCGCGTCGATGACTACCTAGCCATCGCGGCAATCGACCAAGAACTAGCACTCCTTGATGACTTCTCCAAAGTGCCCGCAACCATCGCGAAATACTCACACATCCTTAAACGAATTGAACACCTTTTCAATGGCGGTCAACAATAGTATCCCCCGTGCTCCAACAGCCACATCTGGTCGCTCCAAGACCAAACCAAAGGGCCTAACCCTTGGCTCATTTAACGCGCGTTCGCTTCGTCCCAACCACCTAGAAGTAAAACACTTCCTCCAAAATAACGACTTTGACCTCTTCCTCCTCCAAGAAACTTGGCTCAGCCCCAGGAATCGCAGAGGCTTTTCCATCCCCAAATACTCTCTTGTAAGGGATGACAGGCCATCCGCCTTAGGTGGCGGCACTGCCATCTATTACAAGAGAAGTCTTCACTGTATCCCAATACCTACACCTCCCCTCATCAACCTGGAAGCGACAGTATGTAAGGTGGCCATGACAGGCCACCCAACCATCATTGTCGCCTCCATCTACCTTCCCAGCGGTAAACCTCCCATTCTCAGCGACTTTGAAGCCATACTGGGGTTGGGCCAATCAGTCATTATGTTTGGAGATTTCAACTGCAAACATACTGACTGGTCGTGCTACACAACCAACAGTAACGGAGTCAAACTCAATGAAATTCTTGAGTCAATGAACATAGACATAAATATCTTATGTCCAAACTCTCCCACTCACTATCCAGCTAACGTCAACCTTTCCCCAGACATCTTAGACTTCGCCTTGGTCAAGGACGTCTCTTTAGACTTACGTTCTATAGATTCGCTCGACGACCTAGGCTCCGATCACCGTCCCGTCAGACTTATCCTTGGTAGTCAACCCGATCCTGTTCCCTCAACTAAAACCTTTACCAACTGGAAAGGTTTTAAGAATTCCCTTGCCCTCCTTTCAATCGAACCTGTCTCTCCGCTGGCCTTTCCGACGGACTACCTCAATAGCCCGGAAAGAATCGACAGTGCGGTTGACGCTGTTACTGACGCCATCACCAATGCCATCAGTGAGAACGTCAAAACAGTCCCGGTCCCAAAACCCAAACTCCCATCTCATATCCTCTCCCTCATTAAACAGAAAAATGTGGCACTTCGTCGAGCCAGGCGCTACCCAACTCCCGAGTATAGGTTAACGGCAAACCAACTTCAACGTAAAGTTAAAAAATCCCTCGCGGAATTCAGAGAACTCCAAGCTAACGAGCTTATGGAGAATATTGCTCCCTCTCACACGGCCTACTACAAAATAGCACGTAGTCTCCGCGTAGACACAATCTCTCACGTCCCTCCTCTGGCCCGTCCTGACGGCACCTTAGCCTTCGAGGATGACGAAAAAGCCGAAACTTTCGCCGACAGCATTGCCTCACAATGTTCTCCTAGTACCCAGCCAGTCGACCCCGTCCACCTCAAGGCGGTCGAGGAAGACGTCCTCCTCAAGGACTCCCTACCCCCAACCAGCGAACCCGTCAAGGTCTCCGTAGACGAGATTCGCTCTCATATCAAACGTCTCCAAGCTAAAAAAGCTCCGGGGGCGGATGGTATCTCCAATCAGGCGCTCAAGCACCTGCCCAATCAAATCCTAGTCATCTTGGCAATCATCTATAACGCTTGCCTTGATCTTAGTCACTTTCCAAAAGCCTGGAAAGAAGCAATCGTTATAGGTATCCCCAAGCCCGGCAAGCCCCATCATATCCCTGCGAACCACAGACCCATCAGCCTCCTCAAGGCCCTGGGCAAAAACTTCGAACGTATCATTCTCTCTCGAATGAAAGATCACTTGTTTCCTATAGACGGTGATCCCCTCATCATCCCCGAGCAATTCGGCTTCCGCGCCCAGCACTCCTGCCCTCAGCAGGTTCACCGTATCGTTGAACACGTACTCTCCGGGTTCTACCCTCAGCGACTCAAAACAGCCGCCGTTTTCTTCGATGTCGCCAAAGCCTTCGACAAGGTCTGGCACGTTGGACTCGTTCATAAATTATACGTTTTAGGTCTCCCAGATAGGATAGTCCGTATAATCGCGTCATTTTTAAAGAATCGTACCTTCCGATTTAGGTTCGAAGGAACGCTATCCTCCCCTCGTCCGATAAAAGCCGGAGTCCCGCAAGGCTCCGTCCTCGCCCCGCTACTATACTCGGTATACACCAACGACATCCCCAAACCACCCAAGGGGGTTCAATTAGCACTTTTCGCCGACGACACTGCACTCTACTGCAGCGGCCGGAAATACTCGTCAATAACAGCAAAGTTACAGTCGGCTGTCAACAACCTCAGCGCCTGGTTCTCTAAGTGGCGCATTGAAGTAAATCCCGACAAAAGCTCGGCGATCTGCTTCATACGCAAACGCAAACGCTTAGACGACCACGCCCCGTGCGTCCGCATGCGTGGAGTCCCTATACCGTGGCAAAACACGGTCAAATATCTCGGTGTCACTCTTGACAAAACGCTCTCTTTCGAACCCCACATCAACAGGGTAACCAAACTAGCCAAATTCTATCTCGGCCGACTCAACAGCATGATAGGTCGTCTAAGCAAAATGTCATTACGGAACAAATGCACGTTATATAAGGTCTGCATTAGGCCAGTCATGACTTACGCCGCGCCCGTATTCGCCCACGCCAAACCTCGGTTAATCGATAAACTCCAAATAATTCAAAACAACTTCTGTCGTAGAGCCACTAACGCGCCGTACTACGTTCGCAACGCGGATTTACACAGGGATCTCAAACTTCCCACCATCCAACAGACCCTTAAGGCCCTGTCCCTATCTCACCACAAACGCTGCGAAAACCACCCGAACGGGCTGGTGCGAAACACTGTCTCCTACAAACTCAATCCCAAGTCATTTAAGCGCTCTATCCGCAGACCTAAGGATGTTCTTTCTGATCCTCCTAACCAGCTCTCTCGAGATCTGGATAACCTCCTATCTGCCAGCCCCTAGCTGGTTTACTGTAGTCGATTCAGCACGAAGTGCTTCCTATATCTACACGCGCAGCCTTTTTCCCAACTGGCTGTCGCTCAGTTCTTCGGTCGATTGTCGGTAGAAAGACAAAAGACCATACAGGGGGAGTTTAGTGAGTAAAAGTCTCACACTGTTGGGTGTCATCTGGCCGGGGTCTAATCCCCCTGGCAAGTGCCCCTTCGTACTTCTGAGTATTCTCCTCCTCTCCTCTTTGAGCACTTGTACGGTCAATAGGCCTACGGGTGTTCTGAGGAGTAGTCTTCTGTGGCTGGAAAAAAAAAAAAAAAAAAAAGACGTAGGTCCATTTAGAATATAGACGGATCTACATCTATCTAGGGTAAAACCGGGCAATACGCCCCACTTTTTTTTTATCTTTAAAAATATATATAAAAAATGTATATATATTTTTTTTATTATTGCATAATATTTTATTGAGTCTTAAGATATATTATGGCAATTGATAATATGGCTAACATAATTATAAAATGTAATAAATTACATTTTTCTAAAAGAATGTGGTTTTGTCAACTGACCCAGGGTAATATGCTTACCACCATGCTTACAAAACGCCCCATCAGAAAAGATTGTTTTTAATACGCCCCACTCTGGATTGCTGCAGGTTTTATCCAACTTAAATGCCCTCTATAATGACAAGTACACAATAAGACGTCTCTTGACTTTTGTTTCTATATCCGCTAGATGGGGCAGAGCGTTACCACGGTGCTCCGCCATCCCACTCGGTCTTGAACTTCGCGCTTCAGTTCGTTCCAAGTCTTCCCTTTATTTTTTGCTTGGTAGGTAATTGACCAGATCCAGGTCAGTTTAGATCTGTTACGTTTACGCTTTCCTGAAGGGTTCTACTGCAGGCCGCGGCCTGCCATGCCTTTTCTGGGGATTGGGAACGAACACCTTGTTTCCAAACGTTTTTCGTGTACCAAGTATACTTCAAGCAGAAATAAAAATGGATGAATAATTGTAAGAATTTAATCTATTTGCCGTACTCGTTAAGAGAATGAGAATAATTAAGTTAATCTAAACTTATGGTAACTGGCGATGGGCTCGTAGAGAAAAACACACGAATTTAGGTACAGCATTACTAATATTATTTGAAAACTTTACATTATAATAATATGTTGTTTAGCTGGCCAGGGTTTAAAATGTAGAGATAATTAAACAGAGAATCCAGCTTAACTGTTATAGGGCCAAAAAATTATTTATTTTAAATTCTCGAAAATTGACGATGGTGCCTACTGAAAATGGAGTACAATTATGGCTGGTTGTTTTTATTCACGGGCAAATAAATCTATCTGGTACTTTAAAATATTATTAAACATTGCAATGTTTCACTTTAACTGAGATTCGCCACTTCTGTACAGAAATTGGTATTTGTGGTCTTAGCTGCAAAGCTTTACCATTAGATGGAGCTACGTTAGCGATATAACGTAAAAACAAAAATGTGTTAAGTAATTTCGAGGCGTACCGCCAGGCCCCGATAGCTCAGTGGGAGAGAACTCGTCCGGCAAACGAGAGGTCCCAGGTTCGAGTCCTGGTCGGGTGATTTTTTATCATCCGATATATTATTTAGAGTAATTAAGCATTTTAAATGCTAAGACTTTAAAGGAGTATTTATTTATAGGGAATCTAGTGAAAATTAAGTGCTTACCTTTATTAAATAATTATGATCAGAATTGAGTACAGAGTGCTCGCCTTTAGTGTCTAAAATTTGTCACCAGTCGCCCTGTATAGTTCGTGTAATTTATTTTAATCATAATGATTATGATAAATTGCCTCTAAAGTATTAAAGAGATTTATTTTTTTAGACAAATGGGCCCTGCAGCAGTAAGCTGTATCTGTGCTCCAGGGTACACCGGGGATTTATGTGAAAATGAAAATGAAAAATGAAAATGAAAACTTTTTATTCGTAGTAGGTAATTTTATACACTTTACGAACGTCAAATGCTGGATGAGGGCGGCGCGGGTCCGGACGACATGAAGAATCCAGGGGAAGGCCTCCGTCGAGAAGTGTGCGTCTCTCAGCTTATAAAGATAATGATCGCCCATTATCCACCAATGTCTTGGTGATGTCTACTACTACTTCTTCTTCGGCTTTAAAAAACGAAATGAAAGTAGAACCCTAGGTAGACCGAGAGGAAAAAAGCCGGCGGAAAAAAAATTCTCGGCACTCTTTTGTAAAAAGTGCTTATTATAGGTACAATTTGGCAGAAATACAGCTCTGCTATGACATGAACAAACAAACAGAAGACAGCTATTCGTGCTTGCCAATATCATGTCGCAGCCAAGCTGCTTACATAGTGATTAATGTTTAATATTTGGAAATAACCTGTGGAGACATCAATCCCACGCTCTTTTGTCATCTAAATAATCTTGGAGTTTATAGTAGCCTTTTTTGCATAATGTTTCTTTGATAGTTCTTTTAAATTTATTAAACGTTAGAGATTGAATTGACTGCGGTATTTTATTATAAATACGTATTGACATTCCCATAAATGATTTGGTGCTTTTAGCCAGCCTTAATTTGGGAAACGCTAATTTATGGTCGTTCCTTGTCATTACAGAATAATTTTTATCATGCTTATCTTTCATGGTTTTAAATTTACTACTATTCTTATAAATATACATAATGTTTTCATATATATATTGTGATGCAAAGGTCAAGATACCAATCTCTTTAAACTTTTCTCTTAGAGCACAGATAGCTGTCCCAGGTACGTGTTTGCTTTTAATTATGCGAGTGACCTAGTTAATTATGGCAACGACAGCAGAGTTATTTAATAGGTCATTCTCGGTTGCCAGTTAAAAAATGTTTACGAACAGTGAGATCATATTATAACATTTCAGTCATGTGTATAAAAATATGTAGTACATAGGTACATGAACAACATTATGCTACGTATGAACGGTTGCTATTTTCAATTTTTTTTTTTTTTCCGCCAAGGAAAGTCGTTTGGCACCCACTAAAACCAGCTTTAACCAGTAAAGCTAGCTTTAGCGGGAGGAGGATGAATCCTATTACGGACGAATGGGCATTCTATAAGCTGTTAGCCCAAGTGGCTAATGGCAAATAGAATGCCCAGACAGTGTGGAGACTCTCTCAGATAGGCTGAGCATACCCACTAAACATCCCCCTTTTGACTCACCTTGATTAAGGTCCTCACTATTTTCAATTAAAATGGGCTCATGTAACGACTAACGATGCGATGCGAAGCAAAGCAATGATTAATAATCAAATCAATACGTGATTTTTTTTCAATTCAAAAAATATACGATGCTATTTGTAGTTTTTGTAAAATAAATATCATTCCTTAAAAAATAACAATAGGATCAGGAAAAGAAGAATTTAACATAAAAAATAACACTAGGAGGTGTTATCGCTCTGTTGATCTTTTCCATACAACCCCATTAAATTGTTTTTGTTGTTTCCTTCCTGTATGAACAACTTTATTAGTATACAGGGTTATTGGTAATTAGAGAGGAAACTTTTAAGCTGAGATGAGGGAGGCAATCAATATATATAAAACTGTTCCGTTACTGACTGAGTGACTGAGGTACTGAGTGACTGAGTGACTGACAGACAACGTACAGCCGTAACTACTGGGCGTAGAGAGCTGAAATTTGGAACATACATTCTTTAGGGGATGTAGGGGTGCACTAAGGAAGGAATTCCCGAAATTCCTACGGGAACGGGAAATATAGGACTTTTTAGTTTGTATGAAAAATCTTATTCCTTGAGTGCACCGATGTGAAACTTGGTGTAAAGGTTTTCCAATGTGTGTCTGGTTGTGTTATGAAAGAAATTCCCGAAATTCCCACGGGAACCGGAAATATATGATGTTTAAGTTTGTAAGAAAAATCCTATCCCTTGAGTGCACGGATGTGATACTTGATATAAAGGTTCCTCTATAAGTGTCTGTTTGTATTATGGAAGGAATTCCCGAAATTCCCACGGGAAGGGGTTGGACTTTTTAGTTTGTATGAAAAATCTTATTCCTTGAGTGCACGGACGTGATACTTGGCATGAAGGTTCTTCAAAGAGTGACTGGTTGTGCTACTAAAAAAATTCCCAAAATTCCCACGGGCATGGGAAATATATGATTTTTAGTTTGTATGAAAAAAACTTATTTCTTTAGTGCATGGGTGTGATACTTGGTATAAAGGTTCCTTCAGTGGGTGTCTGGTTGTATAGTTTCTGAAATTTACACGAGAAGGGTAGTTAAGCGCATACGAAGTTGCGGGATAAAGCTAGTTTTTAAATATTTGGGTTTACCTTATTTTTTCTGAAAACCCAGTTTTACACTTTCAAACATAATTGTTCAGAAAATAATTGGAAGATTTTCCATGCTCTTTTCAGTTTTTAATAGGTGTTTGGGGTTGTGTGGAAAAGATCAATAGAGCGATAAGACCTCCTAGTGTTTTTTTATGTTAAATTCTTCGTTTAATGATTATTAAAAACTAAAAAAAAATTCAATGCGTTTCCAAACAAAAGCTGCAGGACGATTTATTGAACAACCTGAAAATCAACGAAATCCTACGCTTGCAGACTGAGATAACGTCAAGAACGATTAATCTGACATCAGTCACCTCACACGCTCATGACCATGGGGTTTGCAAAGAAGCCGCGGACCATCGAAATAAATGAAGTAAATTCCGGTTCTAAAAGAGTTTCATTTTAGCATTATAACTCTTTAACTTTTAGGTTTCTCTTTGATATTTCATTTTTTTGTCCTACGTATGAACAATCTTCAAGCAACGAGCTAGAATGAATCAACAATTCGTATGACTCGTATCTCTGTGTTTGGACTTTATGATTATTTTGAATAATAATATAATATCGTAAAGGAAATATAAAATAAAAAATAAACATTAATTATTTACTTAGTAAACTTGACCGAAAGCTAAAGAATTCATTACGCAACGCATGGTTACATAAGCGTAATACAATATGTAGATACTTAGCGGGTGGTGTGCGTGTAGCGTGTTGACTGAGGCGGCGCATCGGGAAAAATGCCGTAAGGCATCTTTATTTATTTATAGGGAATTCTGGTGAAAAATTAAGTACCTACTTTTATTACATAATTATGATCAGAATCAAGTAAAGAGTGCTCTCCTTCAGTATCAAAAATTTGTCACCAGTCACCCGGTATAACAATGGATGTAACGTGACTATACTATTAAATAGAGCATATTGCAAACGGCAACAACCAGAGCATAAAGAGACACCAAAAAAGCAAATTAGCAAAATACAATTTGGCATTTTACCTTTTACTTGATTATATATTTCAATTATATGTAAATTATTCTCAGCGGGATAAAAACTACTTAATTTGAGAGAAAATTGTGAAAAGTACGACTTTCTTTCTAATGTTTAATGTAAATAAGATATATTTTTTCTTTGCAAAGGTCCGGTATAGTTATTACTGGCTTTATTTCGGGGATGAAACGGTTGGGGTAATGTCATTATGGTAATGATATTATTTGGATTTCTTTTGTTTCAGAGTGCGGCATTGAGGAATGTAGTGAGGGCTGTAAGCGGGGAGCCAGTTGTGATTGTAATCCGAAGGATAACGACTCAAGTAAGTTGTTTTGAATATATATTCTTTTTTATGATAGGTGAAAATAGGTGCAGATTCTATTAGATTTAAATTTAATTATGTTGGCTTTTGTTCAGACCCTAGCCTAGGCACAAATCCCGACGGTATAATTTTGTGGACAAACTTTTTGACGTGGGCGTTAGGTGTTAATTTTAATACGTTTTACATCGAGCTCTCATAAGAAAAACCTACAGGGATTTTAATGTTCAGGATAACATATGTCTGCATTAGAATGTAGTTGAAATAAAACTTTATAAATTTGAATAATATAAAAATAAAATAAAACCGGAAAGTGCCCTAAGGTATCGTTAGGTACTTAAAAAAAACCAGTATGTCCTTTGGTGAACACATTTTGCATGACATTGACGTTATCAAAAAATCTGTAGAAGGAAAGTAGAGGGAAAAAAATATGTGTGATCGACCACTGTCTGATCCCTTGTAAGATTAAATGTACTCTTTACAATCATTCAATAGAAAATATACTATCAAGTATTACAAAGTTAATGGAAAAAATGGTCAAGTGCGGGTATAACTCACTTACTGAGGATTCCTCACCATCATCAAATTTGGATGCTAAATCAAATTCGTATCCTGTTCGTAAGAGTTTTTCCAGCGAAAAGAAAAACTATAAAAGTAAGCGAGATGGTACCTGTATACGATTTTATCTACATTGTTATTTCAAGATTGCTTCATTGAACTTGATTGAAAATGAAAAAAGGACAAATCCTTTCTTAAATAGAATATTTGGTAAAATGTAACATTTGAAAAGACCGGCAAATGTTATGCTTCTCTATTTTTTCAGATGATTTTATTTATTTATTTAAGGTTTGCTTTGATGTGACATTAGGAGTATTATTGACACAGTCCCCATGGTACAGTGGAAGAATGTTCGGCTGCGGCGTGTCGGAAAACAAACAATACGAAAAGAAGCGTTACTCACAAAACACGATAGAATTAATCCCTGGACAGTTACTTAGTACCGAGTCTGTGGGCTTGGATATAATTGGACGTAATCACAACAAAATCTTAATTCGCAAGTCCGTTTCGTCAGTTACTTTACAGATACAATGCCAACTCAATTAATACCGAGCTACTATCGATCGTCAGTCCGAGATACGTCCGCGCACCTAGCCGTCCTAACCGTATCTTTGTCACTTGCCATCATCCTACTTCAAGATATAACCTATGGCGCTGCAATCGAATGTCAGTCATTCATTGCATTTAGCGCCCTCTTTAACAGTGCTACCAACATACTTCCGTTACCATGAAGTCATACTAACATCTTAATATCGCCAACTTCTCGTTAGCTCCGACAGGCGAGAGGAGGGTTCGAGTCCCAGCTGTGCCAGTTTAGGAAACGAACTTTTTTGAAGTGGCTCCGATCTGGATACCCCCTGGTTCCACTGTATGGCCTCCATAACTCCAGCTTGTATAAAAAACAAAATAAAAATTTTGAAAAACCCACGACGTGACGGTTAAAAAGTAATTGAAAAAGAATAAAATAATTTAAAATTCCCCGACTGAAATGATTTATGTGACGAGAGATAATTAACGTGAAAAGCTTTTTTAAAAGTTCACTTAATCTCACACAAAGTCGGTCATATTATGAACAACATACTATTCGTTTTCATAGCACTTCCCTACGCTTCTCTATTCGGTTCTCAAAGATGTAGATGTCGCAATAACATAGGTATTCACCTCCGTATGAACTTTATAAGAAGAGCAAGAAAATCCGTCGAGGGCTGCCATCAATATTTTAAATTTCAATATAAAACTACAAAACGAATTCATTCAATGGCAGCCCCAGACGGATTTTCTTGCTCTTCTTATAAAGTTCATAGGGAGTTGAATACCTATGTTACTGCGACATCTACATCTTTGAGAACCGAATAGGGAAGCGTAGGGAAGTGCTATGAAAACGAATAGTATGTTGTTCATAATATGACCG
Organism: Stenoptilia bipunctidactyla; assembly: GCA_944452665.1. Classification (NCBI taxonomy): domain Eukaryota; kingdom Metazoa; phylum Arthropoda; class Insecta; order Lepidoptera; family Pterophoridae; genus Stenoptilia; species Stenoptilia bipunctidactyla. The sequence goes on from CALYBW010000058.1 coordinate 1,022,024, forward strand.
ACTTTGTGTGAGATTAAGTGAACTTTTAAAAAAGCTTTTCACGTTAATTATCTCTCGTCACATACATCATTTCAGTCAGGGAATTTTAAATTATTTAATTCTTATTCAATTACTTTTTAACCGTCGCGTCGTGGGTTTTTCAAAATTTTTATTTTGTTTTTTATTTCAAACTTTTTAAAGAGCATAATATAAAAATAAATAAAAAAAAAAAAAAAAACCCCAGACAATCACACCAACTACATGGCCTCAAAGTAAGCAAAGCTTGTGTTATGAGATACCATGAAGCGAACTAGGGGGGAACCTAGAATATAAATACATATATAGATAAACACCCAGACCCGGAACATTTTTTTTTTCTTGTTCCGGGCGGGAATCGAACCCGCAACCACTGGCGTCTGAGGCAGATACGTCTACCCCTTCGCCAAAGTGGTCGTCGAATATAGGTACCATACATTACATTACACAATACCTCGTTCCTCATCAGCCCTCTAATGTCCCCACCACTGCTGGAAAACCCATGTTGTTTATTTAAATACATAGTGAAGTATTATAATAAGTATTTACAACTCAACTTTGCTGGTGGCTCAACTTTGCTGGGACTTTGTTATAATGTAACTCGATATCATATTACGTAGAATGGTTTGTGCAAACCAATGTTACCATTCTTCAAAACCACTGGTCCGATTTTCATGCGGTTTTCAGTGATGGCTTTATGTTTACTGCAGCGCCCCCTGGCGAGTTGTTACAGTAACACCTATTTAAGAACATGCACCAATCAAACCCAAAGCGATCACTGAAAGCCACATTTAAATCGGACCAATGGTTTTGCAGAATTAATGGTTGTTATTTATTTATTTATTTATTTATTTCATGCACATTACAAATCACAACCATATCAACATAAAAAAACATAAGCATTACTTAGGTATAAAGCTGGGTTGCAACTCAAACATATGTGCAAACACAAATACGAATATAAAGCTCCAAATAATAATTAAGCAATCACAATATTAAAAAAGGAATTATTAATATGTAATACAGAAAAAAAAAAACAATTGCAAAAAAATATTGAAATAATTTAAAAACTAGTGAATATATAGAATAAAATTTTACAAAAATTTAATTAAAAAAAAAAATTGAATTAAAAAGACGACGTCACATGATAGATATTTCCGGTTGATATTATTTTTGTAAAATAAACATATCACCTACAAACACCTATTACCAAATTATACAAAACAGTGATAAAAAGCTATTGTAAAAAATAAAATTTGATAATAGTATTTAAATGCATAAAAATAATTACCATTGTTACAAACAAGATTAACAATATACACATAAGAATTCATATAAAATAACATCATCTTTCCTAAAAATAATTGGTAATACTTATCCATATCAGAGTGACAATACATTAAATAATAAATTAATAAAAAAGAAAAATTATAAATAATACTGAAATAGTAGGTACAATAAAAATATCGAATCGAATCAAAATTAGTTAAATTTGATTTACAATTCATAAAACATAAATTTGTAATTGAAATATATAATTGAAACTTTAACAGGGAAATCCTGAAACAACTTGAAAATGATATAAAATGTAGATAATTGCAAAATTAGGATCATATTATTATTATTATTTTCCTTATTTTTTCAAATTTATTTCCAATTTTTATTTGGTTTCTGATCTGAAACAGAGGATCTGCTTTATAACATTTGAATAGGCACCAAGTTTCGATACAAATAGATCAAGCTGTTGATTGCCGATAGCCAGTTCATTATAAAAACGTGCCATCCTTACTAGAGGATTATAAAAAGAAATGTTATTTTTGAAAGTTTGTAAGACAAATAGATTAGATTTATTGCACCTGCGAGCACTAAACTTAGTATTAAGGCAGAAATTCGAAAGTAATTCTGGAGTATCTGTGATGGAGTGCATAATTTTGTAAAGGTAAATTAAGTCGAAATACTTCCGGCGTGTTTCCAAAGATTGTATACTGAACTTAGCAAGTCTCATTTCATAACTTAGATTAGAACGACCTATTTTTTGGCGGTAACACAAAATTCTGAGGCATTTTTTCTGTACTTTCTCTATATCATCAATGTGGAGTTTGTAGTGAGGACTCCAAATTGGACTTCCATATTCTAACACACTCCTCACTAGAGAAAAGAAAAGATAGAGGAGGCTGAAAGGGTTTTTGAATCCCTTTGTACTTCTGCATACAAAACCTAGTAGTTGGTGAGCCTTGTTTGTTATATGGTAGAAGTGAGGTCGAAAGGAAAGTTTATCGTCGAAAAGAATGCCCAAATCCTTGGCTACGTATGACCTGTGCAGTATCTGTCCCTCTATTTCATAGTTATAAGATATTTTTTTATGCTTATTTGTAAAAGATATAATAAAGCATTTACTTATGTTTAAATACATCCGATTAGTTCTGCACCAGTCCGACAAAATGTATAGATCATTTTGTAAAACTTGACAGTCGGAAGTTGAATTTACTGTTTTAAATATTTTTAAGTCATCTGCGTATAACAGACTCTGACAGGACAGGCGATCAACGAGATCATTGATAAATATAACAAATAAGAGAGGTCCTAAATGTGAGCCTTGTGGGACGCCAGATTGCACCGAAACTGGAGACGAAGTGTATCCCTTCAGCGCGACCAATTGACTCCTGCAACTGAGATAAGAGCTTATCCAACGAAATAAGCTACCATGTACGCCATAAGATGCGAGTTTTGCACAAAGTATTCCGTGGTTCACCTTGTCAAAAGCTTTCGAAAAATCGGTGTAAACAGAATCTACTTGGCCACCCACAGCAAAGCTTTTGCAAAGAAAGTTTTTGTATTGAAGTAGATTTGTAATGGTAGACCTATTTTTGACGAAGCCATGCTGCTTGTCAGAAAGAATAGGCTGGATGTGATTATATAAGTGATCATATACTAGCGATTCAAATAATTTCGCAAAACAAGATAATATGCTAATTGGTCTATAGTTCTCACAGCGGGATTTGTCTCCATTTTTAAAAATAGGAATAATGTGAGCAGACTTCCAACAATTAGGAAAAATACCACTTGTAAGAGATCTATTAAATAAAATGCACAAGGGAATAGCCAATTCTGTGCCACATAATTTTACAAAAGCAGGAGGCAGCTTATCAGGGCCTGCTCCCTTGTTTTTATCCAACTGTGATATCTTAGAAATAATATCTCGTTCTGTGATCTGAATAGATGACATTGAGTTGGGAATACGATCATCAGAAAAGTCTGAGTTACTGTACCCATCAGCAGCGGACGTGTCATTGCAATTCGTATTACTCTCAAATACAGAGCTGAAGTATTGAGAAAATAGCTCACAGATACCCTGACCTGACGATGCCACATTATTTTCGAATTTCATAACCTGTGGAATAGAAACGTGGCCCTTTCGATTTTTTACGTAACGCCAAAACAACTTAATATTATTTTTCATTGAGTTTTCTGTTAAAGAGATATACTTGTTATAGCAATCACTAGCCATCTTCTTGAACCTATCTCGAAGCAATGCGAAAGTGTCGTAGTCTCTAGGATTATTATGGATTTTGTAAAGTTTGTGATATTTATTTTTTTCCTCGTTGCATTTTATCAAAGCTTTACTATACCATATCGGGTAAGTTCGAGGTTTAGAATTCGTTAACGGTGTATATTTAGTTATAATATCAAACAGCTTATTGTAGAAAATATCGGTGCAAATATTAATGTCTGGATCAGATAAGATGTCGTGCCAGTCTATAGATGCTATTTCGGATTTAATGGTTTTATAGTCACATTTGGAAAAATTCAGTCTTTTAGTTTTATGATCATTGAGATTTTTCGATAAGTTAAGGAATGGAATAGAAGTACTTAGCGAAGGATGATGTTGATCCATCCGACTGAGTGAAAACGTTTCGCTGACAGTGACAGAATCGAGTGTAGTCAGTACCAGATCGAGCAGACGACCGTTATTATTTTGGATTTCATTCATTTGTTTCAAATTGCAAAGTGACATGAATTCAGTTAGAAGTTGCAGTTTCTTGCCTTGAGCCAAGCAGGTAGGTGAATTAAGAGCTGCGTGCGCGCTCGAAAATTCAGGGGTATTGAAATCTCCAATTAACAAAAAAACAAATGTTTACTGCAGCGCCCCCTGATGAGTTGTTACCGTTAAACCTATTTAAGAACATTTTACCAATCAAATCCAAAGAGATAATTGAAAACGGCATTCAAATCGGACCAATGGTTTGCAAACAAAATTTACTGCAGCGCCCCCTGGTGAGTTGTTACCGTAACACCTATCTCAGAACATGCGCTAATCAAATCCAAAGCGATTACTGAAAACTGCATTAAAATCGGACCAGTGGTTCTGGAGATAAATGGTAACATTGGCTTTTACAAACAAATGTTTACTGCAGCTCCCCCTGGTGAGTTGTTACCGCTACACCTATCTAAGAACATGCACCAAGCAAATCCAAAGCGATTACTGAAAACCGCATTAAAATCGGACCAGTGGTTCTGGAGATAAATGGTAACATTGGTTTGCACAAACACCCTCTCACCCCAAACGCATTTACCGTCTCCGTTCCGTCGTGGGTAATAAAAGATATCTAATCACTCGGTCCTCTTACAGTCAAGGAGCGTGACGATGCGCTAAAGCGTCTTATTCAAAATAAGTAATCAAGGAGAGTTTTTCTCAGATGACATAGAAATATTAAAACGTGGTAACGAGTGTTCCACAATATTAAGATGTTTGAAACCTTTAATTGATTCTTCAGAAATAGGTTTTACAAGTTTTAACAAAGTAGTCATTGAATTGTAACACTTTTACAATCGAGAGCTTCTTCTATGACAGAAAGTCATCCTTAATCAATCAACTCTGAGAAGGTTCGATGAGGCAGGCTGGCAATATATTTATTTTATTGAGTTATTACTTACTTTCGTAAATCGAATGTTTAATAGTTTTTTTCCGAATATACAAATTATAAAATATTTCAGCGGGATGAGTTGACCAATGCAAAATATAATTTTGGTCAAATCATCCCGCGGGAAAACAGTGAGCGGCCTCATTTGACCAACGAGCCTTATAATTAGGTGTTGATAATTTAAAAACTTAATTTCATCATGGGGATTTGTTCGGCATCTTTAAAGCTGACTAGTAAATAATTTTTGACATACATAATATAAATCTGTGATGATTCCTAAAAATCTACGTCTCGATCATCTCGTATCAAAGCCTTCGTACACAAGTTTTTTTGCAATCAACTGTATTTGAATCTACTTCTTGAACCAGCCCTTTATGGGTTCAAAGGATTATCATTTTTGCAGACTAGCTTTACGCTGGAAACTTACTTGTAACGGATTACGCCGGAAACTAACATATCCACGAATTTATTCATACTTGTACATTAAGCTCACTGCACTTAAGATAACGGGAAACATTATACTGGAAATATGAATGTAAGACATAATTCAAAATATGAGTATACTAATCTGCACTGGGCTTTCGTAGCATGCAAAGCCGAAAGTTTTATGATTAGGGTTTGGGGCATTCCTGTTAGGACGAAGAATTATGTCAAGCTGGTTATACTTTCCTAAAACAAAGCTTGTACTTTTTAAACTGAAGCTACTGTTAAAGCTTAGAGTAAGAAGTTGTTGTATACTAAAAAAACTATGACCATTTTAAAAATATAAATGGGGCATAAACTACGTAACTGTTTGGGTAAAAAGTCATATCAATAACCTTTGATCCAGCGTCACTTGGTCCAGACTATAGTTAAATTATTTTTAAACATTTTAGGTATATCGAAATCGACATAGAGAACCTTGGGGGAAGCCTATGTCCAGCAGAGGACGTCTCACGGCTGGTGATGACTGTTTGTTACATTGTAACGTAATCAGCATTTTTGTTTCAGCTCTAGCACGCTTCGAGACAAAACTACAAATATTGGACCAATCAAATATAAACATATCTGAGGAAATATTAACACAGGTACCTATATAAATATACATATATTTTTTATTCTTCATTATTTTTAAGTATGATTATTTATTGATCTCCTTTATTTACAGGTTAAAAAATATTTTAAAGACTTAAGGATATCACTGGAAGATGAAGTTGAAATTTTAGGTATAAGGTGAGTCATTGAAAGTTTTTTTTTTTTTTGTTTTTCCGCCACAGAAAATTTTGGCACCACCTAAAACAAGCTTTAACCAGTAAAGCAGGCTTTAGCGGGAGGAGGCTGAATCCTATTACGGATGAATGGGCATTCTATAAGCTGTTAACCCCAGTGGCTAACGGAAAATAGAATGCCCAGACAGTGTGGAGACTCACTCAGTGAAGCCGAGCATACCCACTAAACATCCCCCTTTACGACCTACCTTGATTCAGGTTCTTGATCATTTATCGAAGCGACAGCCAATTGGAGAGAGAGGCTGCGCAGTGAGCGGCATCCGGACGGCTGCCACCAAAAGGAACTGAAAGCAAGAAATTCAGAAGCTAAAACTAGCAGAAATGACAAAGCTGAAACTAAGAGATTATCTAGAGTGATCAGACTCACTCTGAGATAGGAATGCTGGAAAGAAGGACTACGTTTAGAAACGTTGAGCTTGCTGGAGTTTCCTAATAAGGGGAGCGAACTTGGTTAGGACCGGAAGAGCACCGTTGAAACCCTCTGGGCTGGCGTCGAGAGCGGCGCTGAAAGCCAGGATCTCGTTGATGGGAGCGAGCTGGATCCAGAATGCCATGCGGTCTTGAGAACCTTTTGCGTTCTGGCACTGGGAAGTCGGTTTGGCAGCCGGTTGCGATTGAGTCGCGACCCGGCTGCGCTGACCTGGAAAGATAGAAGTAAAGGCCTTAGGGCCCTTTGAACTGACTGCAGGAGCGTCCGAGCTAGGCTGCGGTCGCTCTCTCCAGTTCTCGATGGGCTTCACGGTAGCCCTGGCAGCACGCGGTGCCTTGGGGCAGCCGCGAAAGTTTGCTGTGTGGCCTGACTGGCCGCACAAGACGCAGGACGGAGCGGTAGGCGATTCGGGAGTGCGAGAGCACTCCTTAGTCCCATGCGGATCTAGGCACTTGACGCACCTAGGGGAAGCAAACCAATTTGCCGCCGCATGACCATACAGTTGACAGCGGTGGCACTGACCTGGGAAACCACACTTGTGTGGAACTTCGACGCGGATGTTGGAGAGACCGCACACGGTGGGCTTGCCTCTGAAAATGGACTGCCCTTGCGGGCTCTTCGCTAGGATTACTAGCGCAAGTGGGAACTGCTTGCCTCGGCGGCTGTGCATTTTGTGCACAGATTCGACGGGGAAGCCTTGAGAAGACAAGTCCTCTTGGATTTGCTCGTTCGAGAGCTCGAACGGCACGTTCCTGAGGACGGCACGAATCTTACGCTCCTCAGGGAGGGCTTAAGTGTGGTACTCGAGCTTTTGATCAGCAAGAAGCCGAGTAAGATTCCTGAAATCGGGAATGGAATTGACAACGACCTTAATAGAGTCGCCCACGTTGGATGCCTTACTATACTGGATCTTGGGATTGTGTCTACCGCAGAGAGCTGAGACCTCGGTCTAGTGGCTCTTGTCCACTACCTGGCGGGGTAGTTTTCCGTTTGCATGCGGTGGAATCTACCGACATGCGATCTGAAAAAGGATCGACGAACTCAGATGGGTCTGGAGACGCCGGAGAATCGGTTTGGAACCCCTGAAAAATAGAGGCGACCTGGGAACGAGCTGACAATTGCTCTCACATGGACTCGATTTGAGCGAGAAGAGTTTCCTTCTCGGCTGCATATTGGGCTTCCAGTGATTGTTTTTCGCTGGACAACTGGCTGAAATCTGAAGACAGCTTTTTGAATTCTGTGGACGAGGGACGGGCGGCCAATTCCCTGTTCAGGAAGTCGGTCTCGTCCTTATACTTTTTAGTAATATCTATGGTCTCACGATAATAGAGTTGAACCTCTCGGTTAAGTTCACGAATACGACGGCGATTAGTTTCGCATTGATGCTCGGTACACTCAGGCTGACGAGGCATAATGCTGGGCTGAAAGAAAGTCTATCGAAGACAAACTGCGCTGGAAAAGAAAACGGTCTAGTACGGACCTATTGCCGGTGAACGGCGGACGATAAGGCTTAGTTGTCACGGTTACGTATCCACCTGACCAGCGATGGTTCGGCCGGCAGCAGTCGGGTCCGCCCTTAAAAGGGCAGATGAATTAGCCCCGACACCACACAGCCTCCACAAGAGAAAACTTTCCGAAAGAGCTTAACTTGGCACCTGACCCGCACGAGTGCGGGGGAGGGAACAAGGGCAGCGCAATACGAACACTCGGGAGCGGCCGCAGACACGACCGTTCTGGAGCGAACGCAAACGGGAAGTGTTCGTCATTGAAAGTTATTACACCTTACTTAATACTATCTGCCACCCGCGGTTTAGATTTTTTTATTATCTTAATTTTTTTTATTAGGGGTTTTTGTCTACAGTGACATGTCAACCCCATCATTCCTTAACCTACTTTAATCTTATGCTAATCATAAACAATTCTATAGTCTATACAGCTCTATGGCAGTTTTGGAAGCCGGGAGACTCAGTATGACTTGTACTGCGCCTATCTCCATTACATAAATATTATTTATTTTTACAAATAGCTCTTACTCGATTTTTGTTCTTGCAACAATTTTATTATACAATTCATAATAGGGTGTTTCTGCTTTTTTAATTAGGTATGCAAACTGCTTTGATGGAATATGCCCCAATCTTATTCGGAGTGCCAACTTCAACAACTGCCTTACGATACATTTATCAGCAAACCAAGGTACTCGGAGAGGTTCACAATTTAACGTTCCAGATACCCTTGGTTTTTGATATCTCGTCAAAATGCATCTTCCACCGGTTGCGGTGTACATAGTTATCCTAAAATGGTTATCCTAAAATGTTGTAGTAGTGGATTGTTATTATACAGGGTGAAACAAAAGTCCTAAAATTAAATATGTATTTCTAGTTTAATTTTTACTAGCTTTAACATGTGCACGCAGACTGCAGGCAAAATTATGCAAACATTGTTTTATAATTCGTTAATAAATTTTTTTTAAGCTTATTTTGCTTCATGGCCACCCTAATTGCTACGTCAATCGCATTGTATACCAATAAAATAAAAATGTATTGCGTAAGCGCAGAATGTCTAGCGATTATGTTGACATATGGTTGCCAGTCGATCAGCGTCAGGCGGCGCACGATGACAGCTGTTTCCGGTTTCCGTTCCTGACTCTATAGGGATATTTAAATTGACTATTAGCAAGTTATTTTCTACAAGTTTGGTTTGCAGAAAGTATGGACTAGGTTAAACTAACTGGGGTTTTTTTTTATTAGAGGTTTTAGAAAAGGTCGTTTGCATTTTTTTTTGTATGGACACTCATTTGCGGAACTGAAACGTTATTGAGACATTATCATTTCAGTTTTTAATGGCTACTTAAAATTGAAGGAGAACATAAAAATTCCAATGATTGTAAATTTATTTCATATTTTTTTAATTGAATGTCTAGTTATACATACAGATCGTAAAACAACGTTTATTCTTTAAGAACTCCCAAATTCTAGAACTAAAGAATGTTATACTAGTTTTACATGCAAACCCCCTTAATGAACCAAACTGTGCTCTAATAAACAAACTCCATGCATTGGTTGCTTGATGACGAACTCAAGCTGTATTTGAGGAGCGAACATTCAAAGGGTGATTTGTTACAAAAAAAGTGTATTTTCATTCTTACGACAGTTTATATATTCGTCTATAAGCTTATTTTCAGTCAAAAGTTGTCTTTTAACCTTTAAAGTGCGACTTAGATTATCAATTCCATTCAATGAGTGATTTGTCACTATAATAAGAAACCAATTATATCGGTTTTGGTCCAACATTGCCAGAACACAGCATCATTGAAACAGTGATATTTGGCGGCAAATTTTATATGAAGAGTGATCGCGAGCCAAACTAGTCCTTATATCCTAAATCCTAGAAGCGCTGGACTCCGTTGACCGAAGAGCCCGTAAACTAATAAACAACGTCGAACTTATGAACAAAAAATTGCAATCCCTAGAACACCGTCGAGTCGTAAGATTGCTTGATTGATTATTTATAATGTGTACTATACATTTTGGAGAGTGCTCGAGTACTCTGTTTGAACAAATTGAACCCTCACCCTTTTGCTATCGGACTACTAGACGCAGACAGAACTTCCATTCGTATGTAGTAGATATTCCAAAAAGTCGAACTAAGTGCTTTGACAGTTCTATTTGATACGGGTTTTGGAATGAACTGCCTGCGTCTATTTTCCTTGACCAGAATTAGTCCTAGTACTTTTAAGCGTCGAGTGAATAGGTTTCTCGTGGATGGACGTGTACCACCTTAGTCTTCATGTTCACTTAACATCAGGTGTCATGGAAGACGAACGTCCCATCCTTATTTTATGAAAAAAGACGTGGTCTTATCAATAAGCTGATGACACTTAGATTTGTCATATTTTACGACACTTTTACCAAGGGCAGTAGAGCTCTTCTCAGCCGACCTTACATAGGTGACCGAAAAGCACTATTTATTTATTTACAGTTCCAGCGTTATCTTTTTGGAACGTTGTAATAACTAATCTATAAAAATAACCAATCTGCGACCAGTCGGATTAGTTGGTTCTTTCAAGTTACATAGATAAGCTGAATTAACTTTGTGCGTTGTGCACATTTAAAAGTTTAAATGATTATTTTTATCTTAGGCCATCAGAAACGAAAGGAGCCCAAATATACTCTCTAAGGATTTGGGCCGCGCGGCGAGAAGCCAACGATATCCGCGCGGCTTTAGCGCGTCTGACCGCGGTGCGAACGCTTGACCGCCTACGTTTGCTACCCACGGCGCTGCAGTTCGACATGCAACCAGCTTTAAATTTACATGTAAGTTCTATTTTTTTTTCATATTCATTTACGGTAAGTAGTAAAAAATATTTTTCTTTAAAATATATTAAGCAGGTTATTTATTTATTAAAAATACAGAACCATCACTTTTATATATCACTGTACACAATAAAAAAGGGGAAAAACATTGTAAGATACATTGTTTCAAAAAGATAACTTACAATTAAATTAAAAATACAATCAACAATTGAATATTTAACTGTACGGGCAAGCACGTACAGTTTGTAGCGTCAGCATTTTACCTCATAGTCAGTTATTACATTCAATTGAATTCAGTATCATTACAGTAGTGGTATCAACCGGTCATCAACCTACTTTATATCATTTCGTTCGCGTCCACACATTATCATTTAACATCAAATAGTTTAAGTTCTATAGATCAATATATCAATCAGTTTTCTACTATCAAATATCTTTCATTCTATATCATATATCAACGAAAAGGGTGTGCAGACCGTACATCTTTTCTGGTCCTTCGAGCCGTGTATATACAATATTTTCTCTCTAATAATTATCTAATAATAATAACTAATGGCTCCTAAAACAAAATTCGTAAAGTTAGGTCTCTATAATGCAGGTTCATTAAACACCGGGCACGAAGATTTTTTGGTAGCGATGGACCGCTATAACCCCGACATTATCGCAATCAACGAGACTTGGTTGCCTGTGGGGTAAGAAGCGTGCGCGCCCGCGCCGCCGGGCTACAGCTTCCGCTGCCTGCCGCGCCCGCGGCACATGTGTCGCGGCCGCGGAGGTGGCGTAGGCTTTTATGTTAAAAGTGATGTTAAAGTCCGCTACCTCAAGAAACATGACAATTCTATTGAGGAGATGTGGTTAACCACCAAAATAAATGGTTATAACGTAGTAATCGGCACAGCATACAGACCACAATGGATGAGTAGTACTCATTGAGTACAGATGAATTTATAGATACGCTTACTGACTCAGTATCTAGACTATCTCATTACGATTATATGGTTCTGTAGGGTGATTTTAACGTGAATATGCTTGAGAGTAATGATAGTAAATCTATTTAACTCACTCAATTTTTGCACTGCGCAGATCTGCAACAAGTTGTAGCCAAGCCTACTCATTTTACTGCTGCATCGGAGTCATTAATTGATGTTATCTGTACAAACTGTCCAGTGCGCGAGGTCACTGTCAACAACATTACCGGTAACCATGGACACTCAATGGTTAATGTTGTATTGACCCTGAGAAAGACTAAAGTGCCAGCGAAAACTGTAACATTCAGGCCTCTAAAGAATATAAATACGCATAATTTTAATACTGATTTGGACTCACTTGACTGGGAAGCTGTAACAGGGGAACCATCTGTGGACGCTATGGTCACTAAATTTACCTCGATGATTCTGGAACTGTACGATAGACATGCTCCGGTTAAAAATGTGCGAATGAAGTACCAAGGATCCTTGCCTTGGATCACAGATATAATCAAGCTCATGATTAAGTTGCGTGATGAAGCCTACAATAGGTATAAAAAAACCAAAACAGAAACACATCGGCAATACTATAAGGATCTCAAAAAACTTGTAGGTCAAAGCATATACTTTGAAAAGCGAGCTTATTTTAATGACTGTAAATTCAAATGTAGGAAACAGTGCGCTATTTTGGAAAAAAAATAAAAGAAAAGACCCTTATAGACCCAAGTAAGTGTGAGCACCTACCAGAAAACTTTGACAATCCTAACAGTATTAATGAACACTTTTTAGATCTTCCTAACTACAACGTAATGGCAGCCAACACAGAAAAAAATAAGTACGAGGGGTTTACTTTTGGTGCCCCATCTTTTTCACTGCGGCTGGTGCCAGAGATGCAGAATTCCAAGTATGTGATGTCAGTGAAGTCAAATGCAATTGGATGTGATGGTGTGAGTAAGGACATGATTTTGCTCACACTTCCTAAAACATTGCCAATAATCACTGCGATTGTAAATGAATCGATCCGTGTTGCAGTCGTTTCCAGCCAATGGAAGGAGGCGTTGGTAACCCCGTTATCTAAGACAAATAACTCTACTACTCTCGCAGATCTCAGGCCTATAAGTATTTTGGCTTTTTTGTCCAAAATATTGGAGAAGGCTGTTTATGAACAGCTTTCCGATCATGTGGAGAAAAATAATATCTTGCCATCTCTTCAATCTGGTTTTCGCAAAGGTCGTGGAACGGTCACTGCTCTCTTAGATGTCGTTGATCATGTTTTGACCGAACAAGATGTTGGCCATGGCACAGTACTTGCACTCTTGGATTTCTCCCGTGCCTTTGACAGCATCGACACTTCTCTTCTGTTGGCCAAGTTATCTTACTATGGGCTTGACCCTAAGACTGTAGCCTGGTTCAAAAGCTATCTGAGTGACCGATGGCAATCCGTCAAACTTAGGAAAAGCGATGGTTGTGACCTTTTTTCTGATACTAAGCTTATTCAGCGTGGCGTCCCACAAGGCTCCATATTGGGTCCATTGTTGTTTATTATTTACTGCGCTGATTTAAGCAATGAAATTAAGCACTGTAAATATCATATTTATGCCGATGACGTCCAAATTTTCATATCCAATGCACCCAACGCAATATTGCATTCCGTGCAGTTGCTTAATAAAGACCTGGATAACATTTCTAATTGGTCCAATAGGAATGTTTTAATGCTAAATGCAGTAAAATCTAAGTACATGGTCCTAGGTTCAAAATCTAAAATAAAAAAAATCTAATAAAAGCCCAAAAGTCCACATTTCTATTTCTGGAAAAAGTATTTGTCAGGTTGAAGAAGCCAAGAATCTGGGTGTTTTGCTAGATAGTCAGTTGCGGTTCGAGACCCATGTTGAAAATCAAGTCAAAAATTGCTTTTATAGACTTAAAGTATTGTACAGAATACGTAATTTGTTATCGGAAAAAGCAAGAATTACTGTGTGTGAATCGTTGGTGCTATCTCGATTAAATTATGGGGATATCTTATATGGTCCTCGTTTACTTTGCAAAACCAGTCGGCTCATACAGCGAGTACAGAACGCGTGTTGTAGATTTATTTTTGATGTTCCACCAAGAAGTCATATCACACCGTTCTTAAACAAGCCTTCAATACTGAACATGGAATCACGTCGCCGTTTGCATGTAGCCTCGTTGATGTTTGACATAATGAACTTCAAAAATCCTGCATATTTGTTTGCAAAATTGAAATTCCCCCAGTCAAACACACTGCGCAACTACGATCCTAGACCGTCACGGCATCCTCTGAATATGCAACACCACAAAACCGAAGCATTTGCTGGGAGTTTTCGTTACAGTACGGCAAAGTGTTGGAACAACATTCCACCACCAATAAGACAGTTACAATCTAAGCTCAACTTTAAAAACAAACTAAAAGTACTGCTTTTAGAGATACAAAAACAAAAGATTCCAAATAACTTTGCCCGTACGTAACGTAACTGATAAGCACTTTTATTTTTGTCATTGTTTGATTTTATAATATATGACATTTAATAATTTTACTTTATTTGACATTATTTATTTTCTTTTTTGTAATGTGTTTAATTTTTATTCTAATTCTTTTTATGAATAAATTCAATTCATGTTTATTTATTTGTGACACATTCTAATCCTAATTTTTGAATATTATTAATGCTCGCTTTTTTATCAAATTACTGTTTTTAATTGTAACAATTTTTAATATTTCAAATTTATTTATACATTTTAAAATAGTATTAATTGCACATCATATAAAGGTTTATTTTCATTTTTAATTAACATAAATAACGCTCCCCTGTTCCCAAGCTGTAGCAGAATATCAGCGCTTTGCTCTCTGAGCAAAACTGACGCTGAGCTACGGCTTATTGCACTGATACAACACACATTTTTTTATGATTGTATTTCTTTTTATTTCTTTTTTTAAATTATGTTTCGTTTTTTTTATTGTATTCCATTTTTTTATTGTTTTTAATTGTATTTCATTTTTAATTCCATTATATTGTAATATGTGTGCCTGTAGTTGTCAATAAATGAATTATCTTAGTATGGCCTATACAGGGTGTAATCGTTACACTGTTACCTAAAACACTTGACACTTGAGCTTGACAATTATATTACAAAGACTAAAATACATTTAAACCACATACCCATAAAATACATGTATTAAAATAGTAAAATCTCCTGTTTTAATTGGGGTTAAGCAAAATTATGTCATGTTACATAGCATACAAACATATTATAGATAGGTATCTATAGGTAGGTATAGGTCTATAGGAATCTGATGGCAAAAAAGGAAAAAAAGAAATTGATGCTAGCAATACTGTGGTTAAAGGAAAGGAAAATGGCCAAAAAGAACCCAGGTCTGGCGGCAATGAAATGTATCTCAAGTTATTACTAAAACTGTGTAAATAGTGTAGAGTTGGAATGACCGAAATATTTTTCTTCAAGTGTGAAATTGCTTGTGTGAAAGTTAGGCAGGTTTTATATTAATATTTTAGTAAAGTTGTATATATCGGACTAGTTTCCGCCTTCGTTTTCATCGTCTATTTATGTACCAAGTTTCATTTAAATCAATTCACTCGTTCAGGTGAAAAATCGGAGAAAAGTTAAAAAATATTATTATATAAATAAACATTTCGAAAAATATTTCAGTCCTACACCATATGCAGTATATAATTACTCAATATTGACAGTATTTTGAGATAAATTTCTTTGTCACCTGGCCTGAGTTCAATTTTCATACTACGTGGCTTGAAGCCAAACCAAAAGCAATTCCTCGAAATTTTAGTTGACAGATGACATTTTTTTTGATGCTATTTTTTTGCCATCAGATCCTGGTAGACCTATACCTACCTAAGTATTGTTTTTTTAGGTATTTTTTTTAGTAAACTAAGTTATTTCCTTGCGAGTATTTAAGTAATATTTTTTGAAATAATCCACAAAAATATTCAGTTAAGCATGTATTTTTATGAAACTCTTATTCTTTCAACAGTTTCAGCTGGATATTGTTTTTTTGTGCCTAGTAGGTATTTCTCGAGTTAATGATATACCTTCCTAAGTACTTGTTGTTGGATTCGATATCGCTGTTTATTTGCAATAAATTTTACTTGTAAAATCAAACTGTTTGGGGAAAAAAGACGTAAACAGGAAAAATATGAAAAAAGAAGCTTATTGTACTTATCGGAAACGTACAGATATTTGAATCGAAGAGTTGTTAGCAAATATCAAACGTATTATAGCAGTGGTGGGTGGAGAACTTTTGTGAAGCGTGGCGTCTGTGTAGCTAAAAATACTTATATCATGGAAAAAAATATAATAATATTACGAAATATTCATAGCACAACAACAATTAGGTAGGTACCTACTAGGAGTTACTTTGGTGCATGGCTTTCAAAATAAATTTCATATCATTAATTAGGTACTTAAAAAATAAGCACACATGAAAATAATTGTATTATGAAAACGTATTCTTAATTATATACATATATATAAGATGACCATGATGAGTCATCGCAGTGGGCGAGCTCGGCTGATCTCTATCGGTAACTCGTTCCATAACCACATTTCACAAAAAAGGATATATTATTACGTATAGTAAATACATCGCGACTTACTATTAAAGATCCTGGAATCATCAAAGTATCTTGATTGTAAAAGGAGGTTTAGGTACATCGGATATACATCTTATGATTTGAAATAGACAACTAACATCACAAGGTATAAATAATAATAAACAATGCATAAAATACTGTGTGAGCTAGACAGAGGCCTTCCCTATCCAAACTAATATTCTAAATGGGAAAGTGTGTTTGTCTATTACGCTTTCACGCTTAAAGTACTGATCCGATTTTAATAAAATTTGGTACAGAGATAGACCTGACCCTAAGGATATACAAAGGCTACCTCTTATCACGAAATAAAGGTTGAGGGGTAGAAAAACATAAATACATACATAAATTCACGCCTGTATCCCTCATGGGGTAGCCAGAACACTAGAGGTCATAAAACCATCTAATGACACGTTTAACAAATTAAGAGGCATTATAACGATGAAAAGAGACTATTGCAGTGATCAGTTATTCATTATTGCACATTGTGCGAAGCCGGGGCGGGAAGCTAGTTAAGATAAAGATAACAGTTTAAGTTTGCCAATTATACATTGCTGGAAGCAAGTCAGGGTATTGTCAGGGCAAATAAAAGGCAATTAAAATAATCAACGAATGCACAGCATTAAGAAAACCGACTCCACGTCAAAACTTTCACCGACTTCGAATGTCATCCACGTAAACATTCTCCGAAATCATACATATTGTTTCGAAAATTTGAAATCAACCGATTTCAATTAAATTTATATGGGACCAACTTTGAAGTATTTTCTATCATATGAAACAAGAATTTTTAAAATCGATTCATAATTGTCCGAAATATCGAGTAACAAAGACACAAAAAAAACACACAGACAAATTGAGAACCTCCTCCTTTTTTGGAAGTCGGTTGTAAAAAGAAAGCGCATTGCGACGACCGACTGGTGTTCCGTCAAATGTCTCAAAAGAAAAGATTTAAGTTTATTGGCAGAGTAATGAATGTTATTAAAAGACTTTGTTTCTTAGAAAGGAGCAATCCTGGAAACCGCCAATCGGATTTAAAATGTCCCAAATTATATTTTTGCTTTTGATAGCCCAGCTCTCGGAAAAATCTATATTTGTCTAAGAAAATTCCTAGGTTATCTAAAATGCCCGGTTCTCAGTTTAAACATAGCTAGAAAATAAACGTACCTACTTACATACATGCGATGCGCTATCGAGTAGATAGTCGTTGTATATTTAACTCTACCAGTGATAATAAATTTGATATAAAGTTCATTCTTCTATGCTGGACTGGGAGCGAAAGAAAAACATAGAATGTGCCAGCTGCTTCTCTTCCCGGCATACTGTAAAAGTCAGTTAAGGGAACGAGGTGTTATGGGAGGCTTTTTTGTGGGCAATAGGCTGACCCCCATGTCACTGCAATAGTCTCTCTCCACTATTATAATGCCTCCAAATTTGTCAAACGTGACATCAGATGGTTTTATTACCTCTGGTGTTATGCCCACCCCATATGGGATACAGGCGTGAGGTTATGTATGTATGTATGTATAAAGTTCATTTAGAGATGCAAACTAATCTGGTCTAACCTAACACATTTAATAAAATTAAATCTTAGTATTAAATTCAAATTTAATCAGGACTTTATTCAATATAACTTTAATTTATCATCAACAAAAACAAGCCAGCTCTAATCCCTACTTTAACAACCAAAAAACTTCATTTCAGATTAGTAAAAGACCTTGAAGACGGCTTCGTGAGACACAAGCCCACAGCTCGTCTCCGGCAGTCTGCTTCCCTGGGCGCCTCCACCTCCTACAACGAGGTTTTACCGCCGCCGCTGCCGCCTCCGCCGGTGCTCACGCAGGGCCGCAAAGTGGACAATTCCTTGAAGAAGCTAGAAAGAGCCCATGATGACCTCTTTCAGTTGTAGCGGCTGAAGCAGCGCAGGTAATTGAGATGTTTTTAATAGTTCATTGACGACGACCGGCTGGTGTAGTGGTAACATACATTGCCTTTTATGCCGGAGGTCCTAGGTTCGAATCCCGGCGCCGGATATTTGTGTGATGAACACAGATATTAGTCGTCAAGTCATGGATGTTTATATGTTCATTTAAGTTTATATTGTAATAAAAAATATGTATTTATTCAATATGTATGTTTATATATTTCTTAAGTATATCTGTTATCTAGTAATGTTGTGTGAAGGTCAGAAATATTTATATTTATTTATTATTGAAGAAGGCATTTGAGGGAGGTTATAGGCAAAACTGGCTTTCATCGCATACAAATCATAATCTAAGGGGAAAATACATAATATAAGGGATTTATCTGTAATACAGTTCACAGAGTTATAGAGCTATTCTTAGTTTATGTCTTAACCGCTTCATAAACAATAACGTATTTATCTTTCATAAGTAATAACATATTTGAATTATAAATTATCCGTAGATAAACTGTCTGTGCCAATCACTGTTAATTATCGGCATGTTTTCAATTTGCACCTCTGTGATTGGCTAATCGCATATGATTATCTCCAAATTACCGAAGTAGGTTACTAGGAGTTCACTTTATGCGCCTAGCATGCGACCATCGATAACGATAAATCGGCCCTTTACATCGATATTTTCTTAGAATATGTATTTTTGTAGAATGTGGCAGCTTTGGTTCTATGGGCTTAATCATGGTATTGAATCGAGTGATTCTATTATGGTATACGAGCGTTTGCCCGCGACTTCGTACACGCATAAACTCAAAAGTCCTATATTTTCCGTTCCCGTGGGAATTTCGGGAATTTACTTCCATGTAACAAACAGACACTTATTAAGGAACCTTAATACCAAGTATCACATCCGTGCACTCAAGGAATAAGGTTTTTTCATACAAACTAAAACATCATATATTTCCCGTTCCCGTGGCAATTTCGGGAATTCCTTTCATAACACAACCAGACACACATTGAAAAACCTTTACACCAAGTTTCACATCGGTGCACTCAAGGAATAAGATTTTTCATACAAACTAAAAAGTTCTATATTTCCTGTTCCCGTGGGAATTTCAGGAATTCCTTCCTTAGTGCACCCCTACATCCCCTAAAGAATGTATGTTCGAAATTTCAGCTCTCTACGCCCAGTAGTTACGGCTGTACGTTGTCTGTCAGTCACTTATGGCGGGTTTCAATATTATGAAAACTGTTCGTTTTGCCTACGAACAATAGAAATCACTACCAAAATGCCTTTCTATATTCAAAATCTTGACATCTAAACCACTGCTTACTGTTTGACTGTAATGAGTTGTTAGGTTACATTTGACCATTTACAAAATAAGTCATTATATCTAGCCAACGACGACGTAACAAGTTATTAATTTAAACCAATGAGGTAAAGGTAGCATGGCAGTCTGCTGCGGCCAATAAGAGTTATTTTTTCATTACGTATGACCAATTAAAGAAAAGGTCATTTTATCAACGACGTAAAAATTTATTCATTTAACGAAATATCCTATCAAATATCTATCAACATATCAATAATCCAGTTTTCTCTTTCTAACTTATCTATAACTGTTTCTGAAAAAAGGACGAATATTATTGAATGACATTATGAGCTGTTACCACCAGGCAGGACTATCGATTCTGAACTCCACTGCGAACAACTTATGAGATTAAAACAAGAAGTTGAGAGAAAGCGGCCGGAATTGATCAACAGAAGGGGTGTGGTGTTTCATCATGATAACGCTAGACCTCACACATCTATAGCCACCCAGAAAAAATTAAGAGATTTTGGCTGGGAGGTGTTAATGCATCCGCCGTATATTCCTGACCTTGCACCTTCAGATTTCCAACTGTTTCGGTCTCTTCAGAATTCTTTAGGCAGTGTTAGGTTAACATCACGAGAGGACTGCCAAATCCACTTGTCGCGGTATTTTGATGAGAGGTCCCAAAATTTTTATAACAATGGGATCATGTCCCTACCTACAAGATGGCAAAAGGTTATCGAACAAAATGGTACATACATACTTTTGTTAAATGTCAATAAACTATATGAAAAAATGTTTTGAATTTTCTTAAAAAATGCGAAGAAACTTTTTCCCCAACCCAATAGATAAACAGTTTACTTAAACAAAACGAATATTCAGAGTAGGTTTGAGTTCTTACTTAGAATTCCCCAAAATACTTAGCAATAAAATAAAACGTATATTCGGTGTAGCTTCTAATCTTTTGTTTTATTCTAATGATTTGCTGACCGTACTTGATCTCATTATTTCCTACAATAAAGTCAATGGGACGTATCACAGAACAAAAAATAATATTTTTTTTGAATTCAGTGTTTGGTCCTTATGGGACATCAATCCAGTGGGCCCAATCACAGAAGCAGTCTTAAATATGACTTTAAATATTTACTTTGACGTCATAAAAATGTGATTCAACCAATAGCAAAATTAGTCGAAGGATTGGCGTTTCGTTTTACGTAAGCAGTTAAACGCAATTATTAATAAAAAGCTCTAAAAACATACTATAATATATTTATCGAATACTAAAACATAGCAAACATAAATTGAATAAGTTTATATATTTCTTTAGTTCAAATATCATACAAATAATTTGCGAATGCGTGATATTCTATAAATCACATATCACCTATTTTCTTGGAAGAACGTCACGCAAGGAGGGCCCATGCCAAATTTGAGAACTTACAGCCCGTAGCTAGTAGATATTGTGAAACGCTACTTTTTTCTTACCAGTTTTGTACCTGTACCGGTTACGCATAGCAGTCAGTTGAATATTGAAACCCGCCATTAGTCAGTAACGGAACAGTTTTATATATATTGATTGATTGATTAGCTAACAAGATAGGATAAAATCTTTCGGTAATATTTATCTTGTCGATTGGATTATTTATCGATGGTCTAGCCCGGCTGGTGTCTGCCCCGCTTGCATACTGCTCATCTCGATTAAACTGATAACATCAACTGAGTACAGTTTTTGCAGTGTAGGTAGTTTTAAGCTAATATGATTCAGTATTTTTAATAAAATACTTTTATGAGAAGGTCACCACCACGGGTTCAATAAGGACAATTTTTTAACCTAAGGACAATTTTTTAAACCTAAATTTTTAAGATTATTAAAATTAATAATCTTAAAAATTTAGGTTTTTTCCTACAAACAATATTTATTGTCTCTAATCTGGCGTTAATCTATTGACACTGATGCTATGCACCTTGCGTCACGCCACGTGCCGCGGAAAAATACAGAGTAAAACAACATAGGGAGCAAAAATTTGTTTGTGTTATTTATTAAGATTTGTAAAAAGTCCTAGAACAAATGTGGTTGGGATTTATGTAGAAATGCTGCCTGCAAGACGTGATGCGCTGATTAAAATTAACCCTGTATAAGCATATAGCACCCGGGCCGTCATAACAAAATTTTATGATCGGATCCTTCCTTGCACCGACCGAATAAAAATAAATAAATAAAAAAATGTTAATTGATTTCAGAAAAGCATAAATTACAAATAATTGGCTTAAATATATACAAGGAAAAAAATACAAGGAAGCACGTTGGCACCTGAACTAGGATAATCCTGTTTTTCAGGCTGAAATAACATTTAAAAATTATTTGAATTAAATATAACTTATAGAAAATATGGATCTTTAATATAATCATAATAGAATCAATTTAACTTTTCTTAAGAAATAAAAATAAAATAGGAAATTGTGACAATTTTAAATTTAAGAGATTATTTTGATGGAGAGAGACTATTACAGTGATAGGGGGTCAGCCTATCCCTCGCAAAAATGCAAATGGATAGTAAACCCTATATGAACAATAATTGACTCACCTAACATTTTTAAATTTAAATTTTCAGATATTCGCGTTTCCAGTGAACGCGTCTCTGTGCTGACGCGTTTCGCCGCCGCGCGGCGTTCACCGCTCGTGACGTCACCGATCCGGTCACTGACCTCTCGATCTTATCAATACTAGTTGATAACATCGATAGACTAATATTTAATATGTATCTGCCGAAAATTTCGTGATATTAGATAAACGAAAAGTAAATAAATATGTGTAATGGGGTATTGTTTTGGGTTTGTTATGTCAAATCGGAAGTTTAAACTTCCGATTAGAGTTAGAGTAAAACTGACCTTAGGTTGATTTAATGTCACTTTTTGAGCAACTTAACGTTAAGTGGTCTGCTTAGTTGAAGATGGACACGAAGATAATCAATATGCTAAATATCATATGTAGTCACACTTATAACAATTATAATTATTCAATACCAATAACATCAGATAACACTACATCCTCTAATGCGCCTTATAACATCTTATTTCATAACACCTCTTTAACTCTAAACTTTCTGTAAAATATTTTATTTTAATTTTACACTTTACCGAACGATATTCGTTCCCAATCCCCAGAAAAGGGATGGCAGGCCGCGGCCCATGGACCGACGGTTGATGTCAGGGTGTTGTATATATGCAAGTCGCTATAAGAACTTTGATAGCGCGATGCAGGAATTATGTCGTGTCGACATCGTTCTATGGAGCGTCGCTAGATGTCGCTACAAAGTCATAACGGCTTAATAGGCTGTTGATGATGATAACGGTTAAATTATTCGATAGTTTATCTGACTACAAATCATTTAACAGTAACGGGTTTATTTTATAGTAATTATTTGCTATATTATTATTCAATTTATCGATTTGACATAACAAATTCATCCATATCCAAAATATTTACTCTATTTCGTATAGGATCTGCTAACGTCGTTTTTAGTTCGAATCGAAAAGCCAATCGATTCGTACTCTGTGTCCATTTACATGTTTGTGAATTGAATGTACCAATTTGTAAATTATTCCAAATACATGCTAATTTATAATGTTGTTAACCATCGGACTCGCAATATTTGACAAAAGTATTTCATAACAAAACTAATATGATAATCCCAAAAGCAAGCAACTTATGAGAAAATAGTCTTATATTCAAGCTTATAAGACTTTAATTTGATTGCAATCAGATAAAAAAAAATTAAAGTTTGTTTTTAAAACGGCACGTGTCACAGTTGAATGGACTTTTAGCCATGCCCTCCAATGTACTTGTTTTTATAAGAACAAATCTCGAATTGAAGTACTTATTGCGGGTTTGATGTTGTTTTCTAATAATGAATATAAGTAACTAAGCATAAAGTGATATGTTATAAATGTATAGTCTAAACTGATTAAAATAAGTCCACATTAAGTATGTAAAAGGGTTATTTGGCAATATTTAGATAGCTTCAGAGGTGGTAAAACTTAAAAAAAAAATTGTATTAGAAATCGAATTCCTTTTGAAAAATGTGAAGTTTGCGTCGCTTGACCATATTTTTTTTTAACAAATATTCAAATTTCACAATCATATTTTTCAATGTATATTAGTTTGTTTCTTGGATAAGGATTTCAAAATTTGTTGTTCTTAGCGTTTTACCCGGATCTGCAATTGTTTTAGAGGTCATAAAGCCGAGGTTGAAATACGAAGGTTAGAAAAAGAACTGGCTCTTATATTATTGTTAGAATACGAAGGCACCGATCGATAATATTCAGTGGTTAGAATGAACACAGCCTAGCCACATGAACTACGGTATGCTAATATCTATGCTTAGTCGGAACTTCCTTTAGCCCTACAGAGTCGTATAGATATATTTTAACGCTTGGCTAAAATGTTACGTGCTGTGCAAACAACCGCTTTGGCTGTTAATTACAAAAAAAACTAATTTTACAAAGAAATACATGTATACATCTTGTTTATCTTTCTAAATGGTTTTTATTTTAAAATGCTTAGATAATTCTGTCGTCGTCATCTTATATAAAACAGGTAAAACGCATAAAATTATTTATATCGTTTTATCATGTTGAAACTAAGGCACTAATTTGTTAAAATATTTAAATTTAACTAATTTTATGTTACGTTAATAATAATTTTATAGTATTATTGTTAACGTAACATAAAATAGTATCATAATCAAAATCATAATCAAAATTATTTAGTGTATGCATTGTGTATGTGGTGTAAAACGTGTGTAAAGATACAATATTATCTATGAACTTAAAAGCAAAAATGAATTACTTACTATTTGTATTTTGTTTTCCAAATTAAAACTTACACACCTATTATACTAAATGTATGGCTGATTCGTTTATCAATCACTGCATCAGTCAGTAATCAATCAGCTCATAAATAGCATATCCATATCCAGCGTATTGCAGGTAGACCGACAGAAAATTCGACAAAGACTAAATTAATGTGTCGTAAGAATTTTCTAAATTGTAAATTGACATTCGTCACAAAATTTGTCACAAAAAACTCTATCAAAATCATCGTAATGATGATTTTATAGAGGGACGCATGTACTAGATGTACAGTCTGCAACAGAATTATATCACCCTGTCTCCCACACACATACAGTATGCATATTATGCGCGATAGTCCAAGGTGGTATATATATAATTCTGTTGCAGACTGTACACTTGTTTTTGACTTATTAAGCTAAATTTTACGTCTTGGAACGTTAGCTTTTTCCAATTTTTTAGTCTGGTTTTGGTTAAAAACTAGTTTTGTATAACTAATGATCATAGCGATTTTATCAATCAAGTAAATGTAAAATTTCGTCTAAAGTCAAATGTAGTGCCTTTTCCAAAGTCTCCTTAGTAGGTATATATTAAAAAGAAAAATAGTCCATAATGTGGTAATAAGTTGTTCATATTATTCTCCAGTTTGCAAGGTTATGAAATGAGTTCTATTTGTCATGTATACAAGGTTGGTTTATAGTCACCGGCCAAATTGAAGTTTTACATTCTTTAACACAATATAAACGTACTTGCATATTAATGTTTGTATCACTCAGTAGAAAAATGTAAAGATATGGCACCACATTTTTTTGTACAAATAGTAGCTATCAATGACGAACACAGCTACTACGACGCGGCATTTCATTGATAAAACTACGATGTAGTATTACAAGATGTTTGGTAGTAGAGCGTAGTCGTCTTTATTTTAATGGTTTTCATTCATAATTTAGAGTGACCATGCTTTGCTTAATATTTAAGCGAACATAATATCCTTGTAAAAAAAATACATACCTTTTGTTTGCGAAAATCGATTCTGTACATGATACTTATTGTGTAAAAAATTTGTCCGGTGACTAAAAATAACCCTGTATTAATATTACTGTCATATTATGATATAGATGACCGGCTGGTGTAGCGGTACATTGCCTTCTATGCCAGAGATCCTGGGTTCGAATCCCGGCGGCGGCGGATATTTGTGTGATGAACACAGATATTAGTCGTCAAGTCATGGATGTTTATATGTTTATTTAAGTTTATTCTAATAAAACATATGTATTTATTCAATATGTATGTTTATATATTTCTTAAGTATATCAGTTATCTAGTATCCATAACACAAGTTTTTTAAGAAACTTAATTTGGGCCAGATAATGTTGTGTGAGTGTCAGAAATATTTATACAATATTTATTTTATTTATTATGTTAAAATTGCTTTTAAAAAGTATATGTTCATCCAAACATAGCAATAAAGCGGTCATTTTACTAGTATGTGAACTTGCGATAGGGATTAAGTTGCTTTAAAGTCATTTTGTTGCTGATAGCCAATGAGTCTTCTTAGTTATTTTTATTGGGATTATCGAGATATGTAGTATAAACTTTATAGTTTCATAAATAACTTCTCATCATATTAATCCAATAAAAAATATTCACAAAACAAGCTATACCAGCCCTTAAAAAATAATGTTTTTCAACTGTGATCAATCAATAAAATCATAGTAAAATTTCCTCCATTGTCCGCTGCTGGATTTTGGTGGTATGAGACTATTTTACAAGAAGGAAAAGTATATACTGAGTCTGTTGACTATACAAGAATGTTGAGCTTTATTCGAACACTGCATCAAATGCTTAGTAAATTCTATTCAGCGCAAGTAACAAGAACTGAACCATAGACAATGAGGCTTGCTTACTAGATATGTCCGTATTTAAAGTTGCTATAAGTCGCGTGGTATAATAGATGATTAAACGAACTTCTAAGTGAAGTTCTATCGCTATTATATGAGTCGCTTCATTCGAAGATATTATATAACAGGTAGTCCTTTTTAGGTACTAGGTAACTTCGCACAATTTAAAGTATCATAAAAAAAAAACACTGTGGTGGGGCGCCGCGTGGCATGATCCACCCGGTTCGCGCCAAGCCCTCATTCTTTAGAGACCCTAAACGAAACTTTTAAATGGGTTCTGGGGTGGGTGGGTACGTCATATCTTCGAATGAAGCGACTCATATAATAGCGATAGAACTTCACTTAGAAGTTCGTTTAATCATCTATTATATTTCGTCGCTTCATTCTTCAGATATTATATAACAGGTAGATTTTCAGAGATAGAAAGTGTTGTTTAGGTATATACTTGGAATTGAAATAAGTAAAGATATAAATAATATAATTACATATTTTATTATTATAGTACTTAATAATTAGTATTATTGCATAATGAGCTTTAAATAATCTTACTTTATTTGAGTTGCTAGAAATTATAATCAGCTTAAATTAATGAAACTTAGTGATAGTCTATTTATAGACACATAATTTTTAATGTAGTAATTTACTTAATATCAAAACGTAACGTAATATTCAATAACTATTTTTAATATTAGGTTAAGTATTGTTCATGTCTCGATTAAGTATCGACAAAGCAAAGTTATTTTGTTGATCATCTAAAGGCCGATGGTAAAACTTTGCGAACACCTGTGAGTTTTGTGTCCACCCGGCCGTTTTTCGAATGACATCGACACTGATACCGGCCGCGCGCGCGGCTGAGGTTGACGCGTGTCGTGTGCTGTGCGCACTAAAACGCTCATGTCAAAGCCACTCGTGGCGAGCGTTTGCTTAATCCATCGACTTAGCGTCTGACTTGATGCAGTTCTGTGGGGAGCTTTGAATGTTACGAAGAGATTCCCGGAGTTTGAACCTCAGATATTTTTTGTAATAAAAATATATTCTTTTAAAGTTGATACTGGGCATATGTTGATATTGCTTTGAAAGTTTGGGAGAGATAATAAGGGCTGTTTACGATTTGGAGCGGAAGTCTTGATTATATCTTTTATAATAATATTTACTTTATCAGATTGAAAAATAATATTTTTTAATTTAATTAAAGACAATGTCTGTACTCTTTGACCAGTACATAAAGCTAATAATGTTTTTTAATTTAATTAAAGACAATGTCTGTACTCTTTGACCAGTACATAAAGCTAATATTTTCTAATCATAAATTAATATTTGGATACCAAGAAGACAGTTGATTTAGTACTAAATTTGGATCCCAAGTAAATGAATATTTAGGCTTAATAGGTTTAGTTTTATAGGCTCCTTTTAAGAGGCGTTTAACACAACTATTATCACTTATTTCTTCTCCTAATAAAAGAGATAATTCAGATCGATGCGTATTTAATGAACCGTAAGAACATCCCTTATTAAATTGAAACCATAACTTCAATGAGACGTTGTACTGGCGAACATTAGCGAGCGAGGCGAGCATTAACGTGAGAGCCTCTGGTGGGCAGCCGCGCCGGCTGAACGACGCCCGGAGAGCCTCGCGGCACCCAGGGTAAGGCTGGAGTGCAGTGGGTGCTGACTCCATGGCTGAGAAGGCCAGAAGGGGAATACAAGTACCCTTCGGCTTTATCATCAATGATTTTTCGTATACATTTTAATACAAGAGAAAAGGGAGGAAATGCATAAAAATCCAAGTCAGCCCAGCTTATTGTAAATGCATCAACTGCGACTGCATCGGGTTCAGGCTTCTAGGTGACAAATAATTTACATTTGGCTCGACTTGAGAACAAGTCGATCTTAATGTGCCCGAAACTATTTACAATAAGTTGGAAAGCGCTATCCGAGAGGGCCCATTCAGTGTCAGGGTTAAGTTTTCTGGACTCTTTCTTTCTTTCTTTTCTTTTTCTTCACTAGCTATACTTTTGAGACCTAACAAAACCGCGAGTAATTCTAAAAAGTTAATATGATTTTCTTTTTCACTGTTCGTCCATGAACCACTATATTTATTATTTTGCATACTGCTCCCCAGCCTGTCCTAGATGCGTCGGTGTAAATTTCTAACTTATAATTTTGAGTAATGATTAGACAAGAAATAATATTAATATTATTTTTCCACCACTATAAATCTTTTAGTAATATCTTATTGAGATTCATTTTTGCCTCATAGTTTCCTCCGAACTTATTTAAGGCTAAAAAAATTTGTCTCTAATATTTTTGTATATAAGAATCCATATTTTGTGGCTGGACAGGCTGCGATCAATACACCTACAAGTTTAGCAAAATTTCGTATTGAACAAGTTTTAAGATTAATGTACCTATTTATTAACTGTACAATGTTATTCCGCTCATCGCCAGTTAACGTAATAGACATCTGTTCTGTGTTGAACATAAAACCTATGAATTTGATTGACTTTTTTGGTACAATGTGACTTTTATCGAAATTTACAATAAAACCTTGACAATGTAATAACTTCAAAGTTTCTCTTACATTAATCATGCATTCTTCATATGTATCTCTAATAAGAAGATCGTCTTAATAGTTAGTAGACTTAAAACCTTGTTTTCTCAAATGACTCATTACTTCACGCATAATTTTTGTAAATACCCACGGAGCTACCGATAATCCATACGGCATTGCTGTGAACTCGTAAGTGATCGGCTCAGACGAATCATTTTCTTGGAATTCGAATCGTAGGTACTTTCTGTCACTAACAAAAATCGGTATTGTTATCGGTATTATTGTAATATATATATTGGGTAAGTATCCATTACGAGGAATTAATTTCGAGGCTGTTTTATAAGATTCCATTTTAAAATGTACTTTTGTTACGAACTTGTTTAAAGATTTTAAATTTAGTATAAACCTTTTTTCTCCGTTAGGTTTCGGAGCTAAAAATATATTTGAAATACATTGATCATTTGAAGGAGAACAAGGCTTTATAGCCCCTAAGTCTAATAATTTATTTATAGCTATTTTAATAAATTAATTCATGTTTTTCACATGATGACAAATTATTTTTAGGAATAGAATACTGACAAAGAGTATCGAATGGTATTCTAAATCCATACTTTATCCACTTCAATATAACTTCATTTTTAGTTATGTTTGTCCAACAATCATAAAATAAATTAATTCGACCTGCATGTACCTTGATTAATGTTGGGTCGGAGCACGCATCCTGGATGAAGTCTGCGGCTGGAAGTTGGCGTTGAACGCAGAGTCCGATTGTGGGCGCTGCTGTGTTTGAGCTGCTATCGGTTTCCTCTGACCTCCCCGCCGGGTAACGAGGAGGTCCAGTTTCCCTGCTGAGACGACCGGTTGACCGTTGATATTTGAGAGTCGACTGTTTTGGCTGGGCCTTTTTTAATTAGGGCTCCCTGCTTTTCAATGGCTTTACTTGCCTTTATTTTTTCCGGCAATGAACTTCCAAATAAAGTTTTGTCTCTTTCGGAGTCTTGTATAACATGTTTAAAGTTTGTATCCAAATTAGGTAAAATCAGTTTTACCCTATCTTTGGTTAACATAAAGTGGAGGTCTGATAATAGGCGGCATCCATCACTTACGTGACGGAGGGCCTTCATTTGTTTTCTTCCTTCCCAAGGAGGACGTCAATCCCTCGATTTATGGCGGTAATACCGTACCCCAGCTGTTGCTGAAAGTTTTGGATTTTTTTTTTTTTGTCACGTGCTCCTGCTAGGTCAGTTATGGCTGCCGAGATTTCCGCATTTAATTTTGGGGCTTGCAAGTTTTTGCAGTTTTCGGGTACCGTATTTTCTATGGTTAATTTATCTTTGTCTTCTTTGGACAGTCCTTTTCTTAGTAAAGGTGTCCATAAATTTGAGAGCGTATCGTGTATTTTTGCGCCAAATTCGGGTGTATCGGAATTTGCAGCTCCAAGTGCAGTAGGCAGCTCTGGATCCAGATCGGGATTAGGTTCTCCCGATATACGTGGTGCGTCTTGTGATATTGACGGCTCCGGATTAGGGAGCGTCTTTGCAGATAGCTTTTGATCCACAGTGAATGACGCGGCAGTCTTCTGGTTATCCAGGTTTACGTCATCCAGTGGTAGCGGTAACTCATACCTTGGAGGCGACATGTTTATGTCTAATTCATATTAATATAACGCCCATAACGTATTACAGACAACGAGATAAATCTCCTTGAGATTACCCGCATTTTCTGTAATCGTATTGAAAACAAAAGGTGATCGATAAGATCAAATAAAATTTATTAAAGTTTACATCATTACGATATTGAGCAGTTAACGTGATATATCTATTATAGATTACACGCATTTTCTGCTCTGATTTTTCAAATAACCTTGGAGGCGACATGTTTATGTCTAATTCATATTAATATAACGCCCATAACGTATTACAGACAACGAGATAAATCTCCTTGAGATTACCCGCATTTTCTGTAATCGTATTGAAAACAAAAGGTGATCGATAAGATCAGATAAAATTTATTAAAGTTTACATCACAACGATATTGAGCGGATAACGTGATATATCTATTATAGATTACACGCATTTTCTGCTCTGATTTTATATGATAAGTAGGTCT
The DNA here is from genome assembly GCA_944452665.1 of Stenoptilia bipunctidactyla. Classification (NCBI taxonomy): domain Eukaryota; kingdom Metazoa; phylum Arthropoda; class Insecta; order Lepidoptera; family Pterophoridae; genus Stenoptilia; species Stenoptilia bipunctidactyla. The sequence goes on from CALYBW010000058.1 coordinate 1,053,217, forward strand.
TGCCTTGTAAGATTTCTTCTTCATCGGTAGAAATAATTCGCTGTTTCCGTTTTTTATTTATTTTTTGTTCCAACTTTTTTATCTTTATATTATAATGTTGAAGCTGTTCTTCTGCTGTACGTTTAACATTTTGTAAAAACTTAAGTAAATGATTAAAGTAAATGACGTATGCTTGTTACCACGCACGAAAAAAGAATGGGGGCTTGGCGCGAACCGGGTGGATCATGCCACGCGGCGCCCCACCACAGTGTTTTTTTTTTATGATACTTTAAATTGTGCGAAGTTACCTAGTACCTAAAAAGGACTACCTGTTATATAATATCTGAAGAATGAAGCGACGAAATATAATGCCTGTAATTTTCGTTTTTGTGATTGGTTTAAAATACTGACAATTCGTCATCATTGTGATGTCATAATAATGGCGCCCATTTTTTATACTAGCTTAAATATAATCAGTTGTTGTCACTGTTTTTTGTTCGGTCAGTTGGAGGCTGAAGGCTAAGAGGTTTCGTTTGAACGTACGAAACCTGTGTAGGGATTTATGGTTACGAAAATAGTCTTATTAAATTCGATGAAACGTTTCTATTACATTTCTATTGCTTTACTTATTTAAATTTTCAATTACTTTGTACCCATCATTGCTGACTACACCGTAAAATATTATAGCAACTAATAATTATGAATGTACTTTAAATGTAGTAGCTTGTCTCCCTAACTAATTTTGAGGACTTCAAAACAAAGGCAAAAGGAATTTAAATACTAGTTTCTAGTACAGAAGGGCATAGAGTTCAGATTCAATTAAATTTTTTGACAGGCTTGGAACGCTTGACTTGCAACCTTCTGTACTTATTGGTGATTAGTTTTTGCAATGTGATAACTGATTATCTATCAGTCACTGATCAATCCTAATGAAAGTGTTACGGTGTGATGTGATTATTGCATAGAGGTAAATGGCTCGATTAAAGTAAATTATATCACTTAAGTGGGTCGTTAACGAATTACCGTTAAGTTTGGTATACCTGAGCTATTGCAAGCGTGCGAACGAGTCATGAAACATTTAAATCGGACCTCTCGCTCGAACTTTAAGGCCTTATGGAACTGCCCCCCAGTGTTGAGTAGTAAAACGGGATAGAGGATAACGATTTTTGACCAAGTTTTTACGGTTGTGATGGCTCAAGTATAGTAACGCTGAAAGTGGCGTGAAAGTATAGCTTTTGGCACGTGATTATTGTTTCGCTTTGAGCACAATTCTTGTTTTGTAATTTTAAAAACATAGATCTAAGAGAGTGTATAAAACTGTATAGTTAGATAGATAGTTGTTGTACTTGAAAATGTATAACTAAATGTGTAAATGTTTATGAAGCTTTTATTATAGTGTCTTAAACTATGTTACTAATTATATTAAATTATGTTAAAATATCAGCGAACAATGTTTAATTAAATTTATAACGTATTGATGGAGTGTTTATTAACTTTGTTGACACTTCACATTTTAATAAACATATTTTATTACTCGTTTGATTGTTTGGTTTTTGTATTTATTATGTAGTTCCTTGTTAAGTTTTGATTGTTTATTACTATAGTTGAATTGTTTTCAAATGATTCCTATGACACTGACAGTAATTTCCACAACATAACCTTGTAGTGCCGTCACCGTTACATTAGAATCGTATATTAGAATCGTAGAATCGTAGGGCATTTATTAAATCATACCTTACGAAGTAACTTTTGCAGAACGTAAACGTAAAGTGTGATTGAGATAATTTCTAGCAAATGTTATGAATTGTTATAATTCCAACGGAATATCATTTTATTGGAATATAGCTACGTAAAATAAATAAATGCCATTTTTAGAAGCCTCCAATACGATTCTAATGTAACGGTGACGTAATGGTGACTACAAGGTTATGTTGTGGAAATTATTGTCATTGTCATAGGGATCAAGGTTCGCCGCGCCGACTATAGATCCGAATTGTACATAAGAAGGCTTTCACGCTAGATTTGCTCTATGCACAATTCGAAAACGCAAGTCAAGTCGGAATCATGAAACATCTTACTTCACATCACACTTATATAAAAAGATCATTAGATCCTATAGAAAGACGCAAATCGTAAATTGTTTATACGTTGTGCGTACAAAAATCATTAGATCATTAGATATACAGGGTGACTGGTGACAAACTTTAGATATTGAAGGAGAGCACTCTATACTCGATTCTGATCATAATTATCTAATAAAAGTGGGTACTTAATTTTTCACAAGAATTCCCTATAAATAAATAAAGTGTTGACATTACTATTTACTTTACCTATTGGTTGATACTACCCAGCAGTGGACTGTATGGAAATGTGGAGGTTGGGCAGTACCAATGGGATCTTGAAATAAAACGTCGTGGTGACTTGATAATAACTTGGCTTCGTTGCGGTATTTTTCAGGCAGGCAGTATGAAGAGCACGATAAAAAGTAAATCTTGAGTTTGTTAATTGAAGTCAATATCAATCTCTCAGACTGCCGTTAAGACTCCAAAACTGAGCAATACCGTAAGGAGAGCCGCAATTAAATTTTATTTTAATTTGTCTTTCCTCTTACATTCTAAGTTATTTCTATGATTGTCGTTATGTTTATAACTTATATTAAGGGTTATGTATATTAAAAGATGGACAATTTTAATTGCTACAAAATGCAAGAAAGCCTAAATTAAGAATATTAACTATTTAAATTTAAAGATCTTAAATATAGTCAAGTTTACAATTATCCCCTAATCAAGTTTACATATTTTGTTACATATAAGGCTAAATATAAAATAATAATATAAAAAAATAATAATATAAATATAAAATAATAATGTTATATGTATACATAGGATTTTATTACTAGAGTTTAAAGGCAATCCTATGTGCTACATAATTATATAAAAATTATTATCAATACAAAAAGGTAACTTGGTGTAAAAGCCATAAACATGTGAAAGAGAAGTTCAAATAAGACAAAACTACGGGTAATAATAAGTTAGTACCTATGGTACATTAATTATTTTTAGAAAGATATAAAAATAGAAATAGTTGTTAAGTGAAAAACAATCAATTTACAATTAATCTTACATACCTATTAAATAACTTTGGATAGCTTGCCTAAAGTTAAGTTAAGAATAACTATAAAGTTTACAGATCATTAATTTTGATTTCTAATATTTTTCTAGTTTTTAGTACCTAGCTTACTTCAGTCTCCCCCTCGTGCGCAAGCACCGTTTTAGTTTGTAAGCTAGGTCGGTCGAGAAGAATAACAGGGCGGCGAATCGATGCCGCGGACGATCTGACATTAGACGTCTTCTTTCTTCATGGGAGGATTCATTTTGACATCTATGAAGTAATGTTCTTTCGGCGATAAGTAAGTGTTTCGTTGAAACATCTCTTGTTCTTGACTGTGATTCTCGTAGCCTTCGGGTTTTAAATACCTCAGCTGCGAGTAGCAGTCTCGCCGTAGCACGCAACATTCTATTATACGATGGAAATTGCGAGGGATCGGGTAAGTGATCGTACGTTTTGTTAATTATGACCGTATTAACAGGTTTAAGTTTCTTCTCGGTTGACTCGATTTTTGTTGACATTCGTATAACAGACCAGTCTTTAATGTCGGCCACAACTGCTTCTTGGCCTTCGCGGAAACGAATTAATACGCTGAAAAGTAACTGCAATAAGTCGGGACCCGCTACCAGTGCGTCATTTAAGCATTTACCGGCTGTTCTACACGCGGCGTCAAAGACTAGCCTTACTTTACCCTTTTGTGGGTGCGTCACAGCAAAGTGTGGTAAATACCATAGACGCGGTGATGACGACGGTGCCTCGACTATTTCGGCGTAACCTTTTTCGATAAGGTTTTCTATCTGTTTACTATACTCCGCTTTTAAAGACTTTTCTTTATCTAATTTCTTTTTGAGGTTATACAGACGGCTGAGGGCTTGTTGGCGGCTATCGGGTATTACCTCATCGTCCGATCGCCATAGCAACCCTACCTCGTATCTATTCTCGTTAGGTAACTTCGCGCATGTAGAATCCAACAACTTTAAAGCCCGTACCTCGGGATCTTTTTCCGGTTTGCGCGGTTCGATTCCTAATGATTCTATACTAAAATGCTCTTTGACTTGCGGCGCGAGGCTCAAAGCGCCTATCGTGTGGGCGGTCATAGTTTCTAGCTCGCGGCTACATGTGCCGCGGATGTTAGGCTTAACTCTTGTTGACTCCGAGTCATTTGTTTTACTACCGCAGACAGCTTCGATGGTGAGCTGCTCCGACTTACTTGGCGATACTAATCTATGAGCCACATCCCGCTCTATCAACGTCATTGTTGACCCTTCGTCTAACAATGCATGTGTACCTAATGGACCGCTCAGCTCAACCGGTAAAATGGTTGACGCGCTATCGTGGTTAACTGCGTTAATCGTCGCATCCGCAGTTCCCGGGTTCGATTCCTGCCCGTGATGTAGAAGGCGATGATGCGACGCTTCACAACCATTTATGCCGCACGGTTTATATTTGCATCTCATTATGCGTTTGTGTGCTTCATTTAAACATCTAAAGCACAGCCTGTTGCTCTTCGCTGTTTCCCACCGTTTTGCGACGTTTAATTTGGCAAAATCCGCACACTCCTTGGTTAAATGAGTACCTCCGCACAATGCGCACTTGCCCTTATCGACTTTATCGTGGCAAGGTGTGGCTTGTGGGGGTTTCGAGTTGCGTTTTTTATTTAAACTCTTTCGGTGAGCCACTGCAGCAACGTTTGCCTTTTTCGGTTCGCGCTCGTTTTCCGACGGGCATGATGAGTCGCTACTGTATGAACGCGAGCGATGTTTGTATGTTTTCACGGCGTTAACCGGCCTCGGTTGCCGACTAAAGGCGCGTTCTTCCCTATTTGAATTGTATGAAAACATAGCACCGCACTGATCTGCCATTTTGTTTAAAAATTGTGACAATAAAACTAATTCTGGTATGTCGGCATACATTGATTTAAATTCGAACCATTTATATTTTAAAATTACGCTTAATTTATCTATAACTCTACTTACTAACTCTGGTGAGTATAAATATTGAGGTTGATTTAAGGTTTTAATCGAGTCGACGGTGTTAGCTACCTTGCTAGCATACATCGTAATATTTTTCCCGTCTTCTGACATGCGGGGTAGCTTTTTTAAAGACTCTAACTCCGATAATATCAACATTTCCGGCCTACCGTAACGTCTTTCTAATGTTTCCATTATAGCACTTGGTTCGATGCTGGTATACATTAAAGACCGCACGGTTTCTCTAGCATGGCCGCGGAGCGCCTTACGAAGCCTAGCTACGTTTTGAACTCCCGTGTACGAGTTCTGAGTGTCTATAAACACGGATTTAAATGGAATCCACTCGGATATGTTGCCCTCGAAATAGGGCAACTCTTCCATAAATTTAGGTATTGATTGACTGTTTGACTTACTAAGATTGACTGCCTTTACTATCGCGTCGGCTAGCGCCGACATGCCGCTTTCATCACTAATATTTTCGCGACTCTTAACTGGGTGAGACATCTGAACGTTTACACACGGAGGTACGCTAGCCGGTTGTGCCCTACATTCCCGTTCGCAAATTACTCGCGCGTTATTTTGATCATTGATCCAACTATGAACCCTACCGTCAATAGGTTCGGGGGTGACATCCGCCTCGTTGGAGTTTTCAACAGTTGCCAATGGCGAATCTGGCTAACTCCAAACGAGTCTCAGCATATGCGGTTGCCGCCCGCGCCCGTTCTAATTCGGAGGCCCTAAGTTCTAACTGCGCCTTAATCTGAGATAATTTACTAGACTGCGAAGTAGATATATCGATTCCGGGCCTATCACTCGCGACAGGCATACCTACAACCGTCCCGGGTGCACTGTTTGCTAACGTTTGCACTAACACTTCCGTTACTTCTATATTTCCGCTCGATTCTGTCACCTGTTCGCTACTTTGTTGCGTGCTATTGCGTGACTGCTCTTCTGTGCCGGTCCCATGGCTCCACGTATTGGTCTCTGTGGTTCCTGATGCTTCACTGTCCAATGGTGTACCGGTTTTCTTGCCTGACCTTAGCTTCTTTCCGTCCGACATGGTGCTACGAGGGGGTTTCCTAATCTAAATATTCACTAAACACAATAAAAACCCTAACTTATAATACCTATTTCCTAACACTAGCAGTTCGACTGACTTCCTAGCGTGATGACGTCAGCCGAGGGTGGAAATAGGATAGGGCGGGTAGGAGAACCACCTGGCAGAGAGCGCTACCACCTTGGGCTGCTCGGAGAAGGGTAGGAACAACCCAACTCGTCAGCTTCCTCGAGGCCGTAAAACAGCTCTGAGAAACCCTCAGTAATAGAACCTTACCAGCGAGGTCAGACTATTGAGCCCTGTGGACTCGTGGGCGCGTCTGGTAACCCACACTACCATAAATGGCATTAACGCACGCTGTTTGATGGCCGTTTAACACCGCTAGGTGGCCGCGTGATGGCTTCTTCCAGCGCTGTCCGTCTTGCCTCTCGATCTTCACGGCTTCACGACGACACCACGACGGCACCACGGAGACTGCACACGATGGCTCCACGGAGACTCTTCGACACCACCACGAAGACTGCACACGACGGCACCACGGAGACTCTTCGACGCCACCACGAAGACTGCACACGACGGCACCACGGAGACTCTTCGACGCCACCACGAAGACTCCACGAAGGCTTCACTAGGTTTGACGCAATCTTCAGAGATCCGGCTCTCGAAGGACCACTGGTTGATACTACCCAGGAGTGGACTGTATGGAAATGTGGAGGTTGGGCAGTACCAATGGGATCTTGAAATAAAACTTCGTGGTGACTTGATAATAACTTGGCTTCGTTGCGGTATTTTTCAGGCAGGCAGTATGAAGAGCACGATAAAAAGTAAATCTTGAGTTTGTTAATTGAAGTCAATATCAATCTTTCAGACTGCCGTTAAGACTCCAAAACTGAGCAATACCGTAAGGAGAGCCGCAATTAAATTTTATTTTAATTTGTCTTTCCTCTTACATTCTAAGTTATTTCTATGATTGTCGTTATGTTTATAACTTATATTAAGTGTTCAGAATACTAGCGCCATCTATTGTCGGGTTGCTGTAGCTGTACTCGGAGTGGGGATAGCAGCCGATGACGCGACGGGACTGGCGGCAGCTAACTTCACTCAGCAAACCTTGATTCCATTCGTTCGAATATTACCTTAAGCTTTTTACACGTTTCACTTGTAATACAAGAAATAAATACGTTTTATTATAATTAAAAATAATAAATAATCATTGAAGAGACCTAACCACCTGACCCTGCAATACCTATCGAGTAGGTACATTTCCAAGCCGACCGGTCGAGAGCACTCGTCCAACATTTGGACCTTCGAGTCGAATTTTACGAAGAATCAAGCCCTTCAAGACAAAGAAGAAGCGAGAGGAATCGGAGCAGCAGCGGTCAACGTCGCCCATCAGGTCACCTGTATCCTTTTAACCTTTGATTCGATTTGTGACAATACCGTGCTTTAGTAAAAACAAAACCGTTACGAAAAAACCGTTACGCACTGCATAAGTGTACCCTACAACCGTGAGTAATCTTTTCCTACAAGCTTCTAAAATGATTGAGGATGAATCTAAACTTACTGCCGAGTTACCTAAAACGTTAGAAAGACCTAAATCCCCACGCTTAGGAACGTCAAATAACAGACTTTCCGAATTAAAACGCCAAAGGGGTACAATTAAGTGTAGGTTAACTCTTTTTGAAAAATATCTCACTAAATTAGAAAGCATTTTAAATACTAACGAAATAATTGAATTAGAAATGCGCATTCAGTCGTTAAATTCATGTTTTATACAATTTAATGATATTCAAAGTGAAATTGAAAATAGTGTTGAAGAACATGAATTAATAAATCAATTAGAGTATCGAGAACAGTTTGAAAAACAGTACTATTCCTTTGTGGCGTCCGCAAAAAGATCATTAAACGAGAATAATTGCAAAGAATCCAATTCAAATTTACCCTCCGTAGCAAATAATATTGTGTCGATCAAGCTTCCGGAGATTAAGCTGCCTGCTTTTGACGGTTCGTACGATCAGTGGTTAGAATTCAGAAATTCATACAATACTATGATTCATCAACGTCAAGATCTAGATTCCATACAAAAATTCCATTACTTAAAATCGTCATTGAGCGGCTCTGCTTTGCAAGTAATCAGTGCTCTAGAATTTACTTCTTTAAACTACACTCACGCATGGGAATTGCTAGAAAATCGTTTCCATAATAACCGTTTATTAATTCAGAATCATGTCAAGTCTTTGTTTTGTATTTCTGCTCTTAATAAAGAATCGCCATTTCAAATTAGAAAGCTTATAGATGCAACTTTACGCAACCTGCGCGCACTTAAGTCGTTAAACGAACCTACCGAGTATTGGGATACATTAATTATTTATTTAATTGTGTCTAAGCTTGATCCATCGACTGAACGCGAATGGGAGTGCTTTAAAGGTACAGTTGCTAATAAAACTTCATCCCATAACAATATTAAACTAGGCGATTTAATGTCTTTTTTAAAAAATAGGGCTGATATGTTGGAGATGATTAAAGTAGGTAGTAATAAACCAAATGTGCAAACAACTTATTCAAAGCCATACAATACTGATTACAAAAATTTTGAGCATAAAAAACAATTTAATTCACATCCGTCACAGCAGACGCAAACTTTTGTAGTTTCGCGTAATAAATATAATCCAGATTCTACTAAATATAACAACCCCAAAAAACGTATTTGCATTTTGTGTGGGGGTGATCATGCATTATATAGCTGTTCTAACTTCCTTAACTTAACAGTTCAAGATAGATTTAAATTAGTTAATGAAAATAAGCTATGTAAGAATTGCATCCGTACAAATAGCCATTCGTTTCATGAATGTTCTTTTGGGCCTTGTAAATTATGTCAAAGAAAACACAATTCTTTACTTCATTTTGATAAAAATGAGAGCTTAAATGTACCTGCGCAGACGGGCGCACTTCAATCATCTGTTTTGAACGTAACAAATAAATCCACTGATCCCGAGTCAAACGTTCTAACATGCAACAGTAGCTTATTAAAACCGGTTTTGTTATCCACTGCGTTAGTGGATGTCACTGATGCAGATAACAATTATCATACAGTACGTGCGCTTCTCGATAATGGGAGTCAAAACTGTTTTATCACCGAGAAATTATCTAAACGCTTAAACGTTCCTATTATACAGTCCACTATTCACATCTCGGGGGTAGGACAGGTCGTTTCTCAGTCTAATTATAAATGCCTTATTAATATGCGTTCGAAAGTCAATGACTACCATACAGAATTGAACTGCTTGGTTTTACCGCAGATTACATCGAAATTACCCTCGATAGAAGTTAATAAAAATTGTATGCGTATACCAAGTCATATACTATTAGCTGATCCTACGTTTAATATTGCGTCAGAGGTGGATTTGTTACTAGGCGCGGATATCTTTTGGGACTTACTTAATGAAAATAAAATAAAACTCAGTACCGGTCCATACCTACTCGATACAAAGATAGGTTGGATAATATCGGGTACAATTCGAAATTATTCGTTACCTAATAAACAAGTTCATTGTAATTTAGCCCAAATAAGTTCCCAATTAAAATCATTTTGGGAGTTAGAAGAAATACCTTCTCCACAAAATATTATGTCCAAAGAGGATCGGTTTTGTGAAAGGTTATTTTCAAAAACTACAAAACGTGATGTAAGCGGTAGATTTTCTGTGCGTATACCTCTAAGCCAGTCAGCTGATGCGTTGGGCGATTCATACTCAATAGCTATGAACCGGTTTTTGTCGTTAGAGCGTAAATTAAATCGTTCGCCTCCTCAGTATAAGAAACTATACTGTGAATTTATGCGTGACTATGAATTATTAGGACATATGTCTCCAGTGTTAGAAAATATTGTGAAGGTTGAAAAACCGTTTTATGTATTACCGCATCACGGAGTTTACCGGGAAGATAGTGTAACAACGAAATTACGTTCAGTTTTCGACGCAAGCGCAGCCACTGCGAACGGTAAATCTCTAAACGACATACAATATGTAGGTCCGCCTTTGCAAAATGATATTTTTTCGATTTTACTTCGATTTAGGCAGTACCAATATGTTGCTTGTGCCGACATCGAACGTTTTTATAGGCAAATTTTAATTCATTCGGATCAACGTAATCTACAGCTAATCTTGTGGCGGGATAATAATAATGCTAAAATACAATTATACAGATTGAATACAGTCACTTACGGCACAGCCTCGGCACCGTACCTTAGTATGCGCTGTTTGAGACAATTAGCTATGGAATGCAATGATGACGTCATAGCTCGAACAATTAACGAAGATTTTTTTGTCGATGATTTAATTACGGGACACGATAACATTGACACTTTAATACAGATTTGCAACAAAACTAAGGAATTATTACGCAGTGGGTGTTTTCCGTTACGTAAGTGGACATTTAATTTCAAAACTGAAGATTCAAACATACAGAAAGATTTTAACGTAGGGGACAGTTGCCAATCGAAAACTTTAGGTATAGGATGGCAAAACAAAGATGATCAGTTGTATTTCACGTCAAAGTTAAAGCAAAGTACATCCTCACGTATTACAAAGCGTTCAATGATGTCCATAATCGCTCAAATTTATGATCCTTTAGGTATTTTAGCTCCAGTTATTATCACAGCAAAGATTCTCTTACAAAAATTGTGGCTTGGTAAGTTAGATTGGGATCAAGAAGTTCCGGCTGAGATTGCGTTACAATGGCAGAATTTTATACTCAGTTTAAATTGTTTAAACGAGATACGAATACCGCGGTGTGTTTTAATGAAAAATTCGCGAGTTAAAGAAGTGCATATATTTAGCGACGCGTCACAATATGCTTATGGTGCATGTGCTTACCTAAAGTCTTATGATAATGATGATGACTCATCAGCCTTTGTTCAATTACTGTGCGCGAAGAGTAAAGTAGCACCCTTAAAAATAATAAGTATCCCTAGGCTAGAACTGTGTGGTGCTTTAATCGGCGCTAAACTATTTAATAAAATAAAGCAATCTCTTCGTATCCAATTTGATAGTGTATATTTTTGGACAGATTCAACAATCGTTCAAGGTTGGCTTCGTATGTCACCTCACCTACTAAAACCGTTTGTACAAAACAGAGTTTCTCAGATTAATGAGTTAACTGATGATACACTTTGGCGTCATGTACAGGGCACGGAAAACCCTGCTGATTTAATTTCGCGAGGTGTAAGTCTTGATTCTCTCAAACACGATAATAACTCGCTGTGGTGGTTCGGGCCAAGGTTTTTACGTAAACCTCGAGATTCATGGATTAATAATAGTAATCCTATAATTAGTACGAATTTACCGGAAGTAAAGTCTCAAACCATTAATTTATTATGTACTAATTCGTGCAAATTAGTCGATTTTGACAGATTTTCTTCCATCAATCGTTTAAAAAGGGCAGGAGCCTATTTATTGCGTTTCATACATAATACACGGACACATAATCTCAGTGAACGCAGAACCGGTTTATTGACAGTGGACGAATTGAATTTATCAGTGATAATGTTGTCTCGCTCCGCACAAATGCAATCGTTTACTAGTGAATATTATAACCTAAAAAATAACTTGCCTCTTAACTTTAAACATAATAAACAGTTGAATAAAATGTCGGGGTTAAATGTGTTTATGGATAAAAACAATATTATTCGTGTGGGGGGCAGATTGGGGAATAGTGAAAATTTCATTTATGACAAAAAACATCCAGTGCTTTTGTCTAGTGCTCATCGATTTAGTTGGCTTTTGTGTACTGATGAACATAAGCGGTTATTACATGCGAGTCCTCAGCTACTTTTGTATACCATGCGAGAGAAATGGTGGATTTTAGGTGCTCGGAACTTAGCCAGGCAAGTCGTTCATAAATGTATCACTTGCGCTCGTATGAAAGGGCAAACCTTAACACCTATCATGGGAAATTTACCGTCGGAACGTTTAGAACCCGGTTACCCTTTCATGCGGTGCGGTGTGGATTATGCAGGGCCAGTGTACATACTGAATCGGAAAGGCAGGGGTGCAAAATTAATCAAAGGATATATATGTTTGTTCATTTGTTTCAGTACTAGAGCAATACATTTAGAGTTAGTAACTAGTTTGTCGACACAAGATTATTTACTTGCTCTTAAAAGATTTATATCACGACGTGGTAAACCATATCAGATTTTTTCCGATAACGGTAAAAACTTTGTGGGCGCTGAAAGAGAAATAGCCTCTGTTTTACAAAATAATAAAGACATTAAAAATTTCGCTTCTAATAATGATATAAAGTTTAATTTTATTCCACCGTATGCGCCTAATTTTGGTGGCTTGTGGGAAGCGGGCGTTAAGTCGTGTAAATATCATTTACGTAGAATATTATCGATCAGTAATTTAACTTACGAGGAGTATAGCACGGTATTGACTCAAGTCGAAGCCGTCCTGAACTCCCGTCCAATCTCACCATTATCCACAGATCCTGACGACTTCCTTCCACTAACACCAGCTCATTTCCTGATCGGGCGATCGCTTACCGCTTCGGCTTCCGCTGACCTCACGACCAAGAACCCTCTACGTCTAAGCCGTTACGACCGTGTGGAGCAGCTGAAGCAGCACTTCTGGCAGCGCTGGTCGAAGGAATACATCTCGGAACTGCAAACTCGTACCAAGTGGAAGTTCGACAGCGACAATTTAATTGTAGACACACTTGTTTTAATCAAAGAAGATAACCTTCCGGCACTTCGATGGAGAATGGGTAGAATCATTCGTTTGTTCCCAGGTCAAGATGGCATTTCCAGAGTGGCTGAAATTCGCACAGCTTCTGGGGTTATTCGTCGAGCCTGCTCAAAGATCTGCCCACTACCCGTGCAAATATCCACTTGAGTATTTTATTGGAAGATGGATCTTCCAAGGGCGCCGGCATGTTCAGAATACTAGCGCCATCTATTGTCGGGTTGCTGTAGCTGTACTCGGAGTGGGGATAGCAGCCGATGACGCGACGGGACTGGCGGCAGCTAACTTCACTCAGCAAACCTTGATTCCATTCGTTCGAATATTACCTTAAGCTTTTTACACGTTTCACTTGTAATACAAGAAATAAATACGTTTTATTATAATTAAAAATAATAAATAATCATTGAAGAGACCTAACCACCTGACCCTGCAATACCTATCGAGTAGGTACATTTCCAAGCCGACCGGTCGAGAGCACTCGTCCAACATAAGGGTTATGTATATTAAAAGATGGACAATTTTAATTGCTACAAAATGCAAGAAAGCCTAAATTAAGAATATTAACAATTTAAATTTAAAGATCTTAAATATAGTCAAGTTTACAATTATCCCCTAATCAAGTTTACATATTTTGTTATTTATTTTATATTTAGCCTTATATACATAGGATTTTATTACTAGAGTTTAAAGGCAATCCTATGTGCTACATAATTATATAAAAATTCTTATCAATACAAAAAGGTAACTTGGTGTAAAAGCCATAAACATGTGAAAGAGAAGTTCAAATAAGACAAAACTACGGGTAATAATAAGTTAGTACCTATGGTACATTAATTATTTTTAGAAAGATATAAAAATAGAAATAGTTATTAAGTGAAAAACAATCAATTTACAATTAATCTTACATACCTATTAAATAACTTTGGATAGCTTGCCTAAAGTTAAGTTAAGAATAACTATAAAGTTTACAGATCATTAATTTTGATTTCTAATATTTTTCTAGTTTTTAGTACCTAGCTTACTTCACCTATACTTTTCCCAAAGCCGTCTGAGCCAACCGCGGCACGTGACCTGTTACCTGGCACGCGGATCGCAGCGCGTGACCTGTTACTTAGCACGCGGATTGCGGCGCGCACACAGTATTGTTCCCGCCACACGCGCACCACCACTAGCCAGTTACCTATTGTTTCTATAATCGCGCTGCTGCTGCTGCAACGTCCCGCCACGCTTCCGTGGCTAATTTGTAGTGTGAACGCAAGCGCCGACAGGTCCGATGTCCTGTATTAACGCTTACTTTCTCGCCCTGCACTTTTCTTCCAGTGAAACCCGTCGTCGTGTGTGCATTAAGTTGATATGTTTACTCAATATCAAATGCAGAGTAGGTCCTTAGAAATAGATTAGAAACTTACAGTAATTACGTGCGTATGCGTTTGCTTATGATAGTTTAGTAGGTGGGTCGTTAATCTGTACAGGGCAATGTTTCCCAACATGCAAGTACCTACTCCCTAGGGATCTTAGGTAATCTTTAACGCTAATCAAATGTTAATAAGAAACTTCGGACAGTTCACTGCGACATTGCATGCTCAAGGAAGAGGAGGAACGTCATGCCCTGTCACACTCCATGAAGCCATTCTCAAGACACTTCAGTACCCAGACCATTTCAAAAAGAAAAGTTCTTGTGTGATTTATTCTACTGACAGTGACATCTTCAGGCGTGCGATGAGGATTTAGTCAACAGTGGCGTCTAGTGGAAGTTCTTCTTACTAATGGGATATAAAATATTCAGTTAGTTCCAGTAGACAGTTGCAGATGGCATTGATCTTAAAGTTCATGCTGAAAAGTAGATATTACCAGTTTATCAGCGGTATTTACCTAACCCAACAGTATTTCATAACGTTGCAAACATAATTTTACAGGTGACAATAATTAATAATAATAGTAAATTTAAAATAATAATAAGTAAAATTATGCACCTATAATAGTTTAGATATTGCAATGCAGGAGAGGACATTTGAGGTCATTTAATATTAAAAATATTATTTGAATACAAAATTTATTCTTCACCCATACCTACCTATATATAAGCATTTCTTTTCATGTGAATTATATTTTTAAAATAAGTGGTTAAATATTGCAAAGCGTCCTTGTATTAAAAGAATTAAATAAAACTTTTGGACGAACCCTAGTAGAATAGTTATCATAATCATGACGCTCAATGTCCTGGCGCTGTGGATTGCTTCTAGAGTAAGTGCAATGAATTTACCTTAAAATACTAATCAGGGAGCAAAGGAGAATTTGCCTTAAAATACTAGACTGGGAGCAAAGGAGAATTTACCTTAAAATACTAGTCAGGGAGCAAAGGAGAATTTACCTTAAAATACTAGTCAGGGAGCAAAGGAGAATTTACCTTAAAATACTAGTCAGGGAGCAAAGGAGAATTTACCTTAAAATACTAGTCAGGGAGCAAAGGAGAATTTGCCTTAAAATACTAGTCAGGGAGCAAAGGAGAATTTGCCTTAAAATACTAGTCAGGGAGCAAAGGAGAATTTACCTTAAAATACTAGTCAGGGAGCAAAGGAGAATTTACCTTAAAATACTAGTCAGGGAGCAAAGGAGAATTTGCCTTAAAATACTAGTCAGGGAGCAAAGGAGAATTTGCCTTAAAATACTAGTCAGGGAGCAAAGGAGAATTTACCTTAAAATACTAGTCAGGGAGCAAAGGAGAATTTGCCTTAAAATACTAGACTGGGAGCAAAGGAGAATTCACCTTAAAATACTAGTCAGGGAGCAAAGGAGAATTTGCCTTAAAATACTAGACTGGGAGCAAAGGAGAATTTACCTTAAAATACTAGTCAGGGAGCAAAGGAGAATTTACCTTAAAATACTAGTCAGGGAGCAAAGGAGAATTTACCTTAAAATACTAGTCAGGGAGCAAAGGAGAATTTGCCTTAAAATACTAGACTGGGAGCAAAGGAGAATTCACCTTAAAATACTAGTCAGGGAGCAAAGGAGAATTTGCCTTAAAATACTAGACTGGGAGCAAAGGAGAATTTACCTTAAAATACTAGTCAGGGAGCAAAGGAGAATTTACCTTAAAATACTAGTCAGGGAGCAAAGGAGAATTTACCTTAAAATACTAGTCAGGGAGCAAAGGAGAATTTACCTTAAAATACTAGTCAGGGAGCAAAGGAGAATTTGCCTTAAAATACTAGTCAGGGAGCAAAGGAGAATTTACCTTAAAATACTAGTCAGGGAGCAAAGGAGAATTTACCTTAAAATACTAGTCAGGGAGCAAAGGAGAATTTACCTTAAAATACTAGTCAGGGAGCAAAGGAGAATTTACCTTAAAATACTAGTCAGGGAGCAAAGGAGAATTTACCTTAAAATACTAGTCAGGGAGCAAAGGAGAATTTACCTTAAAATACTAGTCAGGGAGCAAAGGAGAATTTGCCTTAAAATACTAGTCAGGGAGCAAAGGAGAATTTACCTTAAAATACTAGTCAGGGAGCAAAGGAGAATTTACCTTAAAATACTAGTCAGGGAGCAAAGGAGAATTTGCCTTAAAATACTAGACTGGGAGCAAAGGAGAATTTACCTTAAAATACTAGTCAGGGAGCAAAGGAGAATTTACCTTAAAATACTAGTCAGGGAGCAAAGGAAAATTTACCTTAAAATACTAGTCAGGGAGCAAAGGAGAATTTACCTTAAAATACTAGTCAGGGAGCAAAGGAGAATTTGCCTTAAAATACTAGACTGGGAGCAAAGGAGAATTTACCTTAAAATACTAGTCAGGGAGCAAAGGAGAATTTACCTTTAAATACTAGACTGGGAGCAAAGGAAAAAAATAAACTGACGACCACTTTGGCGATAGGGTAAACCTGTCTGCCTCAGACGCCAGTGGTTCCGGGTTCGATTCCCGCACAGAACAAGAAAAAAAAATTACCGTGTCTGGGTGTTAATCTATTTATGTATTTATATTCTAGGTTCCTCCCTAGTTCGCTACATGGTAAGTATCCAAGTTATGCTTATTTTGGGGCCATGTAGTTGGTGTGATTGTCTGGGGATTTTATTTTATTTTTGTTCATCGTCCTGAAATGATTTCTGACATACCCTTATAAATTAGGTACCTACTGCCTCAAAATTGCGTGACGGATTTACTATGTTATAATTGTTAGGTTTCATACAGAGAATAGCGAAACCGGTTTCGGAACGCTAGCACTACTATAACTCTTTATACAGCTTTAGTAAGAACTATATCAGAGTATGCTTGTGTTGTTTGGTCCCCGTATTACAAGGTTCACTTTGACAGAATCGAAGCCATACAAAGGCGTTTTTTGCGTCATCTATGCACCAAATTTAGAGTCAGAAGACATATGAAAATAGGCTGCGAAATTTCCAATTAAGTACCTACCGTCCAATCACGTCGTACAATATATGACTTAGCAATTCTTCATAAAATAACTAACGGTGGACTGGACTGTACAGATCTATCAAATCATTTATCATTTAGATTGGGTACAACGCAACTTCAAAAATTATTATTTATACCTACTTGCAACAACAACGTCACAAATAATGACCCTATGAATAGTTTATGTAGACTTTATAACAATCACTGCAAAGAACTGGACATATTTTTGGATTTTAAGACTAATAATTCTAAAATTTATTATTCTTTATTGTGTTTTTATTTTTATTATTATTTTAAATAATTTGAAATACAAGTTATTAATTTTGGTTAATTGACTTTCCCTTTTTGTAATTTTAGTTTGTTTTTTAACTTTGTATTTTGCTGTTTTCTTTTAATCAATAATCATCAACATTATTATTTAAATGCTGTGCGTAACTGTCATCTGGTTACAAACTTAAATCCGTGCATATGTAACTTTAGACTAAGAAAATTAGACTAAGAAAATAGTTTGTAATCTGTTGTTATGCCTAATAAATAAATAGATAAATCACCTTAGTCTTCATGATAAATTATCGTCAGGAGTCATGGAAGACAAACGTCCCATTCTTACTGTATAAAAGAAAACCCTAAATTAAAAACTATGCTTGTCATGCCAAAATGAAAAAAGAAACAAAAGGTCCGAGCGAAACGACGGCTTATTTATCCATTACCGTACAGGAACTAAATCTAATATTAATATTTCTCTACATCCAAGAGATTATGCTTCAGTATAAATGCAAAAATATACGTTATATTACGTATACCTACATTTGGATGGTAGGTATAATAGGCAATATGATGAATAAAGTGTTAATTAGTTTCATCAACAATTGTTAAAGTACGAAAAAAAATACAAAAATATTGTTTATAACGTGTGTCACGTAACACAAGCTTGAACAGATTTAGCATGACTAAGTAATATTTTTAATTCTCTTTTTCAAGCGAATATGGATCTTTTGGAAATAAAAATAACTTCTTTTACTGCCGTGTTCCTTAGCCACTTTTTAATCATATATATAACCTGGATTAAAAATAAATGTCAAATGGCCAATTGTAATCATATTTATGCTAATTCTACAGTTTAATCAGAAGCTGTATGTCACTAATTATAACAGCCATCAAAAGTGGTAAGCATGCAAAATGCAGAAAGAAAGGAGCAATTAGTGTGTACGGTAAGCCGCAGTAGAACCCGACCTTTCTTAAGGGCCTACACTACCTCAAACACGCTCCGAATCCAAATTTTGATCTCAAATATCTATCAGAGTACTGAACTAATAATTTTAGAAAAAATATATAGCAAAGTTAAGAGTATGAACTAAGAACCATATATTTTGAAAACACGATTAATGAAAAAAATCTCGATAGAAAAAAATCACAAACTTACCTCTAAAATTAACAAAGAAACCTTATTACTTAATTAGTACTTAACCTACACTAATGTAACTTGGTATTTAGTTTCAAGGTATGACAATACGTGTACTATATGATCTGATTTTAAAATAATTTTATTCTTTTTTTTACTATAAATCTTAAATCTAAAATAATGTGTTTGGCACGACGGGTGACCTGCGCCCGCTCAAGGATTCAGTTGCGCTCCGGCATTCGTACGAGGAACCTGTGTCGCTTTCACGCTTGCCGCCGCCGCTACAACATCACGTAAATATCGTGTTTTCCATAAATAAATTTGTGGTGTGTTTTATTTCAAAATGGGAAATGAAAGAAATAAGATACGGAAAAGGCAGAGTTGGAGAAAACAAAACGCGAGTGAGTAAGAAAGCTCCGATGCGCGTTGCGGGGTGCTTCACGGCCGGGCGGTGAGGTGGGGGCGAAATTCAGATTCTAGCTGGAGTAGTATGGGCTCTTAATTCGTAAGAATATTTTTTTGGAAAATGTTTTTTCCGGAAAATGCTTATGCATAAGGATTTTGGATTTGAAGCATTAACTAAAACGTAGTTTAATTCCCATTTCTACACAATACACACTTTTTTTGGTCACCGTTGAAATTCTTTAACACAATAATTATCATTTATAGAAACAATTGTTGCAAAACAAGGTATATATTATTTACCTAGGAAATTAATATATTCGCTAACACAAAGCAAAGTATGGTCACTTTAAATTATGAATGAAAACAATCAAATAAAGTAGACTACGCGCTACCACAAAAAAATCTTGTAGTACTAGGTACGTCCTTGTAGCTAGCTGTGTTCATCAACAGAGACTATTTATAAAAAAGTTTTTAATACCATACCATAATTTTTTGTACTGAGCGATACAGAAATAAATGTGCAGGTATATTATATTAAATCAAAGAAATAACATTTTGGCTGGTGACTAAAAAACAACCCTATATAAATCTTCTCGAAATCTGTAAAATCAGCGGAAAAAATTCATGTAGTTTTAAAAATTAGCATAAGTAGTTCACGCTAAAAGTTATACGTAACTTAAAAAAACAACATGATATTATCAAAATCTTACGTTTATATTTCTTTTTGCCTTTTAAATACTTTCCTTTATATTTCCTTTTCAAGCGATCGAATCATTTTTTAAAACAGGAGGACCACAGATCTGAAGGCATGTTTTCTACGTGCTGATTGAACGGAATCACTGCCTCTTCGGGGTTGTTAAAAGTAAAACCTCTCATGAAATCTTTAATTTTGGGAAAATACAGAAATCACTGGGCGCTATGTGCAGGGCAAGATGACGTTGTTGCTGGCCGTGGGTGAAGAAAAGTTGTCATTATGGAGGAGAACGCGGCTTTTTGGTCGTCTTTTGCGAACTTTTTCTTAACTCGACGTTAAACCCTCTTTTGATAGTCAAGTGGAATACTACAGATGGGACACGTATTTGAGAAAAAAATATTTTTTTACCAATGTTTCTCGCCTGCCTCACTTTTATTTGTTTGATAATGTCATAAAAAGTAATAGTAATCCGAGGTCGTACTTTAGTAGCATCTGTGAGCAGTGAGCAGCATTCCACGCGAGTCTACTTTTGCTCCGCTGTCAGTTCGTGAGGGATCCAACGACAACAAAGGTTCCGAATTTTAAATTTTTCATGTAAAATTATCTGTATTTTGATCATACCAATCCCAAATAGTTATCGAATTGTCTCATAGGTAATTCGCAGGTTTTCTTCAATAGGCCGCTTAACAGTAGCCACATTATTTTCGTTTACGACAGTTCAAGGCCGCACTTCACGAAATTCGTCTTGTTGTGATACCCGACCTCTCCCAAATTCAGCAAACCGTTATCCCACGGTGCTCAAATAAGGTGCTTCTCTCCCAAAAGCAGTTTGAAGGCGGACGAGCGGCACAGTCTTGCACAGAGAGAACTTTTAAAATCATAGAACATCATCGTTCGAGTTTTCGACATAATTCCGTTTTCGTTGCGCACGTAGGACTTTCATGTCTGAAAATGAAAACAAAATATATATTCATTTGCCAGAAACCTAACTCACAAACAACACTTTAATATCTAGTGGTTGCTTCACTAGACCATAGCCTGTATCGAAAACATGATTTCCCGCCATTTTTTATTACTACGAAGATTGCAAGTCGTTTAAAAATATAACTTCAAATAGAAGTACGAAACTTTTATTTGTTTGATCATGTCATAAACAGCAATAGAATGCCCGTGGTCGTACTGCACATGCTGTAGGTGTCTAAGGTGTCCCAATTTTCAATAATACACAAATTATTTTCCCAGTTTGCCTATTATTCGGTGCAATTTCACTGAGCTATAAGAGCTTATTTAAAAATCTTTCATCCTTATATCACGGATGGATTCGGTTTTTCTGTAGCTGACTGTATATTAGGATGGCGCTTAGAGATTTTGACCTAGATATCAGCACAACATCCGAACGTGACATGGAAGCAGCAAAAGTAAGCTGTCCTTTTATGAAAAAATCTTAACTTCACATCGAGTGTTTTACAAAGTCGAATAGATCTTTTACCAAGCAGACGACGTAAAAGTTAGGTACCCGCAGCCCGAGTTCAGTTATTAGGCGTGCGTGCGTGACGTGAATCTCTTTTCGATAATGTCTACCGCCATTTTTTATGAATTTAGCGTGAGTGTGCATTTGTGGGTAGGCCGAAAACTCACGGTAATTTATGAGAGATCTGAAATTTAACGCAGGTTTAGGGGAAATTTGTCTCGATCACGCGATTTGAAGAAAATTTTTCTCAATTTTTTGTATCTTTTCATTTTGAACGAGATTGAATTCGTGATTAAATCTATATGGAAAACGGTCCATCAAATTTTTTTTTAAAAAGGTCTTCGCATCTGAAGTATAGATATCGATATAACTAGCAGTCGCTCAAGGAATTGTTCAATATATACCTTTCAATTTTTCATTTCTTGTTCTTGTGTACTTGTTCCCTTATGACTAGTTTTCTTGACTTAACAATACAGATTTTTTTGCCTTAAAGCGATAAACAAACATCTCCTATTTCATCTATTAGAAAATATAAATATATGGAAAATCGCTGTCCCAAGCAAATTTCATCCAATAAATTGCAATAATTCTCAGCTTTTTGTATAAATAATGATATATATTATATAGTATTAGGTGTTCTAGACCCGCCACAGCTTATTTAGTAACTAAAAAATTTGGTGTTTGAATAAATCAACATCAAACAACTCAAAAACATTCATCCAGTTCCCTGGTATGTCCCATTTCCCAAATTAGAATCCTGTGAGAAATATTGCCTTTTTTCCTGTAAAAACTAGATAAAAAATATAAAATACTTTTAAAAAAACATTAACTATAAATAAATATGTGAAAGCAGTCTTCAATTTATGAAGCAGTCCCCTGAATAAAATTTGAATCCTACATTTAAGTAAAATTTTTTACGGGCACGAAACTTGAATCGTGAAGAAATCGTGAAACGGAAAGCAATCAGAGTTAAGTTCGTTCAGGTGAATCGTTCAGCAGGAAACCGCTATTATGTTAGTGCTACTTACTGCTGCATCTGCCGGTGAACCACGTGTCTCGGACGTTAGGTAAAACAATCCACTGGTGTGAGCAATAATTTCTCTTTAAGAGTTTTAATTCCTAATATTTGTTTAAGATATTTGATTATTAAGTATGTAGCCATATTTGTTTCGTTATAACAGTACTATTTTTATACTAAAATACTTAGATGCTTTTAAGCGCCTTTTAATGGCACTTGACTCTTCAAGGGTTGACTCCAAACTGGTGAAGCAATGCCATGAAACGCTAAACAGGCTGGCAAGCCATAATAGAGTTTTTATTAAATGGGTTCCGGGCCATTCCGGTATAGACGGCAATGAAGCCGCTGATGAACTCGCGAGAGCAGGAGCAATGGGTAGCCGATATGGTCCAGAACCATTCTGCGGCATCCCGAAAAGCCTGACGCGTTTAATACTCACCACCCAGTGCCTCTCAGAAAGCAAAAGCCTCTGGGAACTTTCATTAGGCATGAGACACTCAAGGGAACTGATAGAGGGATACTCCAAGTCATACACAGAATCGGTAGTATCTCTTAACAAACCCCAACTACGCGCAGTGGCAAGATCACTAACGGGACACTGCAAACTAAACAAGCATATGTCCAACCTGGGTCTCACTGAGACAGCGCTCTGCAGATACTGCGAAAGCGCAGAGGAAACCCCTCTACACCTACTGTGCCACTGCCCCGCAGTTATGCACAAGCGCTCCGCTCACCTGGATAAGCACGAGCTGGATCCAAAAGAGATTAGGAGCATCGCCGTAAGGAAAATCTTAAATTTCCTGGACTCCATTGGAGTGTGCGGCGAGTTATAAATTGGGACTCACACAATAGATCTTTTTTAGGTCGCAGTGTGACGAGCGGACAAGACTGCTCATATAGTCCCAAAACCCCTAATAATAATAATAATAATAGATGCTTTTATTCATAAAAATATTTCCCGGTGCATTTACAACAGTCTCTGTCATGATTTTTGATTAAAACGTCTATTACTCCAAAACCAGAACAAAATCAAATGGCTTTTCAAAGATATGTATACTTCATTTTATGAAAAAAATCTCATAATTTAATAAAATTTGCTTAGGGACAGTCTTGTATGGGCCATATTCCAAATAGCAGAGAAACACCCAGATAACTTTTTAGCGATAAAAACACCTTTTGAACGATGACATTTTATTTCTACGATTTTCAATCTACTATTTGTAGTTGGTTAAAAGAAATTTTTATCGTTTTTTTATCATATCAAAACGTTTTTTCCCTATTCCTGTCTTGACAAGGGCACCCGACAAAACGGCTCGCAAATAACGTTTTTGTGCAGGTTTTTCGGGCAAGTTTGCCTCCCAATTTCTCAATAAGATGGACAGATCATTAGAAAGAATAATCACAAAGCCAGCAGGTTTCGTATTTGGATTTTCTTTCTTTTTATAAACTGTATTGGACATGATACCGGAGATATGTCTCATCAATTCGAATGTTACACATAAAAAAGATGATATTTGGCAGAAAATGAAATATTTATTTAAGCGTTGTTCCACGTGGCTTCGCTAGCTAAACTCTCGTTTCCCCTAAACTTATGAAGATAAAAAGTACCTATCCTTTATGTTTTCCCGGCTATCCGGTATATTTTGCGCAAAAATTGAACTGAATCTGTCAAGCCGTTGTATCATGAAAAGGTAACAAAAATCCATACATCGATTTTCTCAATTTTTGATTTTTAAAATATTGGGAAGATGTTCTTTATCACCGGGGAGGCACTTAAGTTTAAAGTAAAAAAAGAGGTAGAAGCGTGTTAGAGTAGTTTTTTTATTGTAAAATTAGTGTTTTATCTTAAAACTGTTCCTATCAATATTGCAACGAAATTTAATTTATCTTAAATCCTTATTCAAATTCAAACATATTTATTTCAGATACTACATCCATAGGTGTTAGTAATGACGAATTTTAACCTTAATGACTAGTGTTACTAATCTAGTTATTTATTAAATTTATGAATTATAATTTTGATCAGTAGGTATAATACAAATTAAATTGATATTAAATTACATTAAAAATAAATTAAATAGCGTCTTAAAGATGCCAAATATCGACGAGTGTTTTTTTTAAGGATTAGAAAATAGTAATCTAGTTGGCCCAATATTTTACTATCTTTCCTGAACTTGATTAAATATCCTAAAATGCTCTACACTAGTACCTAACTATAGCTTTCCTTGTTTATTGGCAATAATATAGCATAGTTGAATTAAAATACGATTAACCAGTCGCTTTGTGCCTACACAAATTAAAATGATATCTACCAGGAAAATAGTTTATCGCAATGGTTTAAAATTATCTAAATATGATAGTTTAATTCGGTTAAGCGTTATGAAACGTTATAAATGTTGGAAATTACACGCTAATAAACTGGTATTTAGTTACTAATTGCAGTTTTGGCAAGCTGTCAATGTCATGTCAGTCAGTCAGTGGTGTGTTGAATCGATCGATTCTGAGTTAAGTCGCAAGTTTAGTGCAGGCAGCGTGAGGAAATGTCTGCTCCGGGACTACGCACCGACTCCAAATAGTAGATGCATAGAATGTCGAATAGGGAAGCTAAAGCCCTGAGGAATTTTCGTAATAACTAACACATTTGAAATATTAGTATTTAAAAGATAGGTACTAGCAGATACTATTTAAAATAGGTCAATTACATACATAAGTTCGCGCCTGTATCCCTTATGTATTAGACAGAACACCAGAGGCTATAAGACAATGTAATGCCACGTTTGATTTTGGAGGTATTATAATGATGGAGAGAGACTATTGCAGTAATAGGGTGTCAACCAGTCGTCTACAAAGTCGCCATGCCAATTAAACCTCTATCCATTATATTAACTGACATTAACTGTATGGCCGGGAAAAGAAGCAGCAGGCACACATCACAATTATGTCAATTTAAAATTAAAAAAACGGTTAAAAATCGTTCGCTATTTCATTAAACTAGGGTTAAATACAGGTTCATTTTAGAAAAAGTTTAATGGGTACCTATTCTTGAAATACCTACCACCTGGTTTCGAATTGAAATACCTGTTGCTGGTACAATTTTATGGTTCTCTTCACGACTGCAGTTGGATTTCAAGTCTGTAAACGTATTTTAAACTTAACTGCGAAGGTGTGGGGCAGGTTAAGATATATGGGAGCTTAACCATTTTAATGTGTTTAAAGTTTTAAACACTTTAAAATGGCGAGCGATTTAAACGTCTTACGGTTACACTGTACTGAGAATTTTTACACGAATTTATCTTAAAAAGTTAGATTTTCATGATTCCTTTTATGAATTCGGTGATGACAAAGAACTGGCTTTCCATACTTCTGCAATGTGACATAAAAGGAGAAAATACATTCATACGCCTGTATCCCTTATAGGGTAGGCAGAACACCAGAGGTTATAAGACCATCTGATGTCACGTTCGACGAATTTGGAGGTATTATTATGATGAAGAGAGACTATTGCAGTGACAGGGGTCAGCCTATCGCCCGCAAAAACGCGAATAAGGAGAAATATTTGGCAGAAATTGAAATATTTATTTAGGTGCTTTCTTGCTTGACCGGATGAAATGTCACGGCTCTCTGCCCGGTGATATTTAGCAGCTGACTTTATATGAAGGGTTTTTTATTATATGCTGATAAAAACCCGCGTTAGACCTCAACCTCACCTAAAGGTAACTGAAGATGAGGTCAAAGATGAAAGCACACGGGCTTAAGAAAGCACTGGATCTTCGTAAAATATTGCCCTGAAAGGGTCCTTTCGCCTTGCTGGGCATGCAGACCCTGAAGTGATCTTTCAGATAAGTCGGATCTTACGGCACGCTTACGCCCTATATTCTAAACTAGGTATATCTTAATTGACCTTACCTGACCTGATGACACAGTCATCATCATCACAACTCTTTGTAATGAGCCCACTGCAGGGCATGAGTCTCTTCCCTGGGTGACAGACCATAATCCAATGCTAGGTGGTGGATGTTAGAATTTTCAGGGCGCCAAAGTGGCTTCTGACAAACCCTAACGACTACTGTATACAAGTATACAGCACCCGGGACCGACTGCTTAGCGTGCCCTCCGAAGCACGGAAGTCGTCGTGAGAAATGAACGGTCGGCGGTCACCCATCCAAGCACCGACCACACCAAACGTTGCTTAATCTGTGATATCCTATGATCCACCACGGCGCCACTACGACTTCACAGTCATATTTGTTCTTAATTATATTAATGAAGTGTCATATTTATTAAATAAATATCGGAGTTGTCCGACTACTTCCTTTTTCATATCATGTAGATGCTAATCAGCAGTGCAAGCACAGAACTTTGTCGACTGGTATGTTTACGAATGTTCGTATAGTATGGTTGCAAGTTTTTTATAACATTGTAAATTTTACAGTTATTTAAGAGTACATCATCAAAATTAACAAGTCACACATTTTTTTTAAGCTGTTCGTGCGGCAATTGATAGCTTTCAATTATTGCTTATAAACCGTCTCCATTCTACATGAACACTCGTAAACATACGAGTCGCTAAAGTTCCGTGCTCGCACTGCAGGGTCGAGTGAATGCTGTCATGTAATGGTGCGTACAGATTGCTTGTAATCGAACCTGTAATGTAATAACCAGCGCTCGATGCTGCGCTCGGTGTATTTGTACGTGTATTTCGCACGAACTGAACATACACTGCGAGCATCCTGAGACAAAATGTTTCCATATTTCGTCGCGAGCACGGTCCGTCGACACGCGTTTTTTTCTGTCCGCCAGACTTCAGAAAATTAATAGATCACACGAGACATGGATTGCGAAGACCAGTTAGTAGGTAGAGATCGCGCCAAACATTGCCCTCTGAAGTTGTTGCGGGGAGTTTCGCGCGGTTGTTTTACTTACAAAAAACCTTTCATAAGTTGTAGTAAGTACCTAGTCCAAATATACGCAAATTTCTAAAAAAAAAACACAAAGAACATAAACTTCTAAATACTTAACACCTAAAGTTTGCGCTAATAGATGAATTTCTATTACTTAATAACAAACCTATTCGAAATACAGATTTATAACAAATCATAATTCTTGTCAAATGAAACAATTCAATCGATTTAAATCCAAACGTAAAACAAGATACCTACTTATTCATTTTCTCTCAATAGGTAGGTATAAAGGTTAACTCTCACATTTATTTAGAGATACACTATTGGAATATTATAAATATGAAATAATCACAATACCTTTCTATCGTAATAACCTGCATAACAACTCGACACGATAAAACAATATCAAGTAGGTACCTACATACCTTCAATCAAAATAAGACATATAACCATCTATCTACATCGGTAATTGTTCCAAGAACAACGTAGGTAATAAGATTTTACGGCGTCGGCCATAAGATTTAACAAGAATATTCTAGATATATCAAACAATATTAAAAAGAACTCAGTTTACAGCTTTACAGCTACCACATTATAACTAAAAATATAGGTTCATACATTGGCTTCTCGAAATTTCTACTAGGTATCTCAAATTTCCGAAACAATTGTTCATTGAGCTTTACATTAATATGCGGATTTTTTATACTTTAAAATGTAACAATACATCTTTTCGTGCGTCTCAGTCGAGGCGCAAGTATTTTTCGGTCGCTAATTTATAAGACCAATTTGTTATTCAAACGTAAACATGATTTTTTGACACATAACGTATTTTTGTTGAACACTTCCTATTCAATTTACAAAGTTTTTTATTTGTTTATATAAAAAAGTATATTTGCAGTCATAAAATTAAATGGAACTAAACACAAAGTACCTAGGCAAATGTAATTTAAACGCTGAAGGCGGGCAGCCCTATCACATGTGAACGGACCGCGGCGCGCTGTAGGCATTTATTTCAATGATGCGGCCGAGTTGAATTACTGTAGATATCTGTACTGTGGTGTAAGTATGATATTGAACTATCACGTCCTCGCATTTGGAAAGTGATCTACCAGTTACCCTACATATATGAAGTTTCACCACAGCTAAAGTTTACACGAGGATTTAAAAATGTTATTGAAGTCGGTTTTTTAAATACATCAATATATAATGATAAATCATCAATTCATAAAAAAAGTGCTGAAGATCTAGACGTTGGTTGCGGCGCACCACATTTTATAAAAGGAGAAAAGGCAGAGAATTGCTTACAGTTGATAAAACAAAAACTTTACAAGTTCTGGTTTGTTTACATCTTTACCATAAAAATTAATTATAATTTATCTCCTAAACGATTAAACTGATTAACATAATTCAAATGGATAAATTGGTTTTATGCCTAGAGCTTTCATTTGACATTATAATAATTAAGATAACTTAACAAACAAAATATCACACTTTGAAGTTGCTCTCGTAATTATCCAATATTTATGAAATGCAAAACAATAAAAAATAATTTAATATGAATTGCAATCCGCGACCCCTTTGATGTTGTCCAAAAAACCGACAATTCTCGGATAGCGTAGAGCACCGTCAAACACGCCAACATTGCCCGTTTTTTTCAAAAAACTACGAATATTTTTAAAAAATTCTATGGGTACCTGTGTTTAATTTACTGTCTACATCAGCTTTAGAATGAAGTGAATCCATATTTTTAGTTATTTTTGTAATAATTTAATATTTAATCCCACTTTTGGTTGATTCTGATGGCGGGCAAAGTAATGTGGATTTCTAGCCAACATTGCCCACATTGATTTTTGACGCAAAAATCTAATTTATCTGCATTATAATAAAACCCACTTCAAGGATTTGAGTAATGATGGCGTTTGCTGCAGAAATCTAACCATTTTCTTTAAATCTCACATAGCAAACCGAATGGGCAATGTTACCAAAGGATATTTTCACTTTTCCATACAAACCTAGATTCACGATTTCTGAATGCTAGGGTTGTCACATTTGAATAAATCCCTAAAATGTTTTATTTTTATACGTATTATGAAAAAAAGAACTCATTTAAAAAAACAAGTAAAACAAGTTTAGTAACTGTTGTAGTTCTATATATACCACAGCTGGGCATTCCGCTCTTGAATATATGACTTCGAGAATTTTTCTTCAAGTATTCATGAACCAACTTTAGGTCTATCTTAGTAAGCGGGAAGAAAAAATCACCAGATACTTGCTAAACTTTAAAATTTTTATTTCTTCTGCGGGTGTTAAAGCGGTAGGATGTCCAACAGGGTTCTGATGTTTATTTTTAATTTTATTAATTATTGTGCGTCTTGTGATAATGAATGGTCTTTCAGCATCTCTTGAAGAAATTTGATGTGTTTCAAATGCCTCGCATGCATGTCTCAACATGACCTCGGAGTAATTTTTATATATTCTAGACCCTAATTGTACGTCTAAGTTTCCTCTGTCAAATTCTGGATTTAATTTTCTTTTTCTGAAATATTAACAAAATAGATACAATAAAAATTATGGGCCAGCTAAGTACCTAACAAAAAACGAACAGTCAGAAGAAAATCTGTTTCTTTATTTATCAATTTTTTTTTTGTTATACTAATCGATTATTTATTTCACCTCAATTATTTTAATTTATTTATTTACTAAGAAAGACATGCCAAAAGCATTTAATATTGGCTCCACGCCCGGGACTTGGTTCACTTGGAATATGAAACTCAGGTACCTTTTACATAGTAGTTCCAGGAAATACTTCCTTCAACCATACTCGCATTCATGCCTTCCCTTTTTACAATAAGTTACCAACTCTTAGTAATCTAATTGACCGAATGTAAGTAGTAAGTTTATTAATTATCTATACTAATATTACAAATCTGAAGAGTTTGTTTGAACGCGTCAATCTTAGAAACTAAGAGTCCAAATTGAAAAAATCTTTTTGTGTTGAATAGTCCGTTTATCGAGGGAAGGCTGCAAGCTATAAAACATTATGATGTGACCAGAAGGAGCGAAAAAACCATTTTAAAAGTTTCCGATGCGTACGCTACATAAACAGTAAATGATAGGCCAATATAATTTAACGAAAGCAAAGCCGTGAGCAGAGCTAGTATATTATACAGTGTGTAAATTTTGACAGCCCTAGGCTTTTTTAGTCAGCGGGCAATGTTGGCTTTCAAAGGTTGGAACATTTCAGGGTAACATTGCCCATCATCATATCTTTTAATTAAAACAATATTCAGTGTTGAAACTATTACCAAATCACTTAGCACATTATCTTTTATAACGTACACTAAAAGAAACTTACCTGAGTCTTCCCCCTCATACACAATTCACTTTTATAATTCCACAATTTTTTGCCCGCAAAAACACTGTCCTCACTCGACACGCTCTAACAAATTACTGAGTGAACTTTGCGACAAACATCTTACACGGTGATGCTATAATTATAGTGTATTTTCTAATATCGTAATAAATTTTACCTTATTACTGATACATTTTCACATCTTAACGGAATAGTTAAAAAGTTGGCATATTTCACGGCACGCTTCGAGCGTCACTACACAGGAGCAAGTCTCACGCACACAGGCGCAATTCCTGTTCACGACCGGTGCTCGCGCAATGTGAACGGGCGCGCGAACGCCCGTCCACATTGAGCATCGAGCATTTTTTGATGTTATTCAAAAAACAGAAAATGTACGGATAGCTTAGAGCAGGCCACGAGCGCGCTCTACTGCGGCTCAGTTCGCGCTCGAGAGGCGTACAAATCATGGGAACTTTTTTTTGCAGATTACATTACTAGTTGCATTACTAGCAATGTGTACGCACCATAACATTTGGCGGCAGACTTTATATAAAGGGTGGTCGCTAGCCAGGCGGACCCAGAAGGGATCCTACCACCAAGCAAAATGTAGGTAATCTTTTCCAATATCAAGATTTATAATGAAATTGAAGCACACTCCGAAGAAGAGGTCCAGTTATACAGGGTGTCACAGTAATGGTGGACAAGCCAGTAGGTACGTGTGGGTAGGAGGGTAGGAGGTCTCGATCCACTTGACTCGACTTCAAAACAATGTAAATACCTACCCATGGTTTTGGGCTAGTTATTAGTTTTTTCATAGTTAGTTAGGTTCTACATTTATAGATATTAGTGATAAGTTTTGGGCTAGTTCTGGTATCAGTAACTACCTATTACTTCTGGTAATGTAATGTTTCGGTACTGTAATATCGTAACTTTGACATACCTACTAATACGTTTTGCCTGTAGGCTTCGGTAGAAAACTAGGGAGAAGGACGCTTTAAGAAAGAAAAGAAGAGGAATGAAACCCCAACGAAAAAAAAACGACGACTTAATGCAGCAAGAGATGGTCTTGTCTAGGTATCGCCAGCATGCTGCTCGTGCTGCAGAAACTGGCAATCGAAGAGAGATTCGCTTAAAAAAACTTCGCGCGTACAGTCAGATAAGAACTTATCCAAAACTTATCACTAAAAAATATATCACGAATATCTACAAATATGGAAACTAACTTACTATGAAAAAACGGATAGCTAGCCCAAAGTTAAAATTAAGTAAATAAAAAAAAACACTGTATCAAAATCAATACACCGAAGCGTGAGATAACGAGAAATTCTCTGACAGCTCATAAAGATTAGTTCAAAAAACCTCTATAGATGGCACTTTCAAAAAGCCGAAGGCGTTAAGTCTGTATACTATAATGTAGGTAGGTGGTAACTATCATCTATGGTTATTTATAAGTTCAATTTCTGATACAGATGTCAATTAATTTATTTAAAAACGCAGTGTGGAATAAATGACTATATAACAGACAAGACTTCGCCTTTTGTAAAGTGACATCTATCGAAGCCTTTTATACCATTTTTGTACCGTTTTGTTTTTTTAATGAGCTGTCAGAAAACCTCTCATTTCGAAAATACATATATACATAGGGATTAAACTGATACCTTCCTTTTTGAAGTCACTAAAAATACCAAAAGGTTCTCCTAAATGTGAACAAATATCCTTTTAAAAACCTCATCAACATCGGTTCAGCCAAACGCAAGATAATTGTTGACAAACATAATCAACATACAGGTTAAACTCCTTTTTGTGAGTTGTCTACTTTTTATCAGAAGTTGCGCAGGTAAATCCTCGGGTAACGGCTAGTATTCTGTAATTATTCGGCACGAAATACGAATGTTTGGCCGAACATTCGGCTCACCTCGGACACAAAATAAACAGATAAATTGAGAACCTTATTTTTTTAAAGTTGGTTAATAAACTAAAACCTTCTCCTAACCATGACAAATCTTTTTCTGAAAAACGCATCTAAATCGGTTCAGCCAAACGCGAGAAAATCGCGGACAAACATACATACAAACATAAATATTTACAGGTCAAACTGAGAACCTCCTTTTTTTGAATTCGGTTAAAAAGCCAAGTCAAGTGGATCGAGAACTCCTACCTCCCACGCACACGTACCTACTGGCTTGACCACTTGCTAGTTATGGCTTGGTTATGACACACAACGGAATAGGTGCCCCAAAAGCCGTATAGGCTCGGTTTAGTGAGGCCCTACCGTCTCGTGTCGTAAAAAGTAACTGATCTAAAGGGATCGCCGCTCGGTGGCAGGATCCCGTCAGGCTGCGTAAAATATGCCGCCAAATATCACTGCTCGGCGGCGCGTTGTGTTCTGGAAATATTTTATGAAGTGTCAGTTCCATCCTAAACCCACGTACCTACTCATCTCGGACCTCAGTTTCACTCGTCAACAGGACAGTTTGATGTCAAACGCGGGCTACCTGACTCGGGGCAGACACTTACCGTAAAAACAAATAAGTAGGTTCATACCTACATTTTGTTGTCTCTATGACCATGGCCCGAGAGTTATTCACTTCAATTTCAATAAGATTTTGTGGTCGTACAAAGGTAGCTAGGTAGAACACATATTAGGTAGAACACATATTATATGTTCGGCCGAACATTCGGCTCATCTCTGATACAAAATAAACAGATAAATTGAGAACTCTATTTTTTTTTTAATTGGTTAATAAACTAAAACCTTATCCTAAACATGACAAATCTTTTTCTGAAAACCACATCTAAATTGCTTCAGCCAAGAACCTCCTTTTTTTGAATTCGGTTAATCAAGGTGAATCAAGTGGATCGAGACCTCCTATCCCCACACGCACACGTACCTACTGGCATGACCACTATTACTGGGACACCCTGTACCTATATTCAAAATCGTCTTTCTTTTATGATAATAAACCGTAAAAATGCACATAATGCTCAATAAATACCTACACCTATATTAACTGGTGCGGTGTTTCCTTAATCCTAACTTTGGCTGGTAGGCAATCAAACACAGGTTGACCTGTAATGTACCTAAGTAAATCTTTTTATCCGTTCTTAGTTAAGAAATAATGACTACAGTTATGGTTCTTAAAAGTTCGAAAAGAAACAGATCAAAGATTAGAT
The DNA here is from genome assembly GCA_944452665.1 of Stenoptilia bipunctidactyla. Taxonomy (NCBI): domain Eukaryota; kingdom Metazoa; phylum Arthropoda; class Insecta; order Lepidoptera; family Pterophoridae; genus Stenoptilia; species Stenoptilia bipunctidactyla. The sequence continues at coordinate 1,086,899 of CALYBW010000058.1, forward strand.
AAAAGTATTATGTAGGTATCTCAAACTTCCTTGTCATCACGCACGCCCCGGCCGACGGGCCGACGTCAAAGCTCTAGTCATCATACAGACAGATTACAGAATCAATCAGCTGTTTTTTATTATTGTAGGGAGGAAGTTCGGTCGTTCGCTTATCTCTCTGTTTATTTATAAAACTTTATTACAAGTCTTTGTGATAATAATAAATGTCGAGGAACGTAGCTATTGTTACTGGATCCAACAAGGGCATTGGTTTCGCGATTGTACGCGGACTTTGCAAAAGTTTTAAAGGCGATGTTTGCCTCACCGCACGCGATGCAGATCGTGGAAAAAAGGCGCTCGAGATCCTCAAGAAAGAAGGTTTTGATCCATTGTTTCATCAGTTGGATATAACTGACAATCTAAGTGTTGTAAAATTTAGAGATTATATAAAAGAAAATTATCAAGGAATCGATGTGCTGGTAAACAACGCCGCCATAGCTTTCAAATCTAAAGCAACCGAACCGGTTGCAGTTCAAGCAGAAGAAACTCTTCGTGTCAACTACTTTGCTACATTGTCCCTGTGCGAAATGCTTTTTCCATTGCTCAAAAACGGTGCTAGAGTGGTCAATATTTCAAGTTCATGTGGACATCTATCTAATATACCCAGTCTGGCACTGCGGTCTGAGTTCAAAAATCCCAACCTTACTATACCGATGTTATCTGAACTAATGAATAGATATATTGAAGCAGCAAAACAAGGAAACCCTCAAGCAGAGTGGGGTAATTCTTCCTATGCAGTTTCTAAAGTTGGTTTGACTGCTCTAACCATGATACAACAAAGGATGCTTCGTGACAAAGGTAATAAATCTAAAATAATTAAATCAATTTATATTTCAATTCAACAATTGAGTTTTTATCTCCATAAATTGTTAGGTAAACAAATAATAGTTATTATTCTTTATTGTCTACAAATAAATACATGAATGAAAAAATACAATATTAACATAAATTTTGGACAGTTTGGGTGACCATATTGCTTCAAGCAATTTCCTCACTACAAAGTTCTGTAGTTTAATTATAGATGCACTAGTCCTTCCTATTACCTATTATTTTATTAAAACCAGTAGGTATTTTAGAAACGGATAAAAGAACATCCAACAAAGTCAAGAAGAACAGATGATTTTTTATCAGTTCATATTTTATAAGTAACTTAAGTCATGTATACATTGCTTTTAAACTTGATTCTATGCACATATTATGTTTAAACTACAAATTACAAAAAAAACTCTTTTTTTAAGATATCAAAGTGAATGCAGTCCATCCAGGTTATGTGGCAACAGACATGTCCTCCTACAAGGGCCACCTGACTATAGACGAAGGCGCTCAGGCTCCGCTGTACTTAGCTTTGGACGCTCCCAATGACATCAAAGGACAATATATTTGGTACGACAAGAGAATTGCCAATTGGGATATTGAAGATTGAAATTTGAATTATTGCATTTGATTAAGATTTTCTGTGATAATTGAATACACAACTTATTTTCATATTTTTTTTTTTTTGCGACCTACTCTTTTAGGATTAGCACACTATCGGAAATACTCTTGAATAAATGAAAAATGTAGCTCAGTGGAAGAGCACTCGTCCGGCAAACGAGAGGTCCCAGGTTCGAATCCTGGTCGGGTAATTTTTATTTATCACATTTTTCATTTATTTAAGAATAATTCAGCATTTTAAATGCAAAAACTTAGAAACATTATCGGAAATACTACCTGGATTACCATTTTTAAACACAATATTCAAGGTGGTTATTTTATTTTATCAGCTTGAGCTATTATGACACACCACGGAAGAGATGCCCAAAAGCCGTATATCACCGTAAACCAAATACCACCGCTCCGGCGGCGCGTTGCGTTCTCGAAATATTTTATGAAGTGTCAGTTCCATCCTAAACCCACGTACCTACTCATGTCTAACGCGGGCTACCTGACTCGGGGCAGACACCTACCGTAAAAACAAATAAGTATAATAAGTAGGTACGTTGTCTCTATGACCATGGCCCGTAGAGGTAGTGTGGGTATTCAATTTTTTGGTCGTACAAAGATTATCACTAAACATCCTTAGAATAAACCTACCGCCCTTGCATAAGCGTTTTGAAAAAGGCGACTAACCCGTGACCCTCGCTTGGTGGCAGGATCCCGTCAGGGTCCAACTGGCTAGCGACCACCCTTCATATAAACTCTGCCGCCAAATATCGCCGCTCCGCTCCGTATTTTTTCATCTTCAATTACCATCAGGTGAGATTTAAGTCAAACGCTGGCTTAGTCTATAATAATAAAGAAATAGTTGTCTATAATTAGATAACATAAGTCTGCTCTGCCATCTTTCACGCTGGACTGGGAGCGAAAGCAAAACATAGAATGTGCCAGCTGCTTCTCTTCCCAGGCAAACCTACTGTTAGTCAGTTAAGAAACAGAGGTTTTATATGAGGCTTTCTTGTGGGCGATAGGCTGACCCTGTCACTGCAATAGCCTCTCTCCATCACTGTACCTATACCTCCATATTTGTCAAAGTGACATCAGATGGTTTTATATAGCCTCTGTTGTTCCGCCTACCCCATAAGGGATACCTACAAGCGTGAAGTTATGTATGCCTGCTCTCGTTCATTTTGTAAATAATAAAAGTACAGGAGGCAGCAGATCAGGCGTTACAAACCTGTGAAATTTTCCCAACCAATTTTTAACTTAATGTCTAGGGAATAGAGTTCAGATTCAATTAGATTTTCTTTGTACCTTATAAAAAATAAGTAGGTACCTACTTATGTTGTTTTAATAAGTTCACTCGTCATCATAAATGGTGTGTTTTCATGAAAGGGATTTAAATGAGACATATTATTATTGTGCCATGACACTTTATTTTTCATGAACACAATTCACGCTGTTATTGCCAAAATTACACATCTAACTATACAGCTACGGATCACAACATTTGTTCATCTCACAAAAAGGTACATTCAAGGCGGGATTTCGAACATAATCTTGAATAAAAAAGATTTATTTTATTATTATTTATAGGAATCGGGAACAAAAATCCCGATTGCCTTAGAATATCAATAATTAATGTATCATTATAAAAGTGATGATATATGAGTGACATAAAACGAGTTATATAGGAGTGATCCTACCATTGAGACGATACATGTATTTTTTTAGTTCTCTCTTATTATTGTTTTGCAATTTACATCAAACGTGGCGTATAGTTAACTCTGCAAATAAGCTATCTAAAAATATAATTAAGCTATCTGTGATATAACTGAAAATTTAATACTCAGCACTACTTTCACTCCCATTTCATTGGTATATATAATATATTTAATTCTCCCACGGGTTCTGTATACATCTAACTATTATTTTAAAGAAAGATATTATAAATTCCTTTGCAGTATGTATTCAAAGCAAATAAGTTTTTTTTAATTCTGCTTTCTTGGAGATAGATTTAAATTATACAGTTACACAAGATTTAAAAGTCACCTTGAAATCCCGCCTATAGCGTACCGACTACACAAAACTTTATTAAAACTACAAGAAGTAACAAATATAACAAATTTAATGATCTTAACAATACATATAATCTAATATGAAACCTAAACATTTAAGAAAACCACAATTTTTTGACATTTCTTTGCTTTTTTGTATAAGTACATAGGTATCAAAAACAGGTTCAAATATTTTTGAAAAATTTAATTTATCTAAAGAAATATAAGATAAGGAATGTAGATATAATGATGTAAGTATTTATATGTGTAAAGTATAAAATGCTAAACATTTTTCTAAGAAAATATAATACACGATTACAGAGTTATAAAAAATAGACCTGTCAAAAGAAACAAGTAAACGTAGAATGGAAAAATATAAAAGCATGATTTATATTTGGCATTACGAGAGAACTGTTTATAAGATTAGAAAAATAGTTGGATACGGAATGTACCTAAGTTGGTAATTTATTATAACACAGTATGACTTAATAGTTATTCTCAATTTTAGTTATTATTTGTAAAATGCAGTTTGTTTTTATAGTTAATTAAACGTTCAACCTAAACCTCACCAGCAATTGACGATGAGGTTGAAGATAAACAAACGAGTTCAGATAGGACACATAATTTGGCATACAACTGTATGGTTGTGTTTTTTGATTTAATGGCACAATTGTTGCTATTATTTAAGATGTAACTTTACATAATTATTAATTGTAGAATTATTGGACTTCATTTTTCTTATTCAACTGAATAAAAACAATTCGAAAAGACTTATTGCATATGCATAAAAATTATTATGTGTTGTAAGAAAAAATATTTCTTTTAATGTAATTGCCTTAGTAAGTTTCAAATATTAAGTAAGATTTCTTTATGATTTAATCTTCTAAGTAAATTTTACCATAGCCTTTAAAATAAAATTTAAATTATGAAAGTGCTATTATAATATAATTTATGGTGCAACCATGCAACCATTTCAATTTAAATATATCGATGTAGAAGAACTTAAAAAAATATTTTTGATCCTTACATAATAGTGAAAAAGACTTAACCTAATGATATATCTATTAGTATACCCTATTGCTTGACTTTGGAGAATCGCGTTCACCATTATTGTAACAAAAAACATAACGCTTTTTTTTTATTAAGTAAATTCAACATTATAGTCAAGAAACAAGGTAATTTAATGCATACCGCATCCGTGACCCAAACAAAAATATAAACAAAGTCAAACACATAATAAAAATAGAGATTGAAATCAGATCTTTCAAAAAAAACTAAAGATCTCGTCAATGCTCACTGCAGTTAACCGTTAACTGCATAAAATAATATTAACGAAATTTCAACGACTTGAACTATAATTGTATGCATTTCATTGAAGAAAAATATCAATGAATCATCTAACAGGGGAGATATATAAAGTAAACACACACATTCATATTTGTAAAAAAAAATACATTTTGTTGTCAAATCACAGCTTATCTTAAAGTTACTCTGACAACAAGAAGTTACCGTAAGATTTTGAAATACATTGAACACTGTAACACGCCATCGTGTTTCTAAAAACCAATTTGAAGTTGATGACCGCAAGTTGCTTTAAAATAAGAATAACAAAACTACAACTAAATGTAATTCATAATATCTAATTATACAAAACAAACAATAAAATATAACGTACAATAAAATAGAGATAACACGATTTATTTGAAACATATAATAAGTAGAAAGAAAAATAAAGATTTGAGCAACACATAAAAGTAAAAAGATTAAAAAAAGTAAAGAATAAAATATCTCCCTGTAAACATAACAAAACGAATCAACTTCAAGACTTATATTATATTTAGGTATATTATTATAATTTGTTCGAATAATCGCTCTATAAATCCGACTCAAGGTAAAACTTAACATCATAGTTTCAACATCCTAAAATCTACATACGTCACTATTAAAAAAGAAAAAAAACTCTCAATCGTCAAGATTATTCGATCTAAAAATTTAAACGATTACAGATATTATCTACTAGATTTTTAAGTACTAGATCGTATATTCAAATCCTTTAAAAATCACAGGTTTAATAACATTTTAAATTTGCTACTTATAAAAGGAGATATGAGTCGTCACTACGTTATAACAAGTTTAATGTCATTATTGTTTCATAAAAATATTTCTAAGGCTACTTCAGAGTAGGATAACAGTATAAGTAGATAATATAGTTTTCAATCTTAGGTACAATTAATTGTAAAAAAAAACTTAATATGGTGCATATAACACTTATTTATTTTACTTTACATTAAACAAATTATTATTCATAAATCTATGCGACAGTTCTATATCGTTATTAGTCTATGGGAAAGCAAATAAGTAACATAGACTTAGGTATATTCAGAGTGAAAGGAATATAACTATTACATTTTATTTCATAGGAATAAGTTATTGAAGTATTTAACTGCCACATATTTATTAATAATAATTTATTTATTAGTAAGTCATAGCCAGCATTCTTATTTTTTCATAGGTAATGGCTTAACATTTTTGTAAATGTAGATAACTCAAGAGTTTCGTAAAATAGAATAACAATTTACCTATGTATTATTAATAGTAATATAATTGAAATCTACTTAAAGGCAGTCAATAGTTTATCTACGAGTTCATAATGTTTTATACTACTATTTAGTTTGTTAGTGAAAGTTTATATAAATATATGTTTAATATTTTATATAATTTTTGCAGAGTATAGTATTTATAATTAGATTGTGCGATGTAGTAATATGAGGTTCTTGTGTGTACTGGGTGTGTTGTCATATTAAGACTTACGAGATGTTATTCTGAGATTATTAGGTTAAGTAAGATTCGGAAAACATTTAGTTATTTAATAACGATGAGTTTGTGTTATATTTTGTATATCTATGAATTATGTGTTTAAACTTTAAGTACAATCACAAACAATTTTATTTCATTAACTATATCATCTTTTATCAACGGTCGTACTTATAAATAAGTTTGGAATAAAGTAATTAAACCAAGGTAAGTAAATATTATTTAAGTATTTAAAACTTACGAAAAAAGATAAGCGAGACAAAATATAAAAATAGGTATGATAATTTAGATTGTTTTGACGCAATCGTGGATCTAAAATAGATTCTCTTATCTCAGTTTACATTGCTAGCGTTTGATAAACTCTAAAAATAAAAATAAAACATGTAGCTTATCTACAGCCGTATTTATAAACCACTCACAACTTTTAGACCGCACTTAAGTTACCTACTAACATCATACTACGTCACACAAGAGCGGTATCAAAGTTGAGAGTAGGTAAACAGCTACGGGGCTAAATACGACCGTTCTCCGAACCTCACGTCAATCTCACGGTGAGACCGGCGTGGTACTCACGGTGGCAGGTTCATCTGCAAATTCTGCAGATAAGCCGAGGTTGAGTTCAGTAAGCCGATTCTTTGCTTTTGCTTGCGTTGTTCTGTCATCTGTGAATGTATTATATTAAATTAACAAAATGTCTTATGTAAATGAAAAAAATGTGTTAAATAAAACATAAAAATCACCCGATCAGGACTCGAACCTGGGACCTCTCGTTTGCCGGACGAGTGCTCTCCCACTGAGCTAACGGGGCCTGGCGGTACGCCTCGAAATTACTTAGCACATTTTTGATTTTACTGCTATTGCTTTGCAGCTAAGACCACTCGAGACCAATTTCTTTACGGAAATTGTGAATCCCAGTTAAAGTGAAGCATTGCAATGTTTAATAATATTTTAAAGCTTTTGCATTTAGAATGCTTAATTACTCTTAAATAAATGAAGAAATGTGTTAAATAAAAATCACCCGACCAGAACTCGAACCTGGGATCTCTCGTTTGCCGGACGAGTGCTCTCCCACTGAGCTACCGGGGCCTGGCGAAATTACTTAACACATTTTTGATTTTATGTAATATTGCTAACGTAGCTCCATCTAGTGGTATAGCTTTGCAGCTAAGACCACCCGAGACCAATTTCTTTACAGAAAATTGTGAATCCCAGTTAAAGTGAAGCCATTTCTGCTCCCTGAAAATTCTGACATCCACCAATCAGCACTGGGCCAGCTTGGTTACGGCCTTAAAAACCTTTTCGTTACTCAGGGGAGAGACTCATGGTCCTGCAGTGGGGGAGTTACAAAGTGCTGTTATGATAAAAGTCATATCGTAAAGTTACAGTATTGATCATAAGGCTTTTCACCTAAGAGTGCCTATTCGGTTCTATTCGTAATATACACGCAAACTTCGGAGCTCAATGGCTTAATATAAATATTTTTTACAAAGGATCCCTGTATAAGTGGCCCATTTGAGGTACCGAGGTACACTCAGCAGTTTATAATAGCTTTAATTCCACTGAAGAATACTGTATTAACACTTTAGGTGTAAGCTGAACTTTAAACTGAGAAAACAAATCTTACTCGTGGCCTTGTATACAAGCCATATTGCTGTACTATGCAGTAAAAAGACTGCTATCTAAGCCAACAAAATGCCTACCATAAAAATAAATTACTATAACTGTCAAACTGATAGTTTGTCATGCTGTTGTTAATTTATTTATTGGAATAACGACCTTATTTGATGACTAACGGAGTGGTGCCATCCTGACATTATTAACATTTGCCGACACATGTCATAAAATAATGATCTGATGTTTCGAAACGGCTATTCTTTACAACTTTATAATATTTTTTTAAACCATTTAATCTTGAATAGGTAAATATATCCTATATTTTACAGTTCCTCGGTTTGTGCCCTTCAACTTGGTGCCCATGTACCTCGCGGTACACATATGGGCCAAAATGTATGAAGATAGAGTCTTGTCCTTTTAGGGGGGATTTCACCGATTTCCTTTCGATCCGAGATTGCGAAATCTCAGATCTGATCAGAACAAGATCAGAAGCTAGTTTTGATCGCGATTTACGTGTCACGGATTTCATGGGCTTCGTTGTATTCTCGTTTCATAAATCTTAGTTTAGCTGTAACACCTATGACTAGGAATGAACGAAAGAATGATGCGTTCAAAGTGTTGCAATAAAAAAAAATCCTTCTCAAATGACGAAATAAGAAAGTCAGATCATGATATTTTTTTATTATTAGTTCTAGATGTACAAAAATTATATATACAAATGTTTCGCTTATAACGATATTTATTAATTTAAAAAAACTGAAATATATGTAATATCATTAATAGTAAGTACACAGCACAGCACAGGCATTACGTATACTAAAGTAGAGTAATCACTAAGCTTATCGAAACCCTGCCATCTTAAATTTTACACTAATTTAAATTTATTAATTTTACACGAAATCTGGTTACAAAATCTTTATCATCAAGAGTGTCGAAGCCACGGGTCGAAGCGTTCTTCTCTCCCGCGTATCCATCTGGAGCGACGAACAACAAAATCATCCTCATCAAAATCTTCGCCAAAAGCTAGTGCCAAGGCTCTTTTCATTTTAATGCTAACAAACTTTAACTTTATAAATAAATCCAAAAATATAAACAATTCTCCCTTCCCTTTTAACCATAAACAAATACCTACGGAGAAATATAAATTTAATATAACTTCGAAAAAATTGCTCTTTATAAACAAATAGTTTCATATGTATGACACATTGACAATGACTGAATAGGCACTAATGAATAGGCACTAATCCAGATTTAAGCTAATCTAAGATTTTTTTATGTCGATGAAAACGAAACATGAAGGCGGAACTCGTTTTAATATGTAATCTGAGTTCAACTCGAATTGATCGCGTTTTATTACCTCGGTAAATTTGGGGCTTAGTGGCGTGTGGTTTTGAATAGTCTTACCGCCCCGGGATAAGCGCGTCGTAAAAAGCGACTAATCCGAGTGACTCCGCTTGGTGGCAGGGTTAATCTGGCTAGCAAGCACCTTCCATGTGAATTTGACGCCTACGGTCCAATGATCCGGTAATGATTCGTTAAGAGTTAGTTCTTGCCTAAGCCCGTATGCTATCATTTTTGATTTCATTTTGGACACAGTCGCGGGTTAAGTTACAGGTATCCAGTAAAACGTACCATGAGTGAACGGGGGTTCACACATGGTACGTTTTACTGGATACGTTTTACCGGATACGTTCTTTTTTCATCGATGGCGCTAAGAGTTGTATGGGCGGCTTCACATATGGCACAGTATTCAGTATACGTATTTTCGATACAAAATAGGTATCCAGTAAAACGTACCATGTGTGAACGGGCTGTAACTGTTACTTCTATTTCGTTCTGCCGAAGTTTAACATAGTTTAGTAAGTAGATATTAAGGCTTTTCTTTTGTATTTTTTTGCATGTTGTGTTCGCCTTAAAAGATTTTTACATTTAGTTTAATATCCTAATTAGTTATAAATTATAATGTTGTCTCTCCATCATTATAATACCTCATTTGTCAAACGTGACATCAGATGGTCTTATAACCACTGGTGTTCTGCCTACCCCATAAGGGATGCAGGCGTGAAGTTATGTATGTAAGTATGTATAATGTTGATTTAATTTAAGCAAACGCTGGTGAACCTTAATAAATAAATAAAATAAAAAATCAATAAAAATACCAAGAAATTATTACTATAAAATAATCTTCTAGCATAGGATCGAAAAGTAGACATTAAATGGGTTTATCGAGCTAGCGGATTCACACTAGATCGCAGGGTCATTTTCGGACAGATTGCTAAAAAGTCCTGAAAGATTAAAAAAACAATAGTATCCTTCATACCTGGTCCCGCAGCTGCGTCAGCAACTGCGTGAGCACGCGCACGGCGCTATGCGCGCGCAGCTCGCCCTCCCCGCCCTCGCCCTCGCCGCCGCCCACCAGCGATAGCGCGCGCAGGCGCGGGAACCATTCCAGGTTGTTGGACTAGAGGGAGACAAAAATACAATAACTTACGTACCTATTACTAGTCACCCTTCATTTCTATTATCGAACTAACAGAATCATGACCCATTTTGCTGATAATTCGTTTGAAACTGTCAAACTTTTAAGGTCTACCGCGTATAATGCACTTTTGCATATTTTAGATCCTGTACGAATTCTGTACTCAGTAAATGTCAGTGTCGAATGCAATGATAACAAGTTCGTCAGCAGGGAAACCTATCTTCAAGCAAATTTCGACCTACTAGCATTGAGACGGTTTGCAAACGGGAGCTTATGGTGGGTCATGATTAAATTGGTTCGGTAGTAAATATACACAAAAGAGAAAAAAAAGAACAAATAAAAAGAGAGAAAAACACAATGTATGATTACGTTAGCAATCTCGATCGCCACTAAACTATTCAGTTCGTGATAATTATAACAATCAGTGTTAAAAGCCATGTCGCCATGAAAATTCTAAAATCCACAAACCAGCACAGGGCCAGTTTGTTGGATTACGGCCTAAAAACCTCCACGTAACCCAAAGGAGGCTCATTGTACAGAGTCGTGATGAGGATGATAACTCAAGCATAGATTCGTGGTGAATTCTTCAAAGAGAACTGTCAAATAAATCTACAATTAACGCTTTGAAAGGCTTTAGGTAAACCAGACACAATAGTATTAAATCCTATCCTCGTGAATGTTGATTGAATTAGAGTGTGAGTAGGCTATCGTAAAGGTGCATCTGAGTGACGTTACGGGGCGTAATGTAACGTGTTACACAGCGAGCGGGTCATTGCTCAAAACAGTCTCGCTGCAAATGTTACATTATAACCCGTAACAAAAGTCAGTATACCTACCAACCTGAAAGATTCACAATTGATAACCTTAAATAACCACTTCCAGATTATAGCTGTAATTGTTTACTGCGTGATGTCAAATGGAAATCAATGTGGTATGAATTTTAGGATTGAATATTTATTATTTAAAAAACATTTATTAAAATTACGAAGGTTTTCGGGCATTTCATGATATTTTACTAAATCTAAGAGCCAACTACGAAAAATCCAATAAAACCATCAAAGTACGAAAGGTTGCCTGGAAAAGATATTGATAACAAGGCCGCCATTTGTAATATAACTTGCATACAATTGCGTTAAACCATCTCGATATTATGTGTACAATCTTAATATATAAAACTGTTCCGTTACTGAGTGAGTAACTGTCATCAGACAGACCACGTACAGCCATAACCACTGGACATAGAGAGCTACATTTCATAGGGGCTGTAGAGGACCTCTAAGGAAGGCATTCCCGAAATTCCCACGGGAACGGGAAATATTAGACTTCTTAGTTTGTATGAAAAATCTTATTACTTGAGTGTACGGATATGATACTTGGTATAACGACCAGGAAAGGGTTTTTAAGCAAGACACGATTACATTTTGAGTGACAATTTATTAACAAATGGAAATAGTTTATATAGTAAGATATACGTGCATAATTAAGTTAACAATATTTAATCTTATCTTGATATTGATTTTATCGAGCACGTTTGATTAATAGAAAATAATATATTGATTCTCTGTGGGTCACGTCGGAGGACGCCACACTTGGTATAAAGGTTTTTCTGTGGATGTCTGGTTGTATTATGAAAGAAGTTTCTGAAATTCCCACAAGAAGTTTAGCGCGTAAGAAGTTGCGGGAATAAGCACGCAGGGAATAAAAAATCATAGAGATTTAAGTTGCTTTTTTTAAAAATAAATTTATATTTCTTTTTGAAATATAGCATCGAGAAGGGAATTACATTTTGCGTGTTTGGTCCACTCAGTGGTGACAAAAGGTGAGCCAAAATATTTATACGATAAATTGAAATGGTCATCTGAAAATAATGCGTATAAAACGAGAGCCTCTCAATACCTCCTAAAAACATTTAAGCATCAAACTGCAGCTTTTCGGGGTAGTTTCCGCTATTTGGCTACTAAGTGCTGGAATAACCTCCCCCCACCACTAAAACGCCCCATAACTAAGCACATTTTTAGCAATCATTATAGACGCTTATTGCTAGAAAAACAATTACTTTTGTAGTCAAATGGTGGAATGGATAAGATATTAGATAAAAGTTTCTGTTTTGTATTTTTTCATTTACTTCTTTTTAAATATTCTAAAGTCACTTTATATAATTATTTACAATTAACACTTATTTTTTCATTATGTTATTTTTCATTATGTTCACTTCACACTTTATATTTTGGTAATGGGTAGTTATTTAAGATTGTTATGATCGAATATTCTTATCATTGTGTAAATAAGGTGGCTACTGAAAATCAGCGCGGATGTTACAGATGTTCTGCAACAACGCACATGCTGAGTAGTCACCATTTGTTTCTTTTAAGTTTTTGTGTATTTAAAAATTATCAACTATCATTTTTATTAGATTATAAGTTTTAAATTTAATTCTAGAAGATATAAGCAACCTTCTGTAAAAGAAACAATAAATATTTTTTTCTTTCTTTCTTTCTTTCTTTCTTTTGTATAAATGAATAAAAAACTGACCTTAATCATCGCGTGTACATAGCTCTCGGGGCCGGTGAACTCCGTGGGGTCCTTGACCCGCACGAGCACCATAAAATAAAGATAGTGCCACATGTTGTGCTCGCTCTTTATGTGCTCTTCGAAGGACACGGTCTTGTTGTCGAACGCTGATCGGTTTAACCCTGCAATAAAAAAGAGGATATAAGGACGAGTTTTATTATTGCATAATCAACTAGAATGTTAGATAAAGTCTTTAATGGGATTTTATCATGTTATTGCCTAAAAGCATATTATACATTATTACTCGTAATTTCGGTGTCTTTAAAAACCCTGTAGTCAAAAGTGACAAATTTAGTTAAGAAGTATTTGTAGAATATTATAAATCGTGAAAAATTAAGACAATATTATATTTAGCTGTAATTGGAAATAAAAAATAAAATCCCCAGAAAATCACACCAACTACATGGCCTCAATTGAAAAGGGAATGTTGCATTTTGTTGGTATCTAAGGCTAGAACATGACATAGTTCATTCGACACACAAGTCGATATACTTACGTTCCACTGTCAAGTTTTTAAGAATAAATATACTAAATACTTTATTAATGGATTTTATCGCCAATACTTATATTTTGTATTTTAATCCTTGTTAATGGGAAAATGGGAACAAAATCCTGTTAATATCTCTTTTATGAAATACCTTATGCAAAACACCAAATAGGTATAATTGGATTTAATAAACCCGGCACTCACCGCAAATAAAGCAGGTGTTCTTCAAGATGAGCTCTTTCTGCTGCTTCTCGCTCCTGAGGTCGGCGAAGGTGTCGATGATGACACCGAAGATGAGGTTCAGCACGATGATGATCACCACGAAGAAGAATAGCAGGTCGTACACCACCCGCGCCACGAATAGAGGCTCCTGAGGGGTGGATGGGGAAAGATCAGTGAAAGTCATGGACTGAAGTTTGAATATGGAATCAAAATAGCCATACTTCTATTAATATTAATCGTCGTACAAAAAGGTTAATTTTTTTTATAGTGTAGCGACATCTAGTGAGGGCACATGGAATAGCAAAAATAAATATGTACTTTGTACACAACGATATATTAGCTACATCGTGTAAAATTCATTTTTTTTAAACAATATGAATAATTAATAAAAACTATTTTTGCAAAAAAATGTGTGTATTTTTTACTAGGAAATTAATACATTCACTCACATATTAAGCAAAGTGTGGTCACTCTAAACTATGAATGAATACCATAAAAATAAAGACGACTACGTGCTGCTACAAAATATCTTGTAGTACTACGACCTTTGTAATGTTAAAAATGAAATACCGCGCCGTAGTAGTTGTGTTCATCAACAGCGACTATTTGTAAAAAAGTTTGTGCCATATGTTTATTTTTCTTTTTGAGCGATATTACAATAAATTTGCAGGTTAGTTTATATATTATCAAAGAAAATAACATTTGAATTTGACTGCTTAACATGACCTTAAAATGACCCTGTATAGTCTTTTGGGAATTATCACCGTATCATCGGTGGTGTATTGTGATTTATTTTAACAAAGAGTTAAATACAGTCCCTTTTAAAATTCCATGTGCTGTCACCTACGACCTTATCTTCACTTACCATCAGGTGAGATTGCGCTCAAAAACGCAGGTTTATTATTTAATGAGGCATACATAATAACATTTATCTACTCTCATATTATAATATTCAAAATATTAAACTCAGAACGAATTTATATTGACATACTTTTTAAAATAGTATAACGAAATGAAATTAAAAAATTAAATTATAACACACTACCTCGAACAATACAATGTTATAATAATTTTTTTTTTTCATTTCGATACAGATAACAGACCATAGATTTAATTTTTTTATCTGTGTCCTGCGAGCGCCGCGCTACGTTACATTCTGTGGCCGCGCGGCGCGTTTTGGCGCATGCGCGATAATGGCGGGAATAAATATCTTCAGTGTATGAGATTAGATAAAGTAGTGTATGAAACTGCACATAACTAGGTATTATGTGACAGTTTCATAAACTACTATTTTTTAGTTTAACGTAAAACTGACCGTGCTAGCCGGCGCCTTCAATATATCTCCGATCCCCCCGCCGTTCCTCAGTCCCTGGTTGAGGGTGGTGACGATGCATCGCGCCGCCCACCGACACGAAGCGCGGCGCCGGGCAGCGCGCGGCGCCGGGCTCGCACGTGCCGGACGTCAGCTCGTCCGCCACCTCGTCTTTAGAGAGGAAAGTAATACTTTGAAGGATATAGAGTTACCGGAGACACGCCGGGTACTCATTAGCGAGCTGTAACTGTAACCAAGCATAGTTTGTACGTGGTTCACGAACATGTATGTGGTTCGCGAACCACGTACAAACCATTGTTTTATGGTTACAGTGCATGCACCGGTTACGATTACAGTTCGGTAATAAGTATCCGCCTTATGACGTTGTTTTAGGTAAGCGGTCAATGCGACAGCGTAGGACATCTTTAAACAAAGATTTCTTGATATTTACGCTTTACGTCGCGTTGCTGTGTTCGTCATTTAGGTTTTAAGAAGAAGAAAAGTAAGACGTCTTTTAAATCACTACCTAAAATTAAGAGTAAGTCTTTTAAGTTTTTACGAATAAATACGAAAAAAAAAAACACTGTTCGTAACCGGAATTATCGCGTATTTTGCATTTCAATTCCATGTTTTAATCCGCAGCGTCTGTAAAGACACCTTTATTTAAAAATGTGATATTTCGTAGTAGGTATACAAAGTGACTTATAAGACACTAAATTCACGGACATGATTGCTGTTGACTGTATTGTGTACCATCATAGGCACGCCACCCCCGGCTAATTAAAATGCTAGACATTAGAAAGTCTAGTACACAGGTAACCCAGCATATAATTTATTTGCGTCTAATTGGTTGTAAGGTCTAACTATGCATATCTATCTCGCTGCAAGAGCTGGAGGTTAGCTCGTCTCGTCTTGAAGAGGGAGAAAAGTAAAACTAAATTGTAGTCTTTTAAATCACTTCTTAAAATTAAGAAATATAAGTCTCTTAAGTAAATACGTGATTAATTCTTTTCGTAGCCGGATTGATTAACCTATTGAACCTATTTTGCATCACGATTCTATGTTCAATCCACTATGTACAGTCATAAAGATACTTTTGTTTAAAAGTCGTTATATTTTGCCTTGCTACGTTCGTCGTTCACCTAAGCCACCTTTTGTTTTACCCTTTACCCGCCAGACTTCATATCAGTTGTCGTGCTCCCAGCGCACAGTAAATATAAAAATAAATAGGTACCTAAAATAAATAGGGATGTTCAATGGTAGATCGTTATACCCGTCTCAGCTTCAAATTTAATCTCAATAGTTTCAAATGCTTTAGCTTGAAGATGTAACATACAAATAGATAGAAAGAGTAACTTTGATATGAAATTTCTAATAGTATGTATTTGAACCGGTAACCAAATGAAACAAAGATCGTTTAAAAGATTTTGAAAGACTTATTGACTACCGCACAATATGTTAGGCCAGATATGAATATTTTTATAGCTCAATACTGTGATGTAGTTAACATCTTTTTAAGTAGTTTGATCATATTTATCGATAGCACGAATATAATAACATTAAGCATAAGCACAACACTAATGGAAAATTCCGCACTCGTTTATGACGTCAGAAGCTGTCGTCTTTTTCCGAACGTGGCGCGGGGTGTACTAAAATTCGTTTCTAAACAGGCACGTTAGGGACGGGGATCATCAACTCATTCACTCACATTTTTATCCTTATTTTCAAATAAATTAAACATATTTATTTCTACAGTAACAATTGCATCATTTGTTTTATAAAAAATGACTATAACTAGTATAAACAGAAATATTTTTACGTATGTGGATTTTCGTATCATTAAATCTTAATCTATGGTCGGATCTCGTCACTATCGTCGAAATATTCTGACAATGGCGCTGGACATCAATGCAATTGTCTAAGAATAATATCAGATATTTATAAACTTCCGACATAATTTTTATGTTTTCTAATTAAGAGACTTAAGTGGAATCAATTGTAAATGAAACATCGGTTAACATAATATTTGGTTAGTGGTCAATCAAGTATTAACCATTAACCAAATATATACATTTTGTAAATATAATACAGCGTTAAGTTTTTAATAAAAATAGCATATGAAACGAATGGTGGTTTTTAGTCTTAAATGGTCGTATACCTTGGCGAAATGGGCTCGAAAATATTTTTCGGATTTATCCGACCGTGGCGGTTAAAGGGTTAAAAATGAATAAAAGTAGTGACATAAGGCTTTTAAATCACTTATTTAAACTCAAGAGATTATATGTTTCTTAAGTTTTCACTATTAGATACGAAATAAAACACTTTTAGTATCTGGATTAACACTTTTAGTAATAGAAATTCTTTAATTCAGTGTCTTTACAGATTCACACAGACCTTCTTTTAAAAAACACTTTTCTTTTTGTAGTATACAGGTTGACTAATAAGACACTAACTTCGAAGTCGTGTGTGTAGTTGAATGTAGGTGTAGTGCATTCGCAAAAGAAAATACTGAGGTCAAAGCGAAATACATCACCATGTTATTTTGGACTTTTTTAACTTGATACAAATCTTGAAAGAAAGTGTAATCGTGAAAGATTATAGCCACAACTATCAATTTCATAGCATAATTAATTGGAACTCTAGGGACCATGCAAATTCCTTAAAGCTTCCACCCTTCTAAATCGTAACAAAACTCTCTCGTTCCACAACACTTTAGCCTTGAAAAGTTCAAGGCCGTAAACTGCGACCTTCCTTCAAGGCCCGTCTCCGAGCCTTGCGTAGGGCGCAAGGCCGACCCTGGATTCAGGGCCGTATCCTTACAGCGAGGCCCCAGTTTAGGAACCTTTGAGGTGAAGGCCATGCGATTGCCAAATTTAAAAGTTATGTTTACAAATTGAATTTTATTGGTTTTTATTGGTTTATTTTTGTGGTACTTATTCAACGTTTTTTTTTTGAATTTAGAGATTCGTTATTTTATAAAGTAAAAGTTTTTTTAGCCGTTTTTGATTGTGTGTTGAGATTTTACGTGAAAGCGCACATATTGAGGAAGGAATTGAAAACAAAACAATTATGTAAACAAAACAAAATACTTTTTAGATTTCATAATGTGTTAATTTTATAAACGGTAATTTAAATGCATAAACCTGGTTTTGACTATGTTTTAAATTATTTGATTGCGTGTTAAATAAAACAAAAAGTTGACGGATTAGCTATTACTTTTACAATGATTAAGTTAGTGCGGATAAAATTTATTTTATGCGAATACAAATATGTGAAAACTTATGGGAGATTGTCAATCTTTCACGCAATGTGGATGATTTCAATGTATAATTTATATGATTATTACGAGATATTATTATTATTTTTTTTTTTTATAAGTGACTAAACCCGCGTTTGACCTCAATCTCACCTGATGGTAAGTGACGATGAGGTCGAAGATGAAAGCACACGGGTTTAGGAAGGAACTGGCTCTTTATACAATATTGCCGGAACACATTACCGCCGGAGCGGTAACATTTGGCGGCAGACTTTATATATAAAGGGTGGTCGCTAGCCAGACTTTATTCTTCCGAAAAAAAATATTCTAAGATCATTCTAACCTGATACATCATTCCGCTCACCATTCAAGCGGTCGTCGCTAAGTAGGAAGTGGTTTTAATGTATAATTCAGATGTCGATGATTCCTAACGAATGGTACGACTGGTACGAGGTTTCGATATATCATTCATATTAGCTTGAATCCTAAAGATTACTTCATATGACAGATAAGGTTTTCATAGGTACTTAATACTTAAAAATGACGATGATTGCCACAGATATCAGAAAAAAATCCACAGTTTAAATACACATTCTGCTATCTTTCCTCAAACGCGGCGTGTACCTAGAAATGTGTATTCAAAGAGACTAACCATCAATTCCCGTATCTCCCGCGTAGTTTCCCGGCCACCCGTCCACTGTAACCTGACCCCTCCCTGCACTCACCGTCCAACCGGTCCACGCTCAGCAGGAAGTGTGTATGGAAGTGTGTAAGTAGTATGTATGTATACCTATGTAGCGGCGGCTGCGCCGCCGCGCCTTACAATAATGCTTAGTATTAATAAACGAGCAGTGTCGCTACAGCTCTCAAGCAAAGCAGTCGTTTCATTACCCGCCTGTTAGTACCTACTTACCATTGACGACGAGTTACTTACCTACCTACAAAAAAAATGTCGTTTGGAAATTTCGGAATTTTAACAAGCTTCGATCACGATGTGCAAATATGGGAACATTACAAGGGCAGATTGGAGCAATGGTTGATTGCCAATGACATCGGCCACGCCAGCGACCCGCAGGGCATAAAACGACGAGCTATTTTGTTGAGCGCACTCACGGAAAAAACCTTCCAACTAGCAACGAATTTGGCGTTGCCTAAAAGAATAAATAACGTGCCCTACGAAGATATTCTTGCATTATTGGACAAACATTTCACACCAACATGTGTGGGATTTGGAGAACGGTACAAATTTTACGTGGCGGTACAACAAGATGGCGAATCACCATCACAATGGGCTGCGCGACTGCGTGGGCTCACCGCGCCCTGCAATTTCGGACACGTCGAGGAAGCACTACGTGACCGCTTCATCATGGGGTTGCAACCAGGACCTGAACGGGACAGGTTGTTCACACAGGACCTGCAGGAGCTCACGCTTGCGAAGGCGGTGGAGATAGCGGAGGCGACGCGCAGCGCGCGCGCCGGCGCCGCCGCCGCCGCCGCCGCGCCGCCCGCTGCCGTCGCCGCCGATGCCAACCAGCTGTACCATATGGGCAGGAATGCAAGGCACAGTGAAAATAAAGTAAAGTGCAAAGTGTGCGGCTATAAAAATCACAGTGCTAGCGAATGTCGTTTTGCTAGTTATACATGTAATAAGTGTAAAGTGAAAGGTCATCTAAGTCGAATGTGCACTAAGAAAATAAAAAAAATAGGCGTTAGTGTAGTGGATGAGAGCGAGGAGGATGATGGTAAGCTATATAATATCCGTTCGGTGCGTGGGGAACCAATGGTGGAATCTATATTAATTCGTGGGAAACCCTATCAATTCGAGATAGACAGCGGTTCTGCAGTTACCGTCATTTCAAAAAAAATGTGTGATAGACATTTTAACGATGTGCCATTGTCGACAACTAAAAAGAAATTGATTAGTTATACGGGTGAACGCATAATATGTGTAGGCTTCGTTCGGCTGCCGGTGCAGTATGCAGGTCATACGCGCGACCTTGACGTCTTTGTCGTACAGGACGGAGGGCCGCCTCTGCTAGGTCGAGATTTTTTATCGTTATTTAACCTACAGCTGACACAGACGCCTGTGCACTACTGTCAATTGAACAACGATAACGTAAACAATTTATACACAAAATACTCATCACTATTTTCAGATACACTAGGGTCATTCAATAAATATACAGTAAAATTATGTTTGAAAGAAGGGGTAAAGCCAGTATTTTTTAAAGCTAGGCCGCTCGCGTTTGCATTACGCGATAAAGTAAATAAGGAAATTGATAGGTTAGTCGATTTGGGGGTTTTAGAACCAGTCGAACATTCCGAATATGCTTCACCTATTGTACCCGTACTGAAACGTAATGGTTCATTAAGATTGTGTGCAGACTACTCTGTAAGTATTAACAAACAGTTAATAGTCGATCAATATCCTTTACCGACCGTTAAAGAGCTATTTTCAAAACTGTATGGGGGTGTTCAATATACCAAGCTCGATTTATCAATGGCATACAATCAGCTTATATTGGAAAGGGATTCGCAAAAGTTTACTTGTATAAATACTCATCGGGGTCTATTCAAATACACACGGCTAGTGTTCGGCCTGGCTAGTGCTCCCGCTATATTTCAACGCGTAATGGAAATGTTGTTAGCGGGCATAGAGGGAACCACTTGCCTATTGGACGATGTGTTGGTCACTGGAGCTAACACTGCACAGCACATGCAGCGTCTACATGAGGTACTAGGGCGCCTTCAAGACGCCGGCCTGACCTTGCAGAAAGAGAAGTGCGAGTTCTTTAAAGACGAGGTCAATTATTTAGGTTATATTATCAACCGTAACGGAATAAAAAAATCACCTGAAAAAGTTAGGGCTATTGTGAACGCACCAGTACCTAATAACCTAAACCAACTACAGTCCTTCTTAGGACTTGTTAATTATTATAGGAATTTCGTACAAGGCGCTGCCACAATATTAAGTCCCTTGTATGAGCTTTTAAAAAAAAACGTGAAATGGAAATGGGAAACAATACACGAAAAAGCATTCACAACTATAAAGAATTGCTTAGCTTCGGATAAAGTGTTAACCCATTTCAATCCGTTGTTTAAAATTATATTAACAGTCGACGCGTCACCGAAAGGCCTTAGGTGCAATATTGTCCCAAGTAGAACCCGATGGGTGTGAAAAGCCTATTGCATTTGCCTCGCGAACCCTAAATGCCGCAGAGAGTAGGTACTCGCAAATACAAAAGGAGGCGACATCAATTATATTTGGTGTTAGACGTTTCCATCAGTATCTATACGGAAGGTCGGAACCATTTGTGTTACGAACAGATCATAAACCCCTTATATCGATATTCGGTGCCCACAAAGGCATACCGGAGGTTTCGGCGAATCGTTTACAAAGATACGCCTTGTTTCTAAGTGCATACAATTTTAAAATCGAGTATATACGTAGCGCCGATAATAGCGCTGACTACCTCTCGCGAGCCAGCCTGACGGACGTGGCGGGCGACGGTGAGGCGGGGGACGCCGCCGCGCCCTGCGACCGCGCCGCGTATGTTTGCTTCGTGGTGGATGGGAGCCTGCCGGTGACTCATGCGGTGTTGCGAGATGAGACCAGTAAAGATCAGTTACTTAAAAACGTAATTAGATATATATTAAATGGGTGGCCAAGCAAACTTAATGAAATTCATATGAAACCCTATTTTTTATGTAGAAACCAGCTTTCATATGAAAATGGCTGTATAATGCGTGGTCACAAAATTATAATTCCTAAATCATTGCAAAATAAACTCATTTTAGAACTACATCAATCCCATTTAGGCATTGTTAAAACAAAAGCCGAGGCGCGGTCCCGGGTTTGGTTCCCGGGCATCGACGCGGCGCTTGAGCGCATGATCGGCGGGTGCGCGGTGTGCTCGCGGCTGCGGCCGTCCCCGCCCCGCGCCGCCCCCTCACCCTGGCCACGCGCGCCCGCACCGTTTCACCGGGTACATATAGACTTTCTCGGGCCAATAGGTAACAGTTCTTATCTAGTAATCGTTGATTCCTATTCGAAATGGGTAGAAGTATATGATATGAAATCCTCGACTACTTCTACCTCCGTTATAGATAAATTATTTGACTACATGGCAAGGTTCGGGACGCCCAATACTTTGGTTAGCGATAATGGCACAGCGTTTTGTTCTATGGAATTTGAAAAATTTTGCGAGTCCAACGGTATTTTGCATATGACATCGCCTGCTTACCACCCAGCTAGCAATGGGCAAGCAGAGAGTTTCGTAAAAATTGTTAAAAAAGGAATAAAAAGTTGCTTAATGTCAAATTTAAATATTAAAGACAGCAGAAGGAATTTATTAAAGTATTTATTCGACTATCGAAATTCTATACATTCCACCACTGGTGTTTCACCATCACAGCTTGTATTTGGACGTAAGATGAGATCGCGTTTAGATCTATTGAGCCATCCCCTTGCGCTTTCATCCACTGTACATAGCGAATCTGATCAGTGTTCACAGCATAACAGTAAGGAACCAAGACGTTTGTTGCCTGAGACACTAGTGCTTTATAAGAAATATTTTAACAATAAACAATTCACATGGAAAAAAGGTATAATAAAAAAAAGAGTAGGAAAAATGCTGTATTTAGTAGAGGACTATTTATTAAAAACTATTTGTAAAAAACACATTAACCATATTTTATTATATAAAGGGACTGATATTATACAAAATGATAGTGCGCAAAATGCCGTATTACTCCCATCACTCTCAGCGCCATCACCGCCGTTGCCGCCGTCACCACAATCTCTCACGCCGTCGCCGCCACCGCAGCTACCGCTGCCAAAGCCGTCATCGCCTGCAGTTACCGCAGCGCTTGAGGATGACGCAGCAGCCGAGCCGCTTCCCTCGCCCTCCTCGACCCCGCCGCCGCAGCAAGCACAACTCCCCATGGAGGCGGATGAGGACGGTGGACCATGTGAGCAGGATGAGGACGAGTTCTATGATGCCGCCGCCCCCAGCGAACATAAGGAGCCAGGGAGATCAAACAGGCAAATGCGCAATCGTCCCCGAATTGATTATAGGAAGTATTTTTAGACTGTTAAAAATAGGGGGAGGAACTAGTATGTATGTATACCTATGTAGCGGCGGCTGCGCCGCCGCGCCTTACAATAATGCTTAGTATTAATAAACGAGCAGTGTCGCTACAGCTCTCAAGCAAAGCAGTCGTTTCATTACCCGCCTGTTAGTACCTACTTACCAGTCCCGGAAGAACATGTAGCCCACGATGGAGAACATGTAGCCCAGCACTAGCGCCAGCACGGCCGTCAGCAGGATGGACCGGCCGTTCCTAGTGACTGATCGCATCACGTTCAGCAGGGTCTCTTCGCGATACACGATGTCCAGAAGCTGTGGGGAGAAAGGGACGTAGTTAAACATTTATGGGCTTGCTATGCGGACACTTTTATATCCAAGATCAACACATAATTATTGACGACCACTTTGGCGATGGTGTAAACCTGTCTGCCTCGGAGTGGTTGCGGGTTCGATTCCCGCACGGAACAAGAAAAAATAAATTCTGTGTCTAGGTATATATATATGTTTATTTATATTTTAGGTCCCCCCTCTAGTTCGCTACATGGTATCCCATATTACAAGCTTTGCTTAGTTTGGGGCTATGTAGTGGGAGTGCTTTGTTCGGGGATTTTATTTATTTATTTATAATTTGTTAGCGACTACACCCGAACCTGGCTGATCGAACGCGTTTCATAATCGGGCTTGCGGGCACTCAGGCGCTCTTTTAAGTATGACACTTCATTACGTCATACGTCAATAGACCTTTAGAATACAGTCCATTCGTTCCATTAGGTCCCCATATTATATGCTATTGTAAAGTGCTATAAATATCTTAAAAAGCTCTCCTAAAAATTGGTATGTACCTACTGTACAGAGAATATGCTCAAAAGGGATTTGGCAAAATTTTAAACTAGTCAGCCGAAGATAGACATCACGAAATCAAAAACTCATTCATCGGTCAATTTACATGCTTTTAAAGTACTGTTTCGAGATATATTCTAGATTAACCTAGATTCACCTTTCAAAAATGCAAAGATAATGTACAACAAAAGTTACAAAAATTATATAAAATATCTGAACAAATGGACGATAGAAGTCCGTGTCTGTAAACTGTGATTATTTTATTAGTTGTATCTTTACCCACTACTTTAAATGTTTAGTTGGAAAACATGGTCGACGGTGGTTGCAATGCAATTGCTCATCTCGGGATCCTGCTATTTTGAAGCAAAACGCTTCTCTAGAATGAAAAAAAATATCTGACGGACAACCCGCGTCATTTTTTATTATTTTACTTTTAATCTTTCAAATGTAATTCTTACATCTGCCGTAAGGTTGATTTGCGCTCATAAACTCTTTATTTACAAAATGTAGATCGCACACAAACCTTACGGTACGTCCCAGAACATTACTCACTTATTCTACATAAGGAAGGATTTGATTGAAACGACCGATGATAAATCTAAATATGGAAAAATAATGAAACGATGTAGACTAATAAGAGAGAGTATGGTTTTAAATTAAATATCATAATAATATAAACTACTAATTTAAACTTCAGTGCTTTACTGGGGCTATTTCTGTTCAATCATATAACAATAATGTAATTTCCTTTTATCTCCCAGTGTAAGTACTTACATGTGTTATTATTGCATGCTGTATTACAGTGAGATATGTGATCTATATAATATAATGTTTACCATATCTGACGCAATAAAATGATTTGATTTGATGATTGCAAGTAAGCGCTATGATTATTGGTGACTAACATCTTGTGTACTCAAGCGAGAATGAGGTCGCAAATGACAGCATATGGTTCGTAACTTCAACTACTTAGTTGAGGTTTATATTAAATTGTTGCATTTGCAACGTGGAATGCTTTCATAAGAAATACGTTGTAGGTTCATTCGAAAGTTTTACAGTGTCGATCATATTTCATTTTTAGGCTCGCTGCATACCGTTTAATTTTTTGCTAGCCTAATAACCACAAAACTTTGGCATTGTTCAACTCTTTTGCTGTTCAAAAAAATGCACGAGGCCTTGTAGTCGTGGCTGCGTGGGCCCAACGCTCAAGATACAGGCCTCTCAAAGTAAGGGCCCTATTTCCTGATTGGTCCACATCGGTATAGAGACTGTAGCATTAATAAAAGAAAATAGAGGCGACGAAAACGTTTTGAATTTTAAAAACTAATACATTACGACGCAACACAAAGACGCAACGAACACCATTTTCACAAACGCCGTTTGAACGCTTTGTAGCGACATCTAGCGACGCGCCATAGAACGACGACGACACGACGAAATTCCTACATCGCGCTATTAAAGTTTATATAGCGACTAACCATATATACGACATCCCGACATCAACTGTCGGGCCGTGGGCCGCGGCCTGCCATCCCTTTTCGTAGGAACTAACATCCGTTCCTACAGCTGTTTGAATATTAACATCTTTGGTGTCGACAACAACGATGTCGGAACGGATGTTGTTTGCGAAACAACGCTGTATGTATATTGATGCCGAAAAATACAGTTTACTTACAGCGCCACCTTAAACACAATAAATCTACAGAAACTTTAAAATCACTT
Organism: Stenoptilia bipunctidactyla; assembly: GCA_944452665.1. Taxonomy (NCBI): domain Eukaryota; kingdom Metazoa; phylum Arthropoda; class Insecta; order Lepidoptera; family Pterophoridae; genus Stenoptilia; species Stenoptilia bipunctidactyla. The sequence goes on from CALYBW010000058.1 coordinate 1,112,818, forward strand.
ACCAAAACAGAGAAGAAGAATGGATGGCACAGTAGCCCCAGGCAGCAAAATCCCAGATAGGCCACGTGGTATATAAGTAGGCGGTCCGCCAAAACATGGCGCGCCGCGAGCGAGAGAGTCCCTCGGTTGCCCATTATGCTCACTAGGTGGATACCTTTCACCACGATCTGAGGGAGACAGAATGATATTAGTTTTAAAAAGTTTCCACAGTTGATAATCCTAAATAAAATATAAAATTCTCGTGTCACAGTTTTCGTTGCTATACTACTCCAAAACGGCTTGACCGATTTTGATGATTTTTTTTTTGTGCTTATCCGGTTATCTATGAGAATCGGCCAACATCTATTTTTTTTTTTCTATATGGCAAAACAACGTTTGCCAAGTCAGCTAGTCCTAAATAAAACCTTTTTCTCAAAAAGCTCAAAAAGTGGTGTATTGCAGGGACGTACAGCGTTCGGGGTGTGGGCTATTACACACTCGTGCTTTTTCTTTACCTTTTCCGAACTCGTGCGTTCTCTTTCTCAACTGTCAAAATAATGTCTATTAAAAAGGAAAAACCAACCACGAAGTCTTTACTAAAAAAAAAATTCATAGAAGTTTTTATGATTCATGCAAAAAAATATTTATGAAAAGAAGCTACTAATTTGTTTCTATATCAGATTTAATGATTTGATTCAATGAGTTAGGTTAGGTTTCATTTAATTTTATCTCATTAAATTTCATGTCAATACAAAAAATCTACTGGAGACTTGGCTGTATGGGCATAGTTCCCTTTGCCTACCCAGAATGGGTAAAAAAAATCTCTGTTTATATTCTTTTACGGCTGGAGCCATTTAGTATACTTTATTAAATTGCTTAATTTTTTCGCAACTGTATTAAAAATAGTTGTTTATTACACGTGCGGAACCGTCATTGCAACTTGTTCCGACTGTTGAACCTCACCTTCGGCTGCGCCTCGGCTCGGGTAGATCATTCGGGTAGACTTTGTCGGAACTCTTTGCAATGACAGGCTTACCGCACTCGTAATGAAATATACTATTTTTAACCGGATTTATCGCCTTACAGACCCTTTGCTCGGGACTACAGCGGTGTCAGTAAATACAACGAGACGTCGCGTCACACAGTGGTTCACCTCCATACAAATGATTGGATATAGCAGACGAAACGAAAAATGTTTCCGAAATATCTTCCAAGGGGCACGTTTGGGGCACCAAGCGTCAAAAAAAACTGTATTTGGTGCTTCTATTTCAGATTTGACCGTTCGTTAAAACAAAACAATTTTCCCAAGTAGCCCTTTACTGAAAAGTTACAATAGCATTCTAAAATAAATAGTGCTTAAATATAAATAATCAATTCTTTTAGCCGCTATTTCCGAACATTTGTACTTTGTTTACTTGTAGGCGAACCACTGCGCGTCGTCGAGTTGTCTAAAGTAGATATATATAAATTTCGAGTCGAATAAATGAGTCGTAACTTAATCGAGTGATGATTTTTGCTTCATTTATTTACATTATCATTTCGTAACGGTAGTAGACACAAGAAGACATTTGTCTTGTTTTAAGGCCATTATACTACATACACACATAACTTCACGCCTGTATCCCTTATGGGGTAGGCAGAACACCAGAGGTTATAAGATCATCTGATGTCACGTTTGACAAATGAGGTATTATAACGATGGAGAGAGGCTATTGCAGTGATAGGGGGTCAGCCTATCGCCTACAAAAATGCCAATTAAACCTCTGTACCTTAACTAATTTTTACAGTATGCCCGGGAAGAGAAGCAGCTGGTACATCTATGTTTTTCTTTCGCTTTCAGTCCGGCACGGAAGGAGCCATTATACTATACTGCTTATACTAAGTATGACTGAAAAAGAGTGCCAAGAGTTTTTTCTGCCGGTTGTTTTCGTCTCTTGGTCTACTGCAATATCTTATTTAACAACTATCAACACCTTGTTAAAGCCGACAAAATTGTGACGTCATTAAGAAGCCATTCTTATGGTGAATAAAGCTTAAATAAAACTACTTTTTAACCGGATTAATCGCGTATCAATATATATAAAACTGTTCCGTTACTGACTGAGTGACTGAGGTACTGAGTGACTGACAGACAACGTACAGCCGTTACTACTGGGCGTAGAGAGCTGAAATTTGGAACATACATTCTTTAGGGGATGTAGGGGTGCACTAAGGAAGGAATTCCCGAAATTCCCACGGGAACGGGAACTATTGGACATTTTAGATTGTATGAAAAATCTTACTCCTTGAGTGTACGGATACGATACTTGGCATAAAGGGTTTTAAAATAGCGACTGGTTGTTTTATGAAAGGAATTCCCGAAATTCCCACGGGAACGGGAAATATATGATGTTTTAGTTTGAATGAAAAAGCCTAATTCCTGGAGTGCACGGATGTGATAATTGCTATAAAGGTTCCTTAATAAATGTCTGTTTGTATTATGGAAGGAATTCCCGAAATTCCCACGGGAACGGAAAATATAGGACTTTTGAGTTTATGCGTGTACGAAGTCGCGGGCAAACGCTCGTAATTTATATTTTACATTTTAGCTCGACGTTTCGGTGTCTTTGCAGACCCCGTGGTTATTTTTTTTTTTATTTTTTTTTATTTAATTATGAATCGTGAAAACTTAAGACTATGTGAATAAAGCTGTTTGAAAAATAAATTTTGTTCGAAAATAATACTTTTTGAAAGTTTTTTAATTGGAATATTAGTGTACGATGCTTGCATCATACAGTCACGTTGTCAGCTGCTTCCGCCGACGAGCGATTTATTAGCTATTAATTTAGTTAGTACTGTAACGTAATGATACAACCGAGTATAGTTGACAACTGTTTTATTCATAAAAAGGACTACCCTCAACACCTTCCCCTTTAATAGTAAACCATTATACTAATTATAATTAAACTTAAAATAGGTATACATAAAGATAACTACTAAGTACTCAGCGTTTAGCTTTACTACGAGTAGTAGGAGGTGAGTAAGGCGACGGCACCACGGTTATATCCTGCGTTCCCGGTTCGTACAGTGAGGAGTCTTCCTCCCTCCTAATTCCACTATCATCATCACCATTACTCATCTCGTACTCCCCACTGGACTCATCATTTGACGTAACGATGGCATTATGCTCAGGTGTGCTTTTGATTAAGTGTCGACGATTCCGGCGATAAACACCTTTTATATTTTTTAAAATATATGAACGCGGCGTATTCGCTTTTCCAATGACCTTACCTCGAATTCTTTGATTATTATGTTCAATCATAATGACGTCATCGCCGACACTTAACTCAGGCAGTTTCTTAGAATGCTGATCATAATATTTTTTACTTTTTATTTGCTTTTCTATCAAAATTTTATGTTGTAATGGTACATTACACGAGTTTTGCTTTAACAAATCAGGATGTACAGGTAGTCTACAATTTAATCTACGGCCCATAAGTAGCTGTGCGGGAGAATTCAAATTTTCTCGCGGAGTGTTTCTATAGCTGAGCAAATTTAAATAGAAATCAGTCCTACTATCTATTGACTTACGTAATAATTTTTTAATAGTCTGTACTGATCTTTCACTTTTACCATTTGACTGGGCGTAATATGGGGATGAAGTTATGTGTTTAAAGCCCCAATCACTAGCGAATAGTTTGAAATTCCGGCACGAATATTGCGGACCATTGTCACTAAAAACTGTAGCCGGGATTCCATATCGCGCAAAGTTTTCTTTCATTATTTTTATGATTGAAGTTGATGATGTGTCCTTTAAATATGCTACTTCAATGAATCCTGAATAATAATCAACTAAAATCAAATATTTTTTTTTACCATATTCAAATATGTCAGTACCTATTTTGTTCCATGGTAAGTTAGGAATAGGTACCGGAATCATTGGTTCTTTAGTAGGCTTATTTGAATTCTCCTGACACACTTTACATTTTTTGACATATAATTCAATCTCATTTGAAATACCGGGCCAAAACAAAACTTCACGAGCGCGTCTTTTACAGCGGTCGATTCCTAAGTGCCCGTCATGAATTATTTTTAACATTTCTGTTTTCAATGAATTAGGTATTAAAACCTGTTTATCTTTAAAAATTACTCCGTCAACACAATACAACTCGTCTCTAATAGACCAAAAATATTTTAAATCACTATCTACATTATATTTGTGTGTGGGCCAACCCTTATTAATATATTCTATCAAGCGTTTTAACATTACATCCTTTGAAGTTTCTTTTTTAACTAAGGTCAATTTATTTTGAGAAATCGGTACGTTGCTTATTACCATTATAAGTTGATTTTTTATGACCGTACTAATATTATCATCATACAAGTCTGGTAAAGGCGCACGTGACAGAGTATCAGGTATATACATGTATTTTCCTGGTTTATAGATAATTGACAAATCGTAACCCTGTAATTTCAACAACATTCGTTGTAACCGCGCTGGGACTGAATTAAGTGGTTTCTTAAAGATGCTTTCAAGTGGTTTGTGATCGGTTTCTATAACTATATTCTTTTTACCATAAATGTATTGGTGGAATTTTTCACATGCAAAAACAATAGCTAACAATTCTTTTTCAATTTGTGCATATCTCTGTTGCGTGGAGGTGAGTGTGCGCGACGCGTACTCGACCGGGCGCCCGCGCTGCATCAGCACTGCGCCGAGGGCGACGCTGCTGGCGTCTACGGATAATACTACGTCACTACTAACGTCATATAATGACAGCACTGGAGCCTCGCTTATAAGTTGCTTTAATTTATCAAAAGCAGTTTTATGCCCCATTTCCCAACACCACGTCACATCTTTCTTTAGTAATCTAGTTAACGGAAATGACTGTTCTGAGTAGTTTGGTATAAATTTTGATAAGTAGTTAACGGCACCTAAGAACCTTTCTAAACTTTTTTTATCCGTTGGTTGTGGCATATTTATTACAGCCCTAACTTTTTCAGTGTCAATTTTCATTCCATCTTTATTGAAAATATGACCTAAATATGTCACTTCATCTACACCTATACGACACTTTTCCTTATTGAATTTTAAATTAATTTCTCTAGCTCTTTTGAAAAGCTCATTGAGTCTTCTATCGTGTTCCTGTCTAGTGGACCCCCAGCAAATTATATCATCAATAAATGAGTCTACCCCTTCTAGACCTTCCAGCAATTGCTTTATTTTTGCATGAAAAACTTCAGGAGCACAGTTTAAGCCGAATGGTAACCTTAAATATTGATATCGCCCGAATGGCGTGTTAAACGTACATACATCCGCACTTTCACTATCTAATTTAACTGACCAAAAACCAGAATTGGCGTCTAACACTGAGAAGTATTTAGCCCCAGTCATCTTGGTGGCTAACTCGTTAACCGTCGGTAACTGAAAATGTGCACGTTTAACCGCTTTATTAAGAGGCCTCGGATCTAAGCACACACGTAATTTACCATTTTTCTTAGCGACCACTACCAGCGAATTAACCCATGGTGTCGGATGACTCACCTTTCTTATAACACCTAACTCCGTCATCCTATTCAGTTCATCCATAAGCTGATCACGGAGCCCCAACGGTACTTTCCGCGGAGCGCATACCACCGGCATCACATTTTTATCTACTGTTATATGATACTCTCCGGGCAGGCAACCAAGACCCGTAAATAAATCCGCATTATCTGATAAATTTACATTATGAATTCTTTTTATCAAACCTAATAATAAGCAAGCCTGTAAGCCGAGAACACTTTGACAATCAATATCGGCTATTGCAAACTTTAAGTCATATTGTTTATTTTTATACCACCACTTTAAATTACTAAAACCTTTAATAGGTATAAAATCGCCGCTGTATGATTGCAGTTTAAGTTTATGATTAGAAATAATCCTGTCACAATTATAATCTAATTCCAGGAAACGCTTATATGAAATGACGTTAATATCTGCACCGGAATCTAATTTAAATTTTTCAAAGCCGTGTTCTCCGCGAAGTTCCTCAAACCAGTCCTGTGTCGTAGAATTCATTTGAGGAACACCAGACAAAACTGATACATAAAATGACTTACAATCGTCTTCCTCGTCTAGATTTTCCTCCTCACGAAATCCGACTTCATATATTTTTTTTACACTTTTCTTTACCTTACACATTCTAGCAAAATGGCCATAGTTTTGACACACATAACATTGAACGGAAGTGGCCGGGCAATCACCATATTCACTACACTGAGTTCCACATTTGGGACATGAGCCCCTCGATGCTGGCGGGACGGGTGCCGCGCGAAGCTCAGCCGTCCCCGGCTGGCGGCCGCGCCGGCCCAGGCCGCCGCGCGCCGCGCTGGCCGCCGCCGCCTCCGCCGCCGCGCCGCACGCCCACAGCATCCACTTGTACCGACCCGGGGCCCCCGCCACGGGTATCTAACAAGCGACTGCTATCAATCGATATTTCGTCTACTTGACATATTTTTATACATTTTTCTAATGTTAAATCTTCCGTTCTCAATAAACGATCACGAACGACTGTGCTCTTTATGCCACATATAATACGGTCGCGAATCAATTCCTCTTCTAAGGATTTAAACTCACATGTTTTACTGAGTAATTTTAATGTAGTAACATACTGATTTATAGATTCGCCAACTTCCTGATTTCTCGAGAAAAAATTATACCTCGCCAATGTTATATTCGGTTTAACGCCGAAATATTCATCAAATTTTTTCAATAAGGCGGTTACGTCATCTTTTTCTTTATCATTTGAAAAAGTAAATGTCTCGTAGACATCGAAGCCCTCTGGTCCAATCAAATTGATAAGTAAGCTAGCTTGCACATCGCCTTCTTCTTTATGCACCCCCGATGCTTTTAAGAATAAATTGAATTGCGTTTTCCAACGCTTCCACGCGTCAGCCCGGCTGACGGAGCTGCCCTCCAGACTCAGTTCCTGCGGTGGCCGTGCGTGTTCCATTATGTAATCACTACAAATTAATGTTCTACACCACTTTTCTTGCAAATATTCGCAATATACAAGTATTAACACTAACAAACGTTTGTTAAAATCCAAATCTCACCGCTGTCACCATGTAACGTAATGATACAACCGAGTATAGTTGACAACTGTTTTATTCATAAAAAGGACTACCCTCAACAAGTACTTGTTACTGTCAACATTCGGCGTGTACTGATAACCATTACAACCATTTTACCATCTTAGACTAGTTTTGTGTAATAAACCGTATCGGTGTGCTTAAAACTATAACCGGCGCGGCGAAACTTGATCCCTATGACACTGACAGTAATTTTTACAACATAACCTTGTAGTGCCGTTACCGTTACATTAGAATCGTATTGGAGGCGTCTAAAAATGTCATTTATTTATTTTACGTACCTTTATTCTAATACAATGAATACATATAATACAATTTATTTATTTATTTAATGAAAAATGATTTATTTCCACAAACATACAACATACAGAAAAAAAAAAACATTTATTTTGGAAACTGGACAAGACTCGGCGTAGTGCTGACAAGTGAAAAAAAAAACAGCTGACAGCGCTGGTTTTCATTCTTATATAGGAAATAGAAAAAATAATAATTTTGACATAGAACAATACAGTTGACTCTATACATTATACATAAAATAAAACAACAAAAAAAAAACAAACAAGATCAGGAAGGAATGGTTCATGGTACTTAATATCTACATTTTACATACATACATATACATAAATACATACAAATACTATACATACACACACACAAATTATTACATATTAATAGAGTACATACTTACATTTATTATATATTGTTAAGCTATGTCTTCACTCACGCAACTGCCTGTCTATGAGAATAGATTTATATTTCGATTTGAAAGTATGGATAGATATTCCATTGGAACTATAACAATTCATAACATTTACAAGAAATTATCTCAATCACACTTTACGTTTACGTTCTGCAAAATAAATACCCTACGAAGTAACTTTTTAAGAAATTACTGTCAGTGTCATAGGGATCAAGGTTCGCCGCGCCGGGTATAGTTGTCTTATTTACGAGGCAGAAGTAAATACTGTGTGCGGTCAGAGCAGACTGTACAATCAATCAATATATATAAAACTGTTCCGTTACTGACTGAGTGACTGACAGACAACGTACAGCCGTAACTACTGGACGTAGAGAACTGAAATTTGGAACATACATTTTTTAGGGGATGTAGGGGTGCACTAAGGAAGGAATTCCCGAAATTCCCACGGGAACTGGAAATATAGGACTTTTTAGTTTGTATGAAAAATCTTATTCCTTGAGTGCACCGATGTGAAACTTGGTGTAAAGGTTTTTCAATGAGTGTCTGGTTGTGTTATGAAAGGAATTCCCGAAATTCCCACGGGAAGGGGTTGGACTTTTTAGTTTGTATGAAAAATCTTATTCCTTGAATTTACGGATGTGATACTTGGCATAAAGGTTCTTCAGAGAGTGACTGTTTGTGCTACGAAAAAAAATCCCAAAATTCCCACGGGCACGGAAAATATATGATTTTTAGTTTGTATGAAAAAAACTTATTCCTTGAATGCATGGGTGTGATACTTGGTATAAAGGTTCTTTCAGTGGGTGTCTGGTTGTATAGTATCTGAAATTTCCACGAGAAGGGTAGTTAAGCGCATACGAAGTTGCGGGATAAAGCTAGTTAGTAAGATTTTTTTTTTTAATTTTAGGTGTACATAGTTTTACGTAAACACATACTATTTATGTATCTATATATTAACATTTTAAATATAAATCAATATCTATCTAAACAATATTTAAATAATTTAAACCGTGAAAGTATCTGATATGCTTTATATACTTTATATTTATATCTTTATTGGATATTATATTTAAATTATATCTTTATACATTCAGAGCTTTGAATTTCTTAATTTAGAATATTGTTTCTCTTTTTTTTTTCTAACAGAACTATTTAATTTTCATTTCTGTACACTTTTTGGAATTCCTTTGAAGTTTTTTGTTTGTTTTTGTATTTATTGCACTACTTCTGATTGAGTACTATCTAGTCAAGATCTCGGGAGCGGGAAATAACTTTTTAAAAACTAATTTAAATTTAAAAACTACTTTATTGAGACGTGTAGTCAGAGGCTTATGTCTAACACGAATGGATCTAATATTAGGTTTTACAATGAAGCTTAAAACTAGTGCTTATCTCTAAACTCGCAACGCACCGGACGTCAGCGTCTGGACGGCAGACGCTGCGTTAGCATTTTCATGAGAAACAGTAATAACGCGTCCCGGTGGCCGTTGCATAACTCCTCCCTCATCAAGCGCGAAATTATCGGGTTCCACTGAGATTTCGATCGGGTTCCGATGATTTCGCCCTTTAAGTATATATCTAATACATGAGTAAAATACTATGCTTAACACTAGTACATACAAGAAAAGGGTAGGTGCACTGACACTTTTTGTATCGATAATATTATAATCGATATTATCACTTTCACTGTTTTCACTACCACTATTTAAGATCCATGAGAAACGTCGTAATTCTTCCAAGTTCATGCTTTTGATGTTGATTGGTTGTTGGAGGCTGAAGTTCTGGTAATTAAGATCAGGTAAGGTAATAATAGGTGTAACTCTGAACTGGATACTTTCAGCAAATGAGCGCTGGTAGTTTAGCTTCACACCGTGCAGGAATAGGGAACAGTTTTCCGTTGTAGACACCATGTAAGTACCATGTAGAGATTCTTTGGTTTCATCATGGCCGCAGGTCTCAGTAATTAGTATAGGGTTCTGAGAGAATACAATCCAGGTTCCAAGACTGATTCGCTGGATCTTGACATCCTCGATGTCGACAGGGAATGCTACGCATCTGCTTGTATCTGGCTGGAACTCCAGGAGCTGCTGCACGCAACTAGGTGGCTGGAACTGTACCACGTGGTCGTCGGTACACAGGACGTTGTCTGCATCGATTCGGTCGCAAGGCTTACGAACTGGCAGGTATTTAACATTTTTCACCAAGAGGTAGGGGAATTCAGGGAGAAGAACTATAGTTTTATTAATCGCGTTTTTATATATCGGAAGAGAATAGATTTTGAAATAATTAAACACGGTTTTCTCGACAAGTGGTATTTCCAAAATAAACGTTATCTGGTTTTCCTTTACAAAGGATTTAACTGTAATACTCTTTTCAAATTTAAATAAGTTTTCCTCCTTAACTTCATACATTAAATTATAATTTTGACTAATTTCCTTTAAATAGTTTAACATTTCACTAGAGTTAACAATAGACTGATGAAGTACAGATACTTTGGTGAAGGCTAAGGCAGTTTCTATTTCATTGAGGTTAGTGTAAATAGTTCTAAAAGTGTTCATAAATATTTCAAAAATTTTAAATGTATGGATCAGATATAGATATTTGTTTTCTGCATTTGCACTAGATTTTATAAGCTGTTCGATATATCTTAGGCGTCTGTCGATGATAAGGCTGTTGTTATTTAATGTCTCCGTACTGTTCACAAAACCATCCAACATTTTCGTTACCAATGTCATTTTATTTTCTAATTTAACCGTATTAGTGCCAATTTTAGATAAAACAGTATCATAATGAATCGCGTCTTCGTGATCTAGGTTACCAGTAATTGCTTTGATAAATGAGCCAAGAGGATTAAACAAACTACGTCTCGATCTCTGCATAGGAACTAGCTGCCTTAACTTGAAAATAGTAATATTATTTAAATACTCGACTTGCAATTGCACATCTGTAAGCTCTTGAATTTTATGCGACGTTACAATATTAATGAATTCCCTAAACTTAAGAGTGTTGCTTTCTAGGTCAGTTACTAACCCATTAAGGTCAAGTCTTTTTACTATAGTCCATCTATCTTCCTGCCTATGTGCTTGTCCAACCTTGATCGGTAGTAATCCAGGATTCTTTCCGAGGTTCTGTAGGTGTAAGGCCTTACCGTGAGCTAGAAGGCTCATTAGGGCCAAGCTCCACCTGTGGAGGGCGTTTAATATTTTTAATCGCTACATTAGTATCTCGCTTTCCTACTTGTAACGGGACTACATTTCTAACGGCTTTTCCTTTAACTATTGCTTTTCGATACCTGGGTTTATCCTTACTTTTCCTTGTGTTCACATCTTTAGAGAAAACTATGTCACCTTCTATTAAGTCTACGTTTTCGCCTAATCGCTTTTGTCTAATCTTTTCTTTATGTAGTACGATTTTGTCTGCTATATACTTATATAGATAACGTGTCCGCTTTGCATGATCTTTCATAAGCTGTTGCATGTATGATTTTTCGAATTCGCCATCAAAAATATTGCTGCTATCTGTATGACCGAAAACTATTTCGAAGGGGGTTAAACCAGTAGTTGAATGTATGGTGCTATTGTATGCCATAATTGAATAGGTCATAATAGATGCGGCATCAGTGCATTTTTGTTCGTATTTTGCTAATCTGTATATTTCTATAAGTGTAGAGTGGAAACGCTCAACGATACCTGTAGAGTTGGGGTTGTGTGGCGTGCAAATGTGTAGTTCAATTTTGTACATAGATGTTAACTCTCGCATGAGCTCGTTGTTAAATTCCGTACCAGGGTCGCAGTTTATTTTCCTAGGTACACCGTACATAGAAAAGTATTTAATTAAGGCTCGTACAACCTCTGCTGTTGATTTATTATTAATCTCTATGGTCTGTGCTAATTTACTGAATGCATCGACTATGCTTAAATAGTAGCGGTTTTCTATTGTAAATATATCTATAAAAACTTCTTGAAAAGGGGAAAGTTGAGTCTGCGTTAACTGTAAAGAGGGTTTAAGTGGTTTCCTATCATATTTCATTATTCTACACGCTTCGCAACTGTTAATGATAGCTGATATTAATTCATGCATATTATTCCAGAAATACGTTCTTTTTATTCTAAGCATGGTTTCTTTGATACCCCTATGGCATGTCTTTCCTTCATGGTATTTTAACACAATAGCCTTTTGCTCATTTTCGTCTTCAACGTACACGACTCTTTCCGTGCATTCATAGAATTCTACCATACCTTCTTTAAACAATTGTATAATGATCATGTTAAAGTCTTTTCTATGTTGCTCGTCTTCAAAGTAAATAAAATATTTAATTTTGGGTCTAATATATTCTTTTAAAAATTGCTTTATTATATCTGAATTATTTATTGGCATGAAAACTTCTAAAACCTTCTGTTTGTCCCTAGATATATCTTTAACCTGTAATTCATTTTTGAGCCATGTAAACACTAGGATTTGATTAGGTTTGGTATCAATAGCTTCATTTAAAATTGGTATGCCTTTGGTTTCTAAATCAACTGCTGAATGTATTGTTTCAGTGCTACTAGATTGTGGTGGAAGAGGATAAGAACGTTCTAAGTCAGATGCATCGCTTATAGTCAATGTTTCAGAGCTGTCAGCTATGGTTATGGTCTCTTCACTGTCTCTTTGTCGTTTAGCTAATTCCGTTATTTTGTCAGTTAGTTCCGTTACGTAGTCTTGAATTTTCTGTTCAGATTTGTCAACGTTTACCTTCGTGGATTCTTTGTCTAAGTTATCTATTGCGTTAAGTTTTATTCTAGAAAGAGCGTCAGCGTTAGTATTTTGTTTTCCGTTTTTGTAAATAATCTTAAAATCGTATTCTTGTAAGCGTAATCTCCATCGAGTTAGTTTACTATTGGGTTCTTTAAGAGAATAAAGCCAAGCAAGAGGTCTATGGTCTGTAAATATTGTAAAGGTAACACCATATAGGTACGGTCTGAAATGTTTAACAGCCCAAATTATGGCTAAAAGTTCGCGTTCGATGGTACTATATCGCATTTCAGTTTCGCTTAATGTTCTGCTAGCGTAAGCAACAGGTTTGTCGTTTCCTATACTGCCTTGGGATAAAACAGCACCTAAAGCTACTGAAGAAGCGTCAGTGGTCAAAATGTATGGTTTGGATGGGTCTGGATATTGAAGAAGGGGTGAATTTGTTAAAAGTGTCTTACATCGTTCAAATGCGTCCATGTATTCCTGATTGATTATAATTTTGTTACGTTTCTTTAGGCATGATGTCAATGGTTGGGTTATTTTAGCGAAGTCTTTTATGAAGCGTCTGTAGTATCCTATGAGTCCGAGAAAGCTCTTGATTTCTGTCACAGTTTTAGGTAAGGGGTAATTAAGTATTGCTTTAATTTTGTCGTCATTTGGTTTCAGTCCTTGGTCAGTAATTGTGTGTCCTAGGTATAAAACTTCCTTTCGGAGAAATTCGGATTTGTCTAACTGAACCTTGAGATTAGTTGCCCTGAGTCTGTCAAATACGGATCGTAAATCATTTATATGTTCTTGTAAGCTAGTACTATAGATTACCATGTCATCCATGTAGACAAGTGTGTGGTTTCCCTGTAATCCTCTCAAAATATTGTCCATGAGACGCTGAAATGTTGCCGGAGCGGTTTTTAGACCGAACGGCATCCTAAGGAACTCGTAATGTCCATCTGCGCTAAAGGCTGTCTTTTGTTGGTCGTTTTCATCGATTTCTATTTGATGAAAACCGTTTGCAAGGTCAAGAGTAGTGAAATACTTGCTTCTGCCTAGTTTGTCGAATAGGTCTGTTATGTTGGGCAATGGGTATTTGTCATCTATTGTTATGTCATTGAGTCGTCTGTAGTCAACTACCATCCTAAATTTCTTTTCACCTGATGCATCGGCCTTCTTTGGCACTAGGTGCACTGGAGCATTCCAGGGTGAATAGGATTCTTTAATAATATTGTTTTTTAAAAGTTTTTGGACTTGAGCTTTAATTTCGTCTATCTGAGCAGGGGGTTGTCTATACGGTCTAACATAAATAGGGTCTTCGTTTTTTGTTCTAATTTTATGTTTGATCTGATTTGTAAAAGTTAATGGTATTTTATCACAATAAAAGATGTCTTTGTATTCTCTACATAAGTTACTAATTAGTCGCTTTTCTTCTTCGTTCATGTGATCTAGTCTAAGTCTTGTCAAGTTTTCGTTAAGTGCGTCATCAATTTCGAGGTCTTTCATCTCTACATCTGCGCAGTTAACGTTCTGATTGTCATATTCCGTAACTTTAAATGGTTTTGTAATTGATAATTTCATAGGAACATCCGAAACATTTTGAATAACTGTTGAAGCATAACCGTTAACACAACTAACTATGGCTGATGGCATTCTAACGCCGTCACAAAATTTTGTAAAGTTGATGATAGCTTCGCCTGAGTATTGGTCTATTGGTATCTTTACTAGCTGTTCCATTCTGGGTTCTAGTTCTATAACATAATTAGTTTCATTTATTATCGGTAAGGTTGTCGATTTAGTAACAAGTTGTTGATTTTTAAGGTCTATTACGGCTTTTAGTTGTATCAAAAGGTCGTTACCAATTAGTCCGTCATATTTATGATCAACGTCATAGACATAGAACTTATGGTAATCGTTACTGTTAAATGTTGGCATTAGTGGTATTTGAATAACTTTGTCATGAGTACTTGAAGCATGGGTGCTTATAACTGTAAAAGGTTCGTGGAAGGTATATGATCTAAAATACTGTTTAGCTTTATAAGGGCTTATGAACGATCTAGTACTGCCAGTATCGATCATAAACTTTGAGTCTATTTCAGGTATATATATATAAGGTAGCTTAAGTTTTGTGTCACAATTAAGGTATACTATTTTTGGCTTTTCTTTGAGGCCTGGATGTGAAAATTTTCTACTTGTTCTTTTGGCTCCCTATCTTCGTTATCTAATTCATCGGGTTGTTCAATTATGCAGTTCTGTTCAAAATAGTCACTTATTTCTACGTCATCCGAATTTTGATAGTAATATTGTTCATCGTAATTATTATAGTTATAGTCGTAATAGTCATGGTCTAAGTCTGTTTCATTCAATCGGAATCCTTGTTGCGGTAATGCTGATTGATTTTTCGAAGGTTGAGCAGTTCTCATAGATACGTCATTATCATATTTATTCATGACCTGGTTTGGTCTGTAGCCAAATCGTTGGGGTGAATTGAACTGATGGGGTTGCATATTATTATTTTTTGTACCGAATTGTTGGGGTCCTAACTGAGGTCTATAGCCTATTTGGTTTCCAAACTGAGGTCTATAACCGAACTGCGTACCAAGTTGAGGTCTATAACCAAACTGAGGTTTATAACCGAACTGAGGGTTGTTGTTATTAGGCTTAAAGTTAAATGGGGCTTGAGAATTATTAAATCTGTAACCTAACTGGGGCTGAGGGCCATTGAATTTATATCCGAATTGGGGCTGCATGTTTTGGGGTGATTTAGCCTGATTTTGAAGTCCAAAATTAAATTTAGGTATACTAGGTAAAACCGGATGTAAACTTGAGTTACCAAATTTAAATTGTTGAAGTGTACTAGGTGTTTGAATTTTAGGCACATTATTGGACTTGTTCTTTAAATTATATTGTTCGTAGAAATTAACTTCCTCTAAAACGTATTCTAGGGCTTTTTCTAACGTGTCTGGGTTCTTAAGCCTTACTATTCTAATATAATTTTCGGTTAAATTGTAGAGAAAAACGTTTAATGCTGTTTTATTATAAATTATAATTTTTACCCTTCTAGTTTCGTCGTCGGATATTTCGTTTACTTTACAGATTAAACAAGATCGAACGGTCTGAATTCTATTGCAAAACTCTAAGTAACTTTCACCATGTTTAATTTTTAATCCTTCTAACTCTATGGCTATACACTCTTCACTCCTAGGATCACCAAAATGTTGGATAAGTAACTCCTTAAATTGCATCCACGTAATAATGTCATCGCGCTCGCTCATTAAAGCGGCAGCTTCGTCTACTAATCTACTAGTTATAGTATGCATTACGTATATATTCTGTTCCTCACTGCCATGATATTTATTAATTAAGTATTCGCACTTTCTTATAAATAAGTTTAACTGCCTTTTATCGCCATTAAAAAGAGGTATAAGTTTTAGCATTTCGTTGGGAATAACTTGAATAGTGGTTGTAGCCATTTTGAGAATATAAAATTAACTAACACACAAGTAAAAATCAAAATAAAATCTCGCAAAATAAAAAGTATAAAAAAAACACAATAAAAATCACACAAAATCAAAAATAACACAAAATAAAGTTCAGTAAAATAATAAAATCAATTTATAAAATTCAACGCTAAAAATATAGAGTTTTACGATGTTTAGAAAAACCAGATAATTATTATTATGGAAAAATTCGATTCCAAAATTTACGATTTAATATTTTAAAACAAAGTTTTTCGATTTTGAGAAAAACAGTTAAAGTTATGATGGAAAAGGTTCGATTCCAAAAATAACAAAAATTAACACTTAAAAATAAAGTTTTTCGATGTTTAGAAAAACGGTTTTAACGTTATGATGGAAGAAGTTTGATTCCAAAAATAACAAAGAAAAAGAGGTTGGGAAAGGATGGTGAAAAATTGCACTCACCAGCCAGCCGCCAGCATGCTCTCCTTGGATTTGACGAATTTATTTGGTTCGAGGATCGTTCGCTTGCACCGAACAGTCGCGTAAACGCACGTTTGTAATTGCGTTTATTTTAATACTTGCTAAGTACGATGCTTCCTTCAAACGATCCTACCGGCTGCGCCAGTCAAGATCTCGGGAGCGGGAAATAACTTTTTAAAAACTAATTTAAATTTAAAAACTACTTTATTGAGACGTGTAGTCAGAGGCTTATGTCTAACACGAATGGATCTAATATTAGGTTTTACAATGAAGCTTAAAACTAGTGCTTATCTCTAAACTCGCAACGCACCGGACGTCAGCGTCTGGACGGCAGACGCTGCGTTTGCATTTTCATGAGAAACAGTAATAACGCGTCCCGGTGGCCGTTGCATAACTATCTGTAAAGTTTAGGGAAACCTGTTATTGGCATTATTATATTGTTTAAACGTTTTGTAAAATATTGTTATGATATATGCTGTTGGTTTTCTTAATAAATAAATAGATAATAAATAGATATATGCTCACCGTCAACATAGCCAGTAAGCCGAGCGTGGGCTCCGGCCCCATGCTGAATATGAGTCTGACAATCGCGGAGGCAGCGAGGGCTCGGGCGGCGGCGGCGCGCGGCAGCCCCGCCACTAGCGCCGCGCCGCTCGCCGACACAGCGAGGGCTCGGGCGGCGGCGGCGCGCGGCAGCCCCGCCACTAGCGCCGCGCCGCTCGCCGACACAGCGAGGGCTCGGGCGGCGGCGGCGCGCGGCAGCCCCGCCACTAGCGCCGCGCCGCTCGCCGACACAGCGAGGGCTCGGGCGGCGGCGGCGCGCGGCAGCCCCGCCACTAGCGCCGCGCCGCTCGCCGACACCAGCCGCACCAGCAGCGACAGGTGCGCGCCCAGCGCTGCAGTACACACACGGTCACTGGTCACTCATCTACACGGTGTAATCTAATTGCCCTATAGAGCCAAACCACGTATGTCCTAACACATGCATGTAAATACTATGGTGAAGTCAGAATTTGAATATCACAATTTTCATTTTTTTATTTTCTATGTACGTGAAATTGCTTTTAAATAATATTGATTTAGTTTGTATGAAAGTGAAAAATTAAAAAAATCACGATATTAAAATTCTGACTTCACCAAAATATTTACTTGCATGTGTTAGTACATACATGTTTCGTCCTTATAGGGCAATTAGATTACACCCTGTATACTAATATATAAAGCTGAAGAGTTTGTTTTTTGTTTGTTTGTTTGTTTGAACGCGCTAATCTCAGAAAATACAAATGGGATTTGAAAAATTTGCATTTGATAGCCCAGCTCTTGAGGAAGGTTATAGGCTATATTTTGTCCCGAAATTCCCACGGGATCAAAAGTTACGCGGGTAAAACCGCGCGCGGTGGCTAGTTTTAGATACTGAAGGAGAGCCCTCTGTACTCAATTCAGCAGTGCGAGCACAGAACTTCATCGACTCCATACTATACGAACATTCGTAAACATACGAGTCGACAAAGTCCTGTGCTCGCACCGCTGGTCATAATTATGTAATAAAAGAAGGTACTTAATTTTTCAGCAGAATTCCCTATAAATAGGAATTCTTCAACTGTTTACTTTCGGTTAAGTTTACGTGGTAAATAATTAATATTTATTTTTTATTATATTTTTCTCTTCATGTAAGACCCCAACTTTTAACGTCCTCGAATTTCAAAAGTGACTCACCAGTCACCCTTTATAGGATACTAAGAAAGTTGTGTCTATAAAAAAAAGGACAAAAATCTGGATATAACACTAAAAAATACAAGAATACAAAAAAATGTTACAATACCAAACGATGTCGTTTATATTTATTTGTTCTGATAATCTTTCACCTACCACATCTCACACGCTTAAAAACGTGTGCCTGTGAAAAATACATACGAAACTAACTATATGTAGTTCAATTCTTTTCAAATGATTTTCGTGACAGTACAAAACTGTCAATCATAGTGATGTTGCCCTAATTAAATTGTTCGATTTTAAAATCGATTGTTTCTAAATAACGATTCAGTTGGTAAAAGAAAACTTTATAAAAACCAAAATACCTCTTCCCTGTATCCAAAACACAACTTCGCTTAAACTTAGTCACAATAATAAAATAAAATAATAAAATCTCCAGACAATCGCACCAACTACATGGTCCCAAATTAAGCATAGCTTGCGATATGGGATACCATATAGCGAACTAGGGGGGAACCTTGAATATAAATAGGTACATAAATAGATAAACACCCAGACACGGAACATTTTTTTTTCTTGTTCCGTGCGGGAATTAAACCCGCAACCACTGGCGTCTGAGGCAGATAGGTTTACCCCAACGCCAAAATGGTCGTCTAAGTCATTTAACTATGATGATTCAAATTGCAAACCTAAAAATCAATAAACCCAGGCATACTCACTGGGGTTTTCGTCTTGAAATGGGTAGAAGAATGCAACGATGACGTTCATAAGCACGGCGAAGTTAAACAATGTGTTGCTCCAGAGAGACATGTAGGACGACACCCAGAACAGAAGCGGCTGTCCTGCAAGTCATACGAATTATTAAAACCTCTCTTTGTAATTAAACAAACAGAAAAAAACTAATTCACACTAAGGTATAAGCTCACGCTTTAGTGCAAATTTAAATATGGGATCCGTAACAGCAGTGCGAGCACAGAACTTTATCGAATCGTTTGTTATCGAATGTTCGTATAGTATGGAGACGGTTTTTAATAAAAAATTGAAATCTATCCATTGCCGCAAAGCCAGCTTAAATAAATGTGTGCCTTGTTAATTTTGAATGTTTGTAAACATATTGTACTAATAAATATCTGTAAAATAAAAAATTACAGTGTTACTCAAAACTTGCAACCGACTCCATACTATACGAGCATTCGTAAACATTCGTTAATATACGATTCGATAAAGTTCTGTGATCGCACTGCAGTATTGCTAAAGACACTCCATCGATGAACGCAATATCGAATGAATTCACAACTGTTTGACTGCACGCTTAGTCAACGAACGGAATATCGAATGCACTTCAAAACGGCCAACTACGCATCGACTGTGCTTATGCGATTATTTTATTTTCAATCCGTATTCTATTTGTAAATTATTAAACATTGATAATTGGATTTCCAAAATAAAATATTTTTTTCCTTAATCAAAATTTACCTAAACGTTTGAACTTGTTTGCCTCTTTGCTTTATCTTCTAATTAACTGCAATGTATACAATAATTTTTTTCCCCTTTCTTTTTTTTTTTTCAACCGACTTCCAAAAACGGAGGAGGTTCTCAATTCGTCCGTATGTTTTTTTTTGTGCCTTTGTTACACGATATTTCGGACAATTATGAATTGATTTTGAAAATTGTTCATATGATAGAAGATATCTCATAGTTGGCCCCATTTAAATTTCATCGAAATCGGTTTAGTACCTCATTGAAAATTTCAAACTTTAAATATGTATGATTTCGGAGAATGTTTACGTTGATGATAAAACTTACAATGTATGTAAATTAGTTCAGGTAAATTTTGATTAACAAAAAAATGTTTTTATTTAAAAAATCCAACCGTCTATAAATAAGTATTGAAAAAAAAGTAATCGCATAAGCGCAGTCAATCTGTAGTTGGTCGTTTTGAAGTTCATTGATATTCCGTTCGTCGACTAAGCGCATAGTCGAACTGCAGTGCGTCGTTTTCATGTTCATTCGATATTGCGTTCATCTATGGAGTATCTTTCGCAATACCGTTACCTTAAATTTGAACAGTATTCTAAAAATATTACAAAATAAAGTGTGAACACTAAAATTGGTGCAGTTACCTCTCAACGTTCTTTGCCAGCGCATTTCGTGGAACAGCGCGTCCGCCCTTACAAAGAAGTCTGAAACTTTACTGCCCTGCAACAAAATTATCATAATTAGCCTGCTGCTTACTGAAAGAAAGAAATTATAAAATACGAGCGCATTCCCGCGACTTCGAACGCGCATAAACTAAAAAGTCCTATATTACCAGTACCTCTGGGCATTTCGGAAATTCCTTCGGCAACCAGACACCCATTGAAGAACCTTTTTACCAAGTTTCACACGATGCACTAAAGGAGGAAGATTTTTCATACAAACTAAAAAGTCCTATATTGTCCGTTCCTGTGAGAATTTCGGAAATTCCTTGCTCAGTGGACTTCTACAACCCCTAAGGAATGTATATTCCAAATTTTAGCTCTATGAGCCCAGTGGTTACGGCTGTACGTTGTCTGTCAGTCACTCAGTCACTAACGGAACAGTTTTATATATTAAGAAATATTACAAACATTTACAACTTTGACTATGCACTTAATAGTTGGATTGCACGATTACATTGGAAGAAAATCATAATGTACAGTCAGCATCAAAAGTTCATGGCCACATAAAAAAATTCAAAATAGCTATTTACCATATTGTGCCTAAATAGGGACTTATACTGACTAATATGTTTTATTATTACAACTATACATAGAATTTAGTCAATATCTATACTATACTATTTTTAATTTATATGCCATTGCCAAGTGACCTGATCGTCTCGTTCCGCCGTGTTCAGAACCCGGAGCTTGCTGTCCCGCGGGAGGTATTCACACATCTCGGGAATCGGGAACACTATCTGCTCCATGCTTCTGTCCGTACGGACGATCTGAACAAACAGATAGGAAATGGTTATATGGTAGTTTATGTCGTATTTAGAGGCGTGTTAATTAAAGATGTAGGGTACTTCTTAGTGACATGAATCTTGAAATTTGGCTAGAAACACGAAAATTGGTATGTAGTTAGAGATCATAGACAAACAATTATAATCGGAAAGGTGATTAGCGATCTGGGTACCAAATTATATTAATAAAATGTAAACGTATCAAAACTGGGCTACAACTAGTTCATAAGTCAATAATATAAGACACAAATTTCCGTAACTCAAGTTAAGTGATAGTTGTTGGGAATATCTCCTTAACGAAATCAAATTATAACGGTAACAATTTTTGTGTGTCAATTGGACAAAATTCGCGCCTGTGTCCCTTATGGGGTAGGCAGAACACCAGAGGCTGTCAAACCATCTGATGTCACGTTTGACGAATTCTGAGGCATTATAATGATGGAGAGAGACTATTGCAGTGATAGGGGGTCAGCCTATAGCCCACAAAAATGTCATTAAAACCTCCGTCCCTCAACTGACTGTTACAGTATGCCCGGGAAGAGAAGCAGCTGGCACATTCTATGTTTTTCTTTCGCTCCCAGTCCAGCATGGAAGATAGAGATAGATTTACACTGCAACTTTTTATTCCCAACTGCTTTTTGAATCATATAATTACATTTAAATGACCAGTAATCCTAGCATTCAAACGCCCTTATTAATTTTCATACGTGCATGCTCTGACCTAATAAAAGCAGTGAGAATGTTTGGCAGGTCGTCATTCTGTAGAAAATTTAAGTTTGTTAACAATTTGGCATGGTTGAGGAAAGAAAGCTATCAGTGCGCGAGATTTTATATCACACTAGCTGATAAGAGCGACCTAGTCTGTAAATTTTTGATAAATTATGTTATAAGTGTACAGTTACGTCTTATAAAATGAATACATTTCAGTTCTAATAAGGTTAAAGACGTGACTGTACAATATAGGATTGATAATTTTACTGTGATATTTTACTTTTTATTGTTCCCTTTTGTGTATATGTAGAATGAAGGGATTAATAAAAATAAAGGGTAAATAAAAATAAATTACTCTTCCATACTAAACAAAAATATTGAATGCTGTTTGTTTTCCCGGGCGTACTGTAAAAGTTTTTATGGACGATAGGCTGAACCCATCTCTGCAATAGTCTCTCTCCACCATTATGATACCTTCAAATTTGTCAAAAGTGACATCAGATGGTTTTATAACCATACAGGCGTGAAGTTATGTATACTATATGTAAAAAACTGACATAGATACCTCAATCTGGGCGGTATGGCTCCTGTAGTAATGCAAGGCGGCGGCGTTCTGTCCAGTGGGGGTAGCTCGCACGAGCGCCGCGAGCTCCTTGTTGTGACTCGCGAGCTGGTGGCACAGAATGTAGATGTTGTGGCCCACCTGGTGAGTTACATACACTCGTTATTATTACAGAAGACCTCGTGGCGGCAGGGTTACTGTGTGTATCATACGATATCGCAGGTTAAACAACGTTCGGCACGGTCGTTACTTGGATGGGTGACCGCAGATCATTTTCTAGGCTTCGGAAATTGGATCACATGACATGGTAGAATGGATTACTCGACGATTGATGTGATAACACTCTTAAATGGTTGCAAATAAGCTCTTATTTAACACCCTGCAAGGAACGTATAATACTTCCGCCTGTGCCGTAGAAGCGTGGGAACACTTGCCTCTGTCAGAGATATCCTCCTATGCAGAGAATGTTAAGTCTCCCAAATAACATGAGAAATGAGTTTGATGTATTTTCAAGTTCTTCAGCCTCAATCAAAGTTAAAATAAATAAATTTAGTATTTGTAGTTGAAACTTACTTGATTTTTGGTTTTGTTTGATATAATTTATGTTAGTAGGCACCTTATTTGTGTATTCTAATATAACCATGCTGGATTCACATCCAGTAGGTTATAATTAAGAATTGATGTTTATTTATACTGTATAGAATTAAGTTTAAATTGTTACCAGTTTTGTGAATTAAATAAAAAAATATATATATCGAAAGAGAAATAATATCTTAAAATGATCCTATCATCGAGAAGGGATCTCTCAGAATAGTCGCCACTACGAGACGCTTATGCACGGACGGTGTTAGGATCAACGCGCGTATTCATACAAAACTGCTACGGACGTAGCTACGTTCTTGCGTAGCACACGGACGTTCGGAAAGTGCTACGAGCTATGAGCGCGTGGGACTTGGCTAGCTGTACTACACGCGCGTACATCGTGCATCGATTTCAATCGAAGTTCAGTCAAATAGTAAGAGGTTAAGTATTTATTTATTTATTTATTTATTTATTTATTCATAAGGTACACCAACAGCATTACATATAATAAAATTTACAAGGAAAATTGTTCCGGTACTTTTCTTATATGTATACCTATTATAGGCGTACACAACTTTGGTAAGAAAAGGAGTAAACAATTGTAATGAGTTCCCAAATACAATGAGATTAAATTAAATAACAATCATAATTAAAAATAAGAATTAAAAATTAAACTAAGAATAAAAATTAAAAATTAAAGATTTATGAATACAACAATTTCAATAATAAGATTAAAATTAAAAATTAATAACAATAATTACAATGTGATGCAAAATAATAATAATAAAAAGAAAAAGTATTCCATTGACACGACTGTACAACATTTAACTGGCGAAATTGCGTCACTGCGAAAGTGCGTTGGCCTTTAAAAGACGAACTTCTGAGCTTTCTATTCTATACTGTCGAAGTAATGGTCATTCGAAGTTGTGTGTCGTCAAGTATTGTCGAAATTCAACTATAGAAGTTATTTGTAAAAATTTAAACTAAAGAGTTTAAGGCTGCAAACTGGACTTGGGCGGGCGGCCCATACAAACGCCTCGCGCAATGCTCAAGTTTGTATGATCCGCCTGCGCCCGCGGTCGTCCAGTTTGCAGCCTAAAGAATAAATTAATAAATGAAAATTAAGTTTAATTTAATGCAAAAAATAAGGACACAAAAAATTAGATTTAAAATGAGAAAAAGAAACAAAAGAAATTATTGTGCAAAATTGTGCGAAAGGGTTATCGATAATATTTGAAGAGCAAATCACTGATTTTCAGCTATTACCTCCTAGGAATCTGCAGCGAAGTTAAAATCAGTTTTACTCAGTCTATGTTAATATAACTCACATGCTAAGTAAATATAACTCAAATACTAAGAAAACAAAATATATTTATTTCGTAAGTATTTAAAGAACTTTATTATAGTTAAGTATATCATTGACGACCGGCTGGTGTAGCGGTAACATACATTGCCTTCTATGCCAGAGGTCTTGGGTTCGAATCCCAGCGGCGGCAGATATTTGTGTGATGAACACAGATATTAGTCGTCAAGTCATGGATGTTTATATGTTTATTTAAGTTTATTCTAATAACAAAAATATGTATTTATTCAATATGTATATGTATATATTTCTTAAGAATATCAGCTAACACAAGTTCTTTAAGAAACTTAATTTGGGCTAGATAATGTTGTGAGTGTCAGAAATATTTATTTATTTATTTATCATATTATTATCAATAAGTAGTGAAGTACGTCTCTACGCGCGTACCATACGCCCGTATTGTACGCACTGGCACGTGTGATGCAATTTCGCTAGTTAAAGTTAATTGGTGTGCTTGTACAGTCGTGTCAATGGAATACTCAGCCTCTTACTATTTGGCTAAACTTCGATTAAAATAGATGCACGTCCCACGCGCGTGGCGCGTTCCGTACGTTCGTAGCGTACGCGCGTAGCTGCCTGTGTAGCAGTTTTGTATGAATAAGCGCGTAGACATGAGTGACGCAGCGGTTGCCTTAAAGAATTTTCTGTTTAAAGTGTAAATAGACCAATCACAATGCTTGAATTCTCCGCTGCGCCTCAATAGAAACTTCATGCGCCGCTAAGCTCCGCTTGGCTTCAGTGGAAGCGCAGCCTAAGCTGTCGTAGAATGTTTTGGAAGCGCACCTCTTTCGGAGATACCCCCTGGACAGGCGGGTCGTCGTCGGCGTCGGAGTCGGCGTCCGCGGCGCCCTCTTGGTAGAACGCCGAGCACGCCACGTCCACCTGACATACAAAACAATAATGATCAATGTTACAACGGTTATAATGCAAGACACGATTATATATCTAGTGACAATTAATTTATAAAAAGAATGAGCTTCCATGCTTCTATGCTGGACTGGGAGCGAACGAAAAACATAGAATGTGCCAGCTGCTTCTCTTCCCGGGCAAACTGTAAAAGTCAGTTAAGGGACGGAGGATTTATTGCCGATCATGCGGGCGACAGGCTGACCCACTGTCACTGCTATAGTCTCTTTCCATCATAATAATACCTCCAAATTTGTCAAACGTGACATCACATGGTTTTTATAGTCTGTGGTGTTCTGCCTACCCTATTAGGGATACAGGCGTTAAGTTATGTATGTATGTATGTAATGAGCTTATTAACGTGTGATTAACGTATAATAAAGGGCAGTCGTTGTGGCACCGTGGTTACTGTGCATATCAAACGATATCGCAGGATAAGCGCGCTCGGTGCTGCCGGTTTTAGGATGGGTAACCACCGACCGTTTATTTCTCTAACGACTTCCGTGCTGCTGAGGGCAAGTAAAACAGTCGGTCCCGGGTGCTGTAGAAGCTCTTTTAGCGCCCTGAAAATTCTGACAACCATCAAACAGCATGGGCCACCTTGGTGGATTATGGCCTATACCTCCTCGTCACCCAGGGGAGAGACCCATGTCCTGCAATGGGCTCATTACAAAGAGTTGTGATGATGACGATCTTTTACCAAACACGTTGAAGGAACCGATATACTCATTCTCTGTGGGTCACGTCTGCATGCACCGCAACCACGTATATTGACACGGCAAATATGTGGCTCAAAGTAAACTAGTGTTATAGAGATCACACAGCGGAATTGGTACAATACACCCAGAATCGAGCGGCCTTCTTGATAGAACGCCGAGTACACCACGTTCAATTGAGAGAAAACATTTCTTTATACTACCTTCTAACGGTAATAAAGGGGAAAAAACTTTGTTTTAACCATATAAAGGGTGTAATCGTTTAGGCATCGTCTTAATAGAATGCAACAACACGGGATAATTGAGATAATTTATGGCACCAATGCGCAATCTATAGGATCCTGTATATGGTTTAGTTCACGCTATAATAGCATAATATAAAGTATCCTCTCTGCGTTGTTCTCCACATTCGTGTCTAAAGTCCTTAATGATATTATTGGAGGGGCATCAACGGAGGAGCGCGCGGGGCATCAACGGTGCCTGACGTGTAATAGCATTGTCCCTGTATTTAAATTTAATACGATTGCAATACTTCAGTTTAAAAGTAATTATATACATTAGTGCATTCTACGCAATTCCCTCTTTCAATTGACGTATTATAAGTGCCAAAAAGTGAAGTGATACTGTGTATAAAGTGCAAAAACTATACTTCAAAAACGCCTTTGTATAGCGTTAAACCAGTGATAGTTTAGTCAGAGCGCGCGCTGCGTCGCTGACTCATAAAAACATAACGGTGGTTTACCGGCTGAACATTGACTTGCAACCAAAAGCGATCTACTATTTCGTCCTGTCTCACAAAGTTCACTCTGGACTATCGGTAGTAGTGTTTCGCCTACGAATTGAGATATCCCGGGTTCGAGACCTGCCAAGTGCACTTTTTTTTTTTTCATTTTTTTTTTTTTTCTCTTTTTTGATTCATTAACATTGGATTTTTTTTTTTAATATTAACGTAACCACTTATCATGCCTAACACTGGAAATTGCTATGGGTGCCAACAAGCGATCAAAGATAGGTGTTACCTGAATTGTAGTGTTTGTAGACAAGTCTATGATCTGCAATGTGCAAACGTGTCAGAAAAACGATTTTACAACACTCTTACTAATGAACATAAGTTAAAGTGGAAGTGTACCTTATGTGTAGGTCGGAAACCTAACTCAGACGATACTCCAGTACGGGCAGCCTCAGACGGAGTTACAATGCGTCGCGCTCGCGAGTACTTAGCAGCTAGCCCGTCCGATCAAATGGAGGTTTCTATATTGGATACGACTGTAAATAACACCGTCCACGAAACCACTTCTGAAGGTATGAGTGCCATGTTAACGGAGATGCGCTTATTCAGGGAGGAGTTAGCAACCATACGACTTTTGCTAACAGCCCTCAATGATAACGTTCATAAGCTTACACTGAGGATCGATGACTGTGAAACTCGTGTGAGCTATATGGATGAGCGGGTAACGGCCTTGGAACAACGCAGTATTGGCAAATCCGCAGAAACTGACGTCTTGCACCTTACCACGACTGTAGAAAACCTTAAGGCTGAACTAAATGATAGAGATCAAGAATTGCTACAAAACGACATAGAAATATCCTGCGTTAATGAGCAAAGAGGAGAAAGCTTGCCGCATGTCATAATGACTCTATCAAACAAACTTGGCGTTACTCTCAGTGACAGTGACATTGTCAGTGCCATGCGAGTGGGTCGCCCTCCGGAGGAGACCGCGCCAACGGCGTCGCCTGCGCGGCCGCGCCTTATAGTGGTGCGGCTCGCGCGGCGCGCGCTGCGCGACCAGCTGCTGCAGGCGGCCCGCGTGCGCCGCGCCGCCACCACGGAGGGCGCGGGCGTGCCGGGGGGCGGCTCAACTGGCGCTACGTGTGGTCGCGCGACGGTCGCACCTACGCGCGCCAGCACCAGGGGCCTGACGCGCCGCGCCATCGCCTGCGCACTGAAGCCGATGTGAGTCGTGTTTTTGGGCCTGAGCCAGTTTGTGCAAATAAATAGATTGTTAAAGAGACTCTTAAAATCAGTTTTACTTTTAAAATTGCATGCCTTAGTTTATTTCAATAATTGTTTCGTATCAATTTTCACCTTTTCATTGTATTATATTTTTAATTATATGATTGAGGTTTATCAGTGCTACTTGAATAGAATATTGATTTTTAATGTACTCTCACTATATAATATCTTATATACTTATTTTTTTAATAATGTAGACATGTATGATCCCAAACTCAACTATACTCATATGTGCATTGTACAGCATTACATTCTAAATAATTTATTTAATTGTTTTTATTTTACTTTTAATCATATTATAATTATTATTTACTTTTTATTTACTTTTTTAATGATCTTAATGTCATTTTACGTTAAGTATATGAACCGACTTTCTCGAAATAATCAACTCATTTACTATTTTATTATATGTTGTAAAATATATCACATTAATCTGGGTGCTTTTCTTTACATTTTTCCAAATTTTTTCCTATATCGTAAATTTCCAACCACGAACGCTAATTATAGTATATTTAAAAATATATTGTTAGAACTGCTTTATTTAAATTATACTACTGTCTGCTGCTTTTCAATCAACTTATTCTTTACTATTCTTTATTGCTTTTTACTTAATTCACTGTCTTGTACTATTATGATTTTTATATGTAATGAAATATGGTCCTGTCTTATTGATGCTTTTATACTAAACTCTTATTTTGATAAATTATGTAAATTATTTTCTTTGGTGTGTTATAGCGGTGCAAAAGGTATAGTTTTTGAACAAAATGAAGTTTCCAAGCTTTTCTATCTGTATTTTACGCACCTTTGTTTCTTTTGCATTTATATTAATAAATTTTGCTATAATTCTAATTATTTTTATACATTATATTTAAACAAACACTCGAATTTATTAATATTATTTGATTATTTATCATCAAAGAACCTGCACGTTTATAATCTATTATTTTTAGATGTTATATTTTATTTATTATATTATACCTTTACTTACAATAACATGATCAATGGCTCCTACTACTAAATTCATTAAATTAGGATTATACAATGCAGGTTCCTTAAATACAGGACATGATGATTTTCTTGTGGCGGTGGATAGCTGTAACGCCGACATAATCGCCATTAACGAGACATGGCTGGGTGCGGGGCAGGAGGCGTGCGCGCCCGCGCCGCCGGGCTACAGCCTGCGCTGCATGCCTCGTCCACGGCACATGTGCCGCGGTCGCGGCGGCGGCGTGGGGTTTTATGTAAAGAATGATCTTAAGGTCCGCTTTCTCAAGAATAATGTTGCTTCCATAGAACAAATGTGGCTTACCACTAAAATAAACGGCTACAAATTGGTGATTGGTACAGCATACAGGCCACAATGGATGAATACAGACCAATTCATAGATGCACTGACTGACTCAGTATCTGGATTTTCCAACTATGACTACACTGTGCTTATGGGAGACTTTAATATTAATATGCTTGACATTAACAACAGCCAAACTGTCAAACTTGCGCAGTTCTTGAACTGCGTTGATTTGCGACAAGTAGTAACCGAACCTACGCACGCCACTGCTGACTCTGAGACACTAATAGACGTTATTTGTACGAACTGTCCAGTCCGTGAAGTTATTGTCAGCAACATTTCCGGTACATATGGACACTCAATGGTTAATGTTTTGCTGACCTTAAAAAAATCTAAAAATCCCGCTAAAACTATAACTTTCAGAGCGCTCAGAGATTTAAATATGAACCATTTCAGTAGTGATTTGAACTCTTTTGACTGGGAATGTGTGTTAAGAGAACCATCTGTGGATGCCATGGTCTCCAAATTTACTGGAATGATCATGGATCTATATGAAAGACATGCTCCTCTTAAAACAGTGCGGATGAAAGGCCACAAATCACTACCATGGATTACTGACACAATCAAACTAATGATAAAGTTACGTAATGACGCTCACAATAAGAAAAAAAAAATAAAGTCAGATTCATGTCAGCAATATTACAAAGATTTGAAAAATCTTGTAGACAAAAGTATTCATTCTGAGAAACGTGCATACTTTAATCATTATATTAACTCTAACGTTAAAGATAGTGTAACGTTTTGGAAAAATTTGAAAGACAAAATCCTGACTGACCCCAGTAAACAGAAGTACTTGCCTGGACACTTTGACGATCCTAATAAAATTAACGACCATTTTTTACAACTTCCTGACTTTGACATCATGACAACAACCTTAGAAAGGTCTAAATATGCAACGTCTACGTTTGGAGCACCTTCTTTTTCACTGCGTCCAGTTACTGAGACAGAAGTTTCTAAATATATGACCTTCATGTAAACAAAATCGTAAACAAAGCATCAAAAGCTCTCGGATTTGTCATGAGGACGGCCTCAGAGTTCAGCAATATAAAAACCTTAAAAATATTATACTGCGCATTTGTTCGGAGTCAGCTTGAATATGCTTCATCTGTATGGAACCCCCAATACAATGAATATGTAGACCGAATTGAAGGTATACAGAAGAAATTCTTGCGATTTCATCAATACAAGGCTAAGACACACGATACCGATTACATATCTCGATGTAAGCGATACCATTTTCTACCGTTGAGCAGGCGAAGGCAGATAGCAGACATTTGTAATGTAGTAAAGATTATGAATAATGCTATAGACGTACCAGAGCTTTTGTCTATGGTTGGTATCTGCGCGCACACGAAATCACTTAGAAATCCTACATTGTTACACGTCCTCCCCGCAGGTACTAGCTATAGGCAGAACTCGTTCATAATTAGATCGTGCAACCTCGTGAACAAGGCGCTGCTGAGACTGAACGACCTGGATGTGTTTCTTGCCAGTGTCCCAAGTGTTAGAGCGGCACTCTCTAGGGAATTCTTTTTACCTCACTAATACTAAGTTATTTTCTGTACTTTTATTTTTTATTTTGTTCAAGTGCATTTATTTCAATTTGAGTATTGTTTAAAATTCTATGTTATTGATTCTATGTATATGTAATAATAATAATAAGTATTTATTTCGTTGCGTATGTATCTGGTTTTAAACAAGAAAAAAAAACTGCAACATTTAATCTTTATGTAATTTTCCATGTAAGTTTATTTGTTTGTGAAAACTGCTTATTGGCCTTATTTTTCTATTGTTCAAATTATATAATAAATAGCTGTAAGTTTTCCGTAAATAAATAAATAAATAAATAAATAAATATATTATGTCTGTAAAGTCGAATGCAATCGGATGTGACAACGTCAGCAAGGACATGATATTGTTAACACTGCCTAGAACATTGCCAATCATAACCGCTATTGTGAATGAGTCGATTCGAGCTGGAGTTGTTCCTAGCCAATGGAAAGAGGCCTTGGTAACTCCTTTACCCAAAGTGGATAACCCAACCGATTTAGTAGATCTAAGGCCAATTAGTATATTGACTTTTTTATCTAAAGTACTGGAGAAAGCAGTGTACGAGCAACTTATAAGTCATGTTGAGAAAAATAATATATTGCCATATTTTCAATCTGGTTTCCGAAAAGGACGCGGTACGGTCACTGCCCTCCTTGACGTGGTTGACCAAATATTGACAGAACAAGATGTAGGCCATGGAACAATCCTCACACTATTGGACTTCTCCCGCGCTTTTGACAGTATTGACGCGCCTCTACTTGTGGCTAAATTATCTTATTACGGAATTGACCCACAAAGTATAATGTGGTTTAAAAGCTATCTTAATTATCGTCACCAATCTGTCAAACTTAAAAAAGTAGATGGTAATACCCTGACTTCTGATCCTAAATTAGTACATCGAGGCATTCCACAGGGTTCCATACTTGGTCCCCTGTTATTTAATATTTACTGCGCTGACTTAGTTAATGAAATCAGGCATTGCAAGTATCACGTGTACGCCGATGACGTCCAACTATATATTTCTAATACGCCTGGTCTTATACTAGACTCAGTTGAAATGCTTAATGAAGACCTTAATAGAATAGCTGATTGGTCGAAAAGGAATGCGTTGGTCCTTAATCCTAAAAAGTCCCAATTTATTGTGATGGGTTCAAAAAGTCACATCAGTAGAATTAAAAACAGTAATCCTATAGTCAAAATTTCTGGACAAAGTATAAGCCAAGTAAACGAAGCTAGAAATCTAGGAGTTTTCATGGATAATCAGTTGCGATTCGAGTCCCACGTAGAAAAACTTGTTAAAAACTGCTTTTACAGGTTAAAGGTACTGTACAAAATCCGTCATTTACTTTCGGAAAAGGCCAGGATAACTGTCTGTGAATCGTTAGTTTTGTCTCGACTCAATTACGCAGATATTTTGTATGGTCCTCGATTATTGTACAGGACAAGTCGACTGATACAAAGAGTGCAGAATGCTTGTTGTAGGTTTATATTCAATGTTCCTCCCAGAAATCATATCACACCCTTTCTTAACAAAGCATCAATGCTAAATATGGAATCACGCCGACGGCTGCATCTAGCTTCGTTGATGTTTGACATTATTCATTTAAAAAATCCCGAGTATTTACTTGACAAACTTAAATTTCCCAATCTTAATTCACAGCGTGACTTTAGACCTAGATCTTTACGAGCCCCCTTAAGTATGCAACACCACCGAACCGTAGCGTTTACTGGCAGCTTTCGATACTGCGCAGCAAAGTGTTGGAACAACATTCCACCACCCATTAGAATGTTCCAAAGTAAGTACAGTTTTAAGACTAAATTAAAGACTCTCCTTATGGATATACAAAAACTGAAAGTTCCAAACCACTTTGCAAGTAGCTAATATTCAATTCTATATTATATAATTTTAAAACATCATACTTATTAGACTTCATTATATTCATTATTTTTATTCTTACTTATTGGATTTAATTTATTGCTGACCAAATATATTCTGACATGTTTTCATAATTATTTATTATGTACTTTCAATTCATATACTATAATTTCTAGCATGACATTTTACTAATAAATACTGTGACTTTATGCATATTCTATTACTAACATGTACTAATTCAATTTCATATATATTTAGTATTAACTTCAAATCGGACATATTCTTATTATAATCATTGCACAATTGTACAAATTTAACCAAATAATGCTTTATTTAAAGTTATAACTTAACCTCCTTAAGCTGTAGCAGAATATCAGCGTATTGCTTTTAAGCAAATATGGACGCTGAGCTATGGCTTTTTGCGCTGCTATAACACACACTGATTTAGATTAAGTATTTTTAAGAATTGTTATAATATTAAGTTTATAAGTGTGTGATTTTAGTAACAATAAACGTTTATCTATCTATCTATCTATATTTGTTTGAACAAACAACCTGTACACTAAACAAAAAAAGTTCGGACTCATATTTTAAAGTATCCTTTCAGCGTTGTTCTCTCCGAATAGTCCTTTACTGCATAATCTGCATTTGTTCAAAAAAGAACCTGTGCCCTAAGCAACAAAAGCGACTTACAAATTGCTTTGGATTCATATACATAACATCCTCTCAGCGTTGTTCTGCAATTTTTTTCTGAACTCGTCGATGATAATTGTTTGAAAAAGAATCTGTACACTGAACAACAAAACCAACTCACCAATTGCTTCGGATTCATATTATAAAGAATCCTCTCAGCGTTGTTCTCCGAATCGTTTCTTGACTCCATAATGGCAAGGAGCAGTTTCGAGGCGTTATTCTTGAGTTCCAGAACGAGGTCCATACGAGTCCTCCCTAGAGGATTTATGTCGTTCAGTATCAACGCCGTGATTATGTCGAGACCGTTGCTTTCGTGTGTCGCTATGCAGTTTTGGTTGTCGTGGCAGGGACCTGAAATTAACATTTTGGGAATATTATTTCAGTACGTAATATGTGGTAATGGACAAAATAGATATTTCATTGGCTCCCTTTTAAGAAAATAGTCGGTCAGCAAGTTGATAGGTAGCTACAAAATGACTGTAATTGGCGAAAACATACTCCTTACAGGTATTTATTTATCTTAAGATCCTTTTTAATATTTAGTTTTTGGTACTTCATTGACCAACATTCTCTTCTCTCACAAAGATTTTTTTATCAATTTACGTTTACACATAATTTAATCTTGATAAACAAACAGTTTTAGGAAGAAACTGGCTTTATACATAAAATGCCGAAACAAAAATACTTTTGGCGGCAGGTGGTCGCTATTCAGACGAACCATAAAGATTACTAGTTTTTTACGACTACCTTCTCCAAAGGCGATAGGGTCGCAATCTTAGGTCCAACGCTACGCTACGCGTGGCACTTGTAACGCAGTTTCGCTAGTAAAATTTCATAAGTGTGCTTGTACAGTCGTGTCAATGGAATACTTAATCTTTTTAAAATAGATGCACAATGTACGCTTGTGGCGTACACGCAGGAGCTAGCCACGTCACACGCGCGTGGCCACGCGTGGGCGCCCGGTGGCAGTCACGTATGGCCGTATACAGAAAGAAAGCTGGAAACTTATAAGCGCTTGACAGCGCTGGTGACCCGCGCAGGAAAATATATGAACGCGCGCCGATAACCGCTGAAAGGTGCTGACAAGTTCCGACAAGCTTCAACACGCACTGGTCAGCGTTGGGATATCATCGTCCGATGATTCCGACATTTTGCTTGGTCTGCCTCAACCTGCTTTCTTTGTGTAGAACGGACAAGCGCTGTCAAGCGCCAGTAAGCGCTTATAAGTTTCCAGTTTTCTTTCTGTATACGGCCTATGAACACAAGCGTGGACACGCGTGATGCAGCGTTGGTCCTTAGACAACTAAACACGGCATCAATTCTGATGAGATTGTCATGATACATAAACCTTTAAGTTCGTCTAAAAAACTACAAATACCCTTCTTTTATGTTAGCGTTTTAATTTTTTTACTGAGTGTTTGTCCTGCGGCGCTAGCATGCAACCTTCGAAAACGATAAATCGGGCCTACATATCAATAATTACTTAGAATATGGCATCTTTTGGTTCATGGTATCTAATCCAGTAATTCTATCTACTATAGTGCGCATGTTAGCTAACATGATAGTATAAAATAATATTTATCTTGTCGATTTGAGTCGTAATCTGCAGGGCCTGTATGGCAAAATTCTAAAGAAACCGGCATAATTTTAAACGTTACCTAAAAAAGATAAAATCCCCCCTCCTACCTTGGCAGTACTCCGTCAAGGTCTCCAATGTCTGGTTGATCAAGGCCACGTTTCCCTCATTGATGTACAAGCCCAGCAGCCCCAGACCTCCAGTGGTGGACCCACAGATGCAGTCCAGGAACATTAGGGTTTCTGACACCAGGTTGTAGTTGGATTTGTTATTTTGGTTTCGTAGTAAGTTCTGGATGGAAATAAAAAAGCTGTAAAGTTGCCTTAGGGTTTTACGATTATAATCCTATGTTAGTTCTAACTTTGAGTCTTTACGGAATCTATTAAACTTGTTGTCTTTTCCTATCTTTTTTACTTCCCGCACCTACAGAGACCACTATGAGCCAAATGAGAATGCCAAGCACTGCGCTAAAACACTTTAAAAATTCTGATTACCATTGACTCGAAAGGAAGAAGAAGAAGTTCAATTTTATCTTTTAAACTCTAGTAGTTTAATACATACATAACTTCAAACCCATTTCCATTTGGGGTAGGCAGCGAAAAGGAAATGCCAATTACTAAGATCCAACTTAATAGTTTTTTATAAAACACGATCCGATTTATAGTGACTCGTAACCACGGGGTCTATTAAAACAACGAAACGTCAAATTAAAGTGTAATAGTAGATTATGCATCAAGGGGATAAAGCAGTGTATTATGTCACGGGCATCATATTGAATCCCGTGACATAATACACTGCTTTATCGCATAAAGATACACTGCATAAAGATGTTAATTCCCGAACGAAGTGAGGGAATTATGGTAAGAATCCTGAATGAAGCGAGGGATTCAAGACTGCCCAAAACTAAGACACTGTTATCCCCGAGGAGCATACTCTATTTTATACACCAACTTGTAAGATAATTAGGTAATGAAAC
Organism: Stenoptilia bipunctidactyla; assembly: GCA_944452665.1. Lineage (NCBI taxonomy): Eukaryota > Metazoa > Arthropoda > Insecta > Lepidoptera > Pterophoridae > Stenoptilia > Stenoptilia bipunctidactyla. The sequence continues at coordinate 1,148,843 of CALYBW010000058.1, forward strand.
GCAGGAATTAAATCAAGTACTTAGGTATTTAATCATTTAGAAATTAAAGATAATATTAGAAACAATTGACCAGTTATGTAAAGATAAAGTGATATTTCTATTTGGTATATTCATTGTTAAACAAACAAACAAACAAACTGTTGTCTTCAACATTGAGTAAACAGTCCATAGGCTGCTAGGTTTCTTTGTAGCAGACAACTGTTGAAATATACTAAATGCAATGACTCCGAAATAATTTTCACGGCTTTTTTAGTTTTCCAAGCAAAGAAATCTTCGTAAAATTTCATGTACCTACAAATGCTTCGATTTACACGACAAAATATTATCGACGATACTATTTGCTTCATTTCTAATATCTTCTGGTGTTAAATTGTCACTCGAGCTCGACATATTTTATTTATTTGAATTCTATTGAAATAAAAACTCTGAAAAAATTTTCTTTTCAAAAACCGCGCAATTTTACTTCTTATTTGTCTTTTTCAAAAGGCAAAAGAAACCGTCGCATACAGGTTTTTTACGAGGGTTTTTAATTTTTTCTTGGTAGCCGTTCCAAATGTAAAGGTACACAAACTTATACAGCCAAATTTAAAGTCCATATATTTTTTAATTAGGCAATGCAAATAGTCATACAGCCATGTCCATGTAGGTATTATTAAATTTCGCTCCAATTGACATTCCAAAATCAAATGACATTATAACCCTTAGGATTAAAGTATATGTTATTCCCTGTAAGATACCTTTTTTAATCTTAAGGGATTAATATCTTGTTTTAGGTGGACTTTATGTCGTACATAATGCGAATTTTAAACAAAGGTTGTGTATAAAATATAGTGTATTAAATGTAATAAAAATAGATGCGACGAATCCGGTTAAAAAAATATTTTATTGAAAACTGGTAAGTTACTGGAGTTTATTAAAAAGGTTTTGGAACAAATATGGGACAAATAAAAGGTGAACGTGTGAGAAAGACAAGAAAATGAACTTTGGTTGATAATAATATAATAATTTGGCTTTGAAAGTACTGAACAAATACATTTTATGAAAACTCTGAAACAACCAGTCTGATTTTTGAATTTCATGGAAACCCTCGACAAAGATTTTACAGGCTAGATTAAAATTTAAAAATCCTACCGCATTATAAGCTAAGCGGGCAAACGCCGTTAGTTTAAAACAGAAGCAATAGTTGAGTTAACCAATGAATAATTTTTGGTCTTTTCACATAGGAAAGATAGGACGAAATGTAATGATATGAAAATGAAAAAAAAAATTGTCATCATAAGACCATCGAATGGCCGCTTAATGACGTCACAATTTTGTATTTTGACTTTAACAAGGTGTTGATAGTTATTGAATAAGATATTGTAGACCACGAGACAAAAAAAGCCGGCGAAAAAAACTCTTGGCACTCTTTTTCAGTCAGGATTATACGAATTAAAACACAGTACAAATTGATCATGACATGAAAAAAAAAACAGACACAAGACATCTAATTGTGAGAGCCAATGTCATGCCACAACCAAATTGCTTACATAGTAGATGCATTGAGCTATGGATGCACAACACTAACATGACAAACTGGGACCAAAGTATTTAAACAAGAATTGCATAAAATAATCATAGTATCATCAGCAATAGGACGTTTGTCCTTTGCCGCCTGGTGGAAAGTGCACTTGAGATAATTACCTGTAAGTCCGGGTTATGGTTCTCACACAAGAGCTGCAGCAGGCGGAGTATTGGTCTCATGATGGCCACCTTGGCGGGGAGAATGTCAGGGCTGCCACCTTCTCGCTTCTTTTCCGCCATTATCTCTTCGAGGACCGTGGTGCCTTTGAATAGAAATGAGCATCTACTTAAAGGACTTGAAGTTAGGTATGCCTTGTCAGTTATAAACGTAATAACGTCTTACTATTATTTACCGAAGGTAAATGGTTTGGACTTTTGTCAAAAATTTTAATTAAGTATTTAAAAAATCCACCGTCGCTGATTTAACGTGCCGGTAACTGCTACGAAGTAACAGGTCGTACCCGAGTTGGAGGATATTTATGTACTCTTTATTGCATACCATTACAAAGTGAATACAAACAAAAAGAATTGACAGTCTTAGCGCTAGCAAGCGATTTCTTCCTGGGATAAATATTTATATTTTTACCTGGAGTTTCACTCGATTCCTTCGGCACAGCTAGTGTAGATTGCAAAGACGAATTAAAATTTAAATGATAAAAGGATCAAGATAATAGATACTTAGATGAAATTATTTTTAGATAAACAAAATTATGCATCATAAAACATTTAGTTATTGAGATATTATCAGGCTTTTTAAATTTAGGCTTTGCTGTTCCAGCTGTTAAATAAACAAACATGCAGAATAGAGGACGAATACTTTATAATATATTTCATTACCTGCTTCATGGGACTCTCGTCGGACAGCTAATTAATAAACATAATTATTTAAAAACACTTTATTTTATAAGAAAATTTTAAATACTTTAACCAAGATGGTTAACAATTAGGACTGACTCACTGAAAAATGCACCAACACGTCGAGTGAAGATGTATATTTTGAGTATACCCTGTCTATTTACTACTAGTGATTGTAAGCAAAAATTAAAAGTCGATAAAAACAAAATAGTATCGATTGTTTTTGATAATTAACAAAAGTATAGATGGCGCCAAACATCAAGTCCATCATATGTATATGTAACACCCTGTATATGTATTTATATTAAAGGTTTCCCCCTAGTTCGCTGCATGGTAACCATATCACAAGCTCTGCTTACTTTGGGGCCATGTGGTTGGTGTGATTGTCTGGGGATTTTATATTTTTTATTTTATTTATTAAACACTCGCAACGAGACGCTTGTGTTACTTTTCTGTTTGCTGAATTTTGTCCATTTTAATACGAAGAGCACATTGTATTCCAACTTTATTCAGAAACCACTTTTTTAATACAGTGGAATCCGTTCATAATGACTTCGGACGGAAATAAGAAACACGTCATACTAAGCGAACGTCATACAAAGCATAATGTATAAAATAAATTAACGTTAGTATATAATTTAATTTAATAGAGAGGAATAAAATAGAGATAAATCAGAATAGATATAATACTTAATAAGTACGTTTATTCAAGTAGATGAGACACAAATCTAAAAAGTCTTCCACGCACCAAAAGTTGTTTAGTATTCTGTGAGTCTCCCAAACACTGTCAAAGGTATTATGAATCATGCTGTCGGTTACTATATTCGGACGAAGTCTATAAAAAGGGTCATAATAAACGATATGTCACTATAAGCGAAGTATCTGACTTACATATACCTATAGATATTTATATGAAAACCAAACTTCGCTGTGTAATTACGTCATAATAAGCGACTGGTCAGTATAAGCGGAGTTATATTTCGTGCTTCGTCTTTCGATTAGTAACCTGAAAGAGAAAGCATTATAGATACAACTTGTAGTAACGCCTACGTGACACCACTCTTCACACTACGTTGAAAGTTTATATTTTTTTTTTTTGTTTGTCGGTACATTTGAATTCTCTGGCTGTGTTCTGGTCTATGTGCGCTGGGTTGCGTCATTCGCTTTTTTAGTGGTCACCGCTCAACACTACATCTAATACGTAATATCGGAAAGTGAATAATTACAACAATTTAAACTTCTACTTCATCATGCCGAAAAGAAAACAGTCAATAAACGAAGAGTTTGATTATTTGAAAAGAAAACTGAAGAAGTTGGAATCTAAATTCAACAAACCTCGGAGGTCGAGAATTCGTGTAATCGATTCTTCCTCGTCATCGTCATCACAATCTTCAAGGGAATCCACGCCTTCCCGTCAAAACCTACCAGGTATGTTTGCAAATAATATACATTTGCACATTTTTTCTCGTCTAATAAAAAATAATTCCGCTTGCATATGTACCCTATGGGTTATATCTTGTCGGGTTACAATTAGACATAATTTCGTGAATCGAAAGACCTTATCAATATTAAATTGATTTGTGTATAATCCTGTGGGAATTATATGTTCCCGAAATTTTTTTTATCATAAATAATATATCTTATGACAGATAAAGTAGGTACATAATATATAGTCAGTATGAGCGTGGTTCTTTGAAAATAACGCTTCACTACCGACATTATAGAAAAAAAAAAAAAATTTTTTTTTTTCAATGTACCCTCCCTGGAATATTATATTCCAAAATTAAATCTAATACGTCTTTTCAGACGGAGAAATGCGAAGCGCCTTTTCAACTGAAGATCTTTCGGTTGATAAAGAGGGTCTTACATCACTGTTGGATGATCACGTATCAATGGAACAAGGCTCAGCTACATTTGCGCAGAACACTTCGCCGCCAGACGAAGGGCTCGATACCGTCGTACTTGAAATACTGGGGGACGATCCCTCAGACTCTGTTGAATATGGCCCCGAGATTTATCAAGATCTAGCAAAGCGTTTCGAACATATCGCAACTCACGGGCTAGATCCTGCCCAAAGAAAAGAGTTGTTAGGAAGATATAAAATTCCTACTAACTGTACTCTTATCGGGGCGCCCATATTGAACGCAGAAATAAAAGCCACACTTCCAGATAACATGGCAAAACGAGATAGAAGTATGGAGGTGCGACAGAAGCAGCTAGCTGCCACTATTTCGTGCTTAGGTTCGGCCATTACCGATCAATTGTCAGCTGACCAAACGAACATTAATCAACATCTCCTGAAAAAATTAATGGATATCGGTCGACTTCTGTGCGATATGCAATCTACCGACTCCATTTCTAGACGCAATTTTGCAACATATTACGTGAAAAAGGATATGAAGGAACATTTGTCCCATACTAAAATCGACAAATGTCTTTTCGGGGAGAACCTGTCGGAGACTTTGAGATCTGCGAGAGCGGTCAACAAATCTGGGACGGACTTAAAAGTACAACAGAAAGTTTTTAAGAAAGTTTCTGCGCCACATAGTTCCAAACTCCCGCCAAAAAACTGGAAGCCTCAGGCCCCAGCGCGCAGGCCGCCGGGACCGCCACCGAGGAGCCGCGAGCCTGCTTATCTACGCAGTCAGCACGCGACCTCATCGCGACGGTGGTCGCCTCCGCAGCCGCCGACCCGCCGCCGGTAGACCCAGTAAGTTACGCTGGCCAGCTGTCACTATACCGTCACCAATGGTCTTTAATTACTAAAGATTCACTTATTCTAAGCTGGATTGATGGATATAAATTAATATTTTCAAAACCGGTGGTACAGCACCAATTATATTCTTCTTTAGAACATTCTAAAGTAGAAAATTCCCAACTAAAACAATCCTTATCAGATCTTTTGAAAGTCGGTGCAGTATCTAAATGTGCTCCTCACGAGGACCAATTCATTTCTCCTGTTTTTTTAAGACCTAAGCCTAATGGGAAAATGCGCTTCATTTTAAACTTAAAAAAGTTAAATGAATTCATACCTACTAGCCATTTTAAGTTAGAGGATTTAAGAACAGCTGTTAAACTTGTTTCTAAAGATTGTTTTTTAGCCACCATAGATTTGAAGGACGCTTACTTTTTACTTAACATTAATCAGGATTCAAGAAAATATCTTAAATTTATATGCGATTCAAAATTTTATCAATTTAATGTTCTACCATTTGGACTTAATACTGCGCCATATGTATTCACTAAGTTGATGAAACCGGTTATGAAATTATTGAGATCAGCGGGCTATCTATCAACTATTTACTTAGATGATATTTTATTAATAGGGCGTTCTTATAAAGAATGTTTAGATAATATTAACATTACAATCAAATTTCTGACAGCATTAGGCTTTATAATCAATTACACAAAAAGTAAGTTGGTCCCATCTACTTCGTGCAAATTCTTGGGTTTTACAATTAACACTAAAACTATGCACATAGGGTTGCCAACCGAAAAACAACTTCATATATATAAAGAAATAAAATTTATTTCAAAAATATCACGCTGCCGAATCAGGGAATTTGCCCAAATGATAGGTTTGTTAATTTCAATCTGCCCTGCAATCGAATATGGCCTATTATACACTAAAGAATTTGAACGACTTAAGTATTTAAACCTCAGAGGAAACAATGATTTCAATAAATTCATGACCCTTACGCCCAATTTACATTCTGTGTTTCAATGGTGGCTTCACGCTATTCAAAATCCTAACCATAGGATTGTTGATAACACATATTCCGTAGAAATATTTTCGGACGCCTCACCGACGGGGTGGGGTGCCGCTTGCGGAGTAAAGACTGCCAGTGGCCCCTGGTCTAAACATGAGCGCGCTCTCCATATTAACCAGCTTGAATTACTTGCGGCTTACTTTGCCGTAAAAATCTTTACGAAGGATTTAAGCAATTGTCAAATTTTATTACGACTTGACAATTCCACAGCTGTTTCCTACATCAATAAAATGGGTGGTATTCAGTTTCCCCATTTATCACAGTATGCTAAAAATATTTGGCAGTTGTGTGAAACAAAACGAATTTTCGTATACGCTTCTTACATTAAATCTAAGGACAACTTAGTTGCCGATTTCGAATCTCGAAAGTCTCACCCCGACGTTGAATGGGAGCTGTCTCATTCCGCTTTTGATATTATAACTAGGAAATTTGGAGTACCTGCGATCGACTTATTTGCTAGTAGATTAAATAACAAGTGCAATAAATTTGTTTCATGGTTTAGAGATCCAAACGCATGTGCTATTGACGCATTTACGATCAGCTGGTCAAATATTTATTTCTATGCATTTCCTCCTTTCGCTATTGTTCTCAAAACTTTGCAAAAAATTATCACAGATCAAGCCACGGGCATAATAATTGTTCCTTTATGGCCAACTCAGCCCTGGTTTCCGATTTTTCAGAAACTCATTATATCAGATATCATTACTTTTTTACCAACTGATCAACCTATTATTTTCAATTCCAGCAATACGAACATCCACTCCAACCTAACCCTAGCTGCCGCGAAATTATCCGGACGGCGCTATTGCGTCGAGCAGTACCAGAAACATCAATAAATATAATGTTAGCGTCTATATCACAAAACTCATTTAAACAGTACAGCGTTTACATAAAAAAATGGTACCAATTTTGTACAGAGAATAATTTAAATATATATTCAGGCACAATTAAGTCGATAATGACTTTTCTCACCCAAATGTTTGACAGTGGCAGCCAGTATGGCTCTCTGAATAGCTGCAGATCAGCACTCGCTTTAATTTTGGATCCTAAAATTGCTGATAATCCAACGATACAAAGATTTTTTCGAGGTGTATTCCGCTTAAGGCCTCCTACGCCCAAATATGACATGACTTGGGATCCAAGTTGTGTATTAAATTGGTTAGAAGTTTTGTACCCCAACGAACGGGTATCTTTGGAACTCCTTTCCAAAAAATGTGCAACGTTACTGGCTCTCGCTACGGCACACAGGGTTCAAACTCTATCTAAAATTAAAATTCAAAACATAAGTATTCTTCCAAACAAAATTTTGATTAAAATTCCTGACCTTATAAAAACATCACAGATCGGAAAAACCCAGCCCCTATTAGACATCCCTTTTTTTAATGAAAAACCGCAAGTGTGCCCTGCACAGTCACTAAAGTGCTATATTGACAGAACGGCATCTTTAAGGAAAAGCGACACTTTGTTTGTAAGCACGAGACCGCCTTACAAGGCTGTCACTTGTCAAACAATTAGCCGCTGGATCAAGTGTACGCTGCAAGACAGCGGCATTGATGTCTCAATGTTCGGCGCTCACAGCACGCGACACGCCGCTGCGTCGCAGGCATACGCACGGGGAGTTAGTATCGACCAAGTCCGCAAAACAGCCGGCTGGTCATCTAACTCCGACACTTTCGCCAAATTTTATAAGAGACCAATATTGAGCACAAATGAAGTCTCTTTAGCCACTGCAATTATTAATCCAGAATAATAATAAAGATAATTCGCTATTTTTCACTCAACGTGTTAATTATTTAATTTCTTGTGGCATGATTTGAATAATTATACAAGAACTATTAATTTAATTGATTCATTCAAATGTTAAAATTGTATTGTACCTAATGAATGTAATAATGTTCGTATACTCTTTTGTTAATTAAACAAATAAACATGATTTTTTGGTAAAAGTGTTTACGCTATTTCCTAAACCCAAACTCTCAACAACTACAAGTTGTATCTATAATGCTTTCTCTTTCAGGTTACTAATCGAAAGACGAAGCACGAAATATAATTGGTGATTAAACGAACCTTGTGAAGTTCTATCACAATTATATGAGTGCTTCGTCTGAGATTAGTAACCCCCACCCACCCGCCCCTAAAGGTAGGTTTAGGAAATATACATCTCTGAATTAGACTCCAAACGAATGACGCAACCCAGCGCACATAGACCAGAACACAGCCAGAGAATTCAAATGTACCGACAAACAAAAAAAAAAAATATAAACTTTCAACGTAGTGTGAAGAGTGGTGTCACGTAGGCGTTACTACAAGTTGTATCTATAATGCTTTCTCTTTCAGGTTACTAATCTCAGACGAAGCACTCATATAATTGTGATAGAACTTCACAAGGTTCGTTTAATCACCAATTATAATAAACGGATTCTACTGTACTAGACAATTAAGCAAGTTTAGTAAGAATTGCACGAAAAATAGTAAATTTTCTTTGATGGTCTTGGCCACATCCCTAAATTTGCTTTCTGACTGATGTGATTGTCAATGACAATGACGTGTTGTAAATGACAATGAATGTTAAGGTGCCAGCACTATGATAGCTGTCTAGAATATCATAATTAGTTGTTGCAGTATAAACAGTATGACCTCCGGTATTTTTTGCTTTAAATTATTTCTTGATAATTTTTTTCATAGTTTCATCGCTGGATTCTAAGGTTTTTCAACCTACACAAAATAATAAAAGTCCTTTAAATACTGTACTGCTCATCTTGAGTGAAATCTGGGATTTAAAAACTAAGTTTTTTGTAAAGCTCCGAAGATATTGTTTTGAATTTCGGTTCAATGGTTTTATTATTTGTCGTAATAAGCAAATTGTTAAAATTTAATGTTACATATTAATTTACCAAAGTGAACACTAAGAAAGCTTTATCCCGTAGGAAAAGAAACTTAGAGGGTCTGATTTCACTGAAGCAAAATGTACTTTCACAGAATTTTCTAGTTATTTTCAAAGCATATTTATAGAGCGTGTTTTATTCTTGTATCTAGAAGAACACGTATTGTTGGCCAAAAAATGGTGTATCGCCCAAGGTTGATATGTCGCTTGTAGAATCAAAGATCATTAATACTAGTTTCGCTTATATTTGACAACTTCTATGTAGAAAATATTATACATATTTTTCTGAGGAATACTCAGTTTCTTAATCAAACACAATTTGGTTTTCTCCAGATTTTTTATTATTTTCGTTTAGAAACATTCAAATGTTATTTGCTGAAATTAATTTCTTCTTATCCATTAATAATAAAGGTTAAAACGTCATGCATAAGTCATGTATAAGCGACATGACGTATTAATACCTGTGTACAGTTAGGTACGCGTCATTGTTATGCATCTCTCAGTGTAGTCTGGTTTGAACCTTGTTGTAAATTTCGATGTCTCTAGTGCGGAAAACCCCACAAAGCAGATATACAGGGTGACTGGTGATAAATTTTAGATACTGAAGGAGAGCTCTCTGAACTCGATTCGAACTCGATCATAATTATGTATGTAATAAAAGCAGGTATTTAATTTTTCACCAGAAATCCCTATGAATTAATAAAGAGATCTTACAACATTTTCCCGACGCCTCAGTCAACTCGCACACAACAGTGTTCCCGCCACACGCACAACACCACCCGCTAAGTATTTATTGTATTACGCTTATGTAACCATGCGTTGCGTAATGAATTCTTTAATTTTCGGTTAAGTTTACTCAGTAAATAATTAATATCTATTTTTTTTTCTCTACATGAATGATCTCAGACTATCACGTCCTGGAATTTCTTGGACCCACCAGTCACCCTGTATAGAAGAGATGGTGTAAGCAAAGATGCACAGCTTCAATCGAGGTGGTCGTGATGTCAAAGCCTCAATAGTTCAAGCTACTCCGCACTAGAGACATTAGCGCCATTTCGACGCTTAGGTACTTCAGTGAAGTGTGTACACGCGTAAATATTAAAAAAAATGAAATCCTACATTGTTTTTCATGTAAAATTAAGTTTTGTCTACTTTTATAAAGAAATTACATGGAGAACCGAAATAAAATTAACTAACCACGAAGATATTTTCATTCATTACTTTTTTTACAAATTGTTAATTTTGGAATTATTTATTTCCAAAATTCCAGATTGTTATTTGTTGCCTAGGTGATTTTTATTGGTGCGAAAAAAATGTTGCGCTATCTAGCGTCATGTAGAAATACTTTTATTTCGCGGTTTTTTCTGACAGATTATGAAAATTCATTAAAAAACTAGAGCCGCCTAGTTAAGTATAGCTTAACTTTTTTGATGATGATTTGAATATTTTAACCTTATGTTTCAACCGGTTTTTACTACTCGCTACTAGGTGACTAATGCCATCGCCTGTTTGGCTATGATTGGCCGTAACAAATCGCTTACCCCTCCCGCACCCCGCCCGAAGGCTTCACTAGAGTCTCTAGAGAAAACGGTATAGGGCATCTCCTCTATACAAGGTGTTCCTGTTGATTTCGCATAGGTTTTGGTCCTTACTAAAAAACAATACTTTTTGCCAAAGAATATGTGGTTCAAAAGTGCATATTTAAATTATCATCCTTGTAAAATCTCTTTAACATTAATTCAATAGACGCGTGTCACTGAAGCCATACAATAAACAACAAAAACGAAAAACAAAAACGTTGCATACAATGTAAAACGCAAAGCGTTGCGAACTGTACCTGTAAAAACAGGGATAGGAAATGTCACGTTGTCATACTTCACTTTAAAGGTGTTTTACATAAGATGTTTCGACTTACATAATTGAATTATTTTGTATGAAAAATAAAAACAAAAAAAATTTAAATAGAAAAAATATTTCCATGTTATTTGATTCTATTACATGTGCCCATTAATACCCTAGAGTTATGGGAAATCAACAGGAACACCTTGTATATTTCTTCCGTGAAGAAACCTAATCAAAACTGGCACACCGAAGACACTTCCGCCTGACCACCACTAAGGATACACTGGGTGCGGGAATGAGATTGGAGTCACGTGTAATAAGATGTACATACTTCGCAACTTATTCGATTATCATAAGTTTCAAATTCCAATAAAAATGTATAAGTACATCTTATTAGACGTGGCTGTACCTACTTTTTCCACCAAGCCCGTACATAATATCTTTTATCTACTCTCATATCATAATATTCAAAATATAAAACTCAGAACGAATTTATATTGACATACTTTTTAAAATAGTATAACGAAATGAAATTCAAAAATTAAATTATAACACACTACCTCTAACAATACAATGTTATAATAATTTTTTTTTTCATTTCGATACAGATAACAGACCATAGATTTCATTTTTTTATCTGTGTCCTGCGAGCGCCGCGCTACGTTACATTCTGTGGCCGCGCGGCGCGTTTTGGCGCATGCGTGATAATGGCGGGAATAAATATCTTCAGTGTATGAGATTAGATAAAGTAGTGTATGAAACTGCACATAACTAGGTATTATGTGACAGTTTCATAAACTACTATTATAACCGACTCACCATGCGACATAGTGTGTACGTCTGAGTACGCGTGTACGGCGGACCCGCAAGCGTTGGTCACCTCTTCGTCCATTTCCTCGCCGACTACCAATGGCGGGTGGATGGGTTTGGGAGCTGGAACAAGACCGATTTTCAACTAGATTTGTGATAAGAGATTTTAGGTCAGTTTTGGTAACACAAAAACAAAATCGGTTAGGTTAAGACGTCAGAAAAAACATATCTCATTTTACATACATATACATACATACTTCACGCCTGTATCCCTTATGGGGTAGGCAGAACACCAGAGGTTATATGACCATCTTATGTCACGTTTGACGAAGGGAAGGAACAAATTATATTGATGGAGAGAGGCTATTGCAGTGACAGGGGGTCAGCCTATCGCCCACAAAGACGCCAATAAAACCTCTGTCCCTTAACTGACTTTTACAGTATGCCCGGGATGAGAAGCAGCTGGTAAATTCTACGTTTTTCTTTCGCTCCCAATCCAGCATGGAAGATGTCTCATTTTACTAATATTTTAAATGTGAAAGTTTGGATGGATGCATGTATGGATGATTGTATCTCAATCACGGCAGAACGGCGTAACGGATTTGGATGAAATTTGGCATAGTGATAGTGTACAGTCTTTAGTAGCATATAGGATTTTTATCCCGATATTCCCGCGGGATTTGAAATTGCGCGGGTAAAACCGCGCGGAACAGCTAGTTGTAAATAGAACACTCTTTTACCGGATTTATCGCGTATAATTTACCTATATTTTACATTTTAACTCGACGTTTCGGTGTCTGCGAATTCCTTGGTTAGTCGCGCGTGATCGAATTATACGCGATAAATCCGGTTAAAATGTGTTTTATTTAAATTATGAATCGTGAAAACTTAAGATAAAACACATTCTATTTTCTATTCTTTCGACGACCACTTTGGCAATGGGGTAGACCTGTCTGCCTCAGACGCCAATAATGATTGCGGGTTCGATTTCCGCACGGAACGAGAAAAAAAAATGTTCCGGGTCTGGGTGTTTATCTATTTATGTATTTATATTCTAGGTTCCCCCCTAGTTCGCTACATGGTATCCCATAACACAAGCTATGCTTACTTTGGGGTCACATAGTTGTTGTGATTTTTTTTTATACACACAGGTCTAATTAAAGAGGCTCCTTTAATTCATTTACTAAACTAGTGAAATAAAAGAACATCAAATGGACATTTTGAGTGCTTTGCATACTTGGCTTATTCAAGTCATACACGATCTGTTAAGTCCACAAAGTTATTTGTTTTGTTTACTTTTTTTTAAATCATATTCTTTTATTATTCTGTTCCCCCAATACTTTTATTTATTTATTTACACTTCAGTTTATATAATACAGGTACAGTAAAAGAAAAAAGAACAGTTACATTAGACATTAAAACTTGGCGGCTGAGGAGCGATTTCTACCAAACAACCATTGTATGTTAATTGAGTTTTCGCCACTGAAGTCAAAAGTGAATATTAATAAATTAGATTTGGGAGCTTATCAAGTATTGAATTTAGTATATGTAGCAACAAGCTTCAACATTTGACGGCCTCCTTGGCACAGGGTCGAGCTGCGGCGTAAGACGTCCTGAGTTCGGCTCCAAGCCAGCCTAGTTTAAGAAACGAACTTTTCTAAACTGGCCCAGGTCTGCAGGTGTACTAGGACACAAGGCTTTGTCCTACATGAACGACTGGACGCGACGCGATATGACATAAAACTACTCAATCTTCAAGTAACTTGTTTCAATAAGACAACATTAATTTGATATTTTCGTATCGCGACGTGTTGTTAACCTAAGACAACGGGTTATAAAAATAACTGACTTTAAGGGCCAAAGCTGCGTCACGCGTTTCTACGCGCGTATTGATATAAAACTGTCCGTACTCTGCGTACGACACGGTAAGGGGGACGTAGCGTTGGCACTAAGGCTCAATAATTGGTATGTCATACATACATACATAACTTCACGCCTGTATCCCGAAAGGGATAGGCAGAACACCAGAGGTAATAAAACAGTGGAGAGAGAGTATTGCAGTAACAGGGGGTCGGCCTGTCGCCCACAAAAAAGGCTCCCATAACACCTCTGTCCCTTTACTGACTTTTACAGTATATTTATATTTTACAGTGATTTTTACAGCCCGGGAAGAGAAGCAGCCGGCACATTCTGTGTTTTTCTTTCGCTCCCAGTCCAGCATAGAAGTCTTATTATAGAAGTCAATTGGTATGTCATTTAGGGTAATTTATTATTAAACTTACACTCAGTGCTGCCAGTCTTGGTCTTGTCCACGTTACTCCGTTGTTTATCCCCGCCGGCCGCTGACGTGCTCGACACGGCGAGCGATCTGATCTCTTGCTGTGCTTCTCTCATTTTGTCGTAGAAAACCTGATGGATGATCTCTTATTGTTTAGTTATGTCTCATGTTAGTGGCTGTGTACTTAGTGTGTAGTTATTATTAGATATGACATAATTGATTGAATCATTGATTAGCGTTACTTTGCGGAAATCCATGACAACTACTAGAACTAAGTTACCTTGCTAATTCCGCGACTCGCACACTCAAGAAAGAAGTTTCTTGGAGGGAGGGAGGTGAACCAACGCACGAAAATCCTTCATCACTAGTGGAAGTGCGAGTCTCGGAATTAGCAAGGTAACACACATGGTCCGTTTTACGGGATACGTTTTACCGGATAAGTTTTTTTTTCATCGATGGTGCATGGAGTTGCATGAGCGACTTCACATATGGCACAGTATTCCGTATACGTATTTACGATACAAGAAAGGTATCCAGTAAAACGTATCATGTGTGAACGGGCTGTAACGTAGTTATAGTAGTAGATACGACATGATTTAAAACCGGAATAACTAATCGAAAACTCAAAATAAATCATAAAGTTTATCCCGATTTTAAAGTTAATTTGAAACGGAATAACTAAGTTACCTTGAATTGAAGTTTTTTATTTATTACTGATTAAGCCCACATTTGACCTTGGTAAGTCAAGATGAGGTCGCAGAACATGGGCTTAGGAAAGAACTGGCTCTTCATAAAATATTGCCGAAACACATCACCGCCGGAGCGGTCATATTTGGCGGCAGATTTTATATGAAGGGTGGTCGATAGCCAGGCGAACCTTGAAGAGGTCTTACCACCAAGCGAGGGTCACTTGGATTAGCCACATTTTACGCCACGTTTATCCAGGGCCGGTAGTTCTATTATAAGTCGTCAATAAGCACGAGTATAGTGTGTTCAAAGATGAGGGTAGTCTTATATAAAATAATCAACGACTGAAGAGCATTAAAAAAACCGACTTCACGTGAAAACTTTGGCTGAGTTGAGAATGTCATCAACGTAAACATTCTCCGAAATCATACATATTTCATCAAAAGTTTTAAATTTTCGATGAAGCACCTAACCGATTTCGATGAAATTCATATTGGACCAATTATGGAGTATCTTCTATCATATGAAACAACAATTTCGAATCCTTTATATTATGGCACTTTTTTACATTCGTTATTCAGCGTCTTTTTAGTGATAACCGAAGAAGATTTATTTTGCTGGGCGACAAGATCACTTTATGACACGACGGGCAATTTTTCAGCTCTATTTAAGAGGAAGTCAGTTTCTTCTTAACCCGAACATTCGACCTAATCTTAACATCAATTAAGATTGAAATATTTTTGTTATATCTTTCACTATATTTTTCAAGTACTAACCTTGATAAATGCTTGTGATACTTCACCATTTTGCAATTTGTTAAATATGCTTTGTTGTATTATTGGGTTGCCGCCTTCCAGAAGAGCAATACCTGAAATAAAGAAATTAAGTAAAAAGTTTCCTCACCTTCTGTTACTGAACTTTAAATTGTTTCGGTATCATGAATATCGACTTTTAGTTGACTCTGTTTCTGTCCATGAATAAATAAATAAAGTATCATATTGCAAAGAAAGCGTTGAATGCAGCTGCTAATTTAATTTGTGGAAAGTAAGAATATCATGCTTTATTTTTAATATGACAGTCGTTCTTAAAGTCAATATTCTGTTAATTCTATTAACCACAAGGCGTTTACTAAATAGATCATATAACTATATCAAAAGTAATCTGCATTATTCTTGTTTAGACTAACCAAGTACCTAAGGCTTAAAAAAGTTTACTGATTTCTTCCTTCTGAACTAACGTAAAAATCTAATCTTTACTGATTTCGCTGTTCAACCCGGCTTCTGCTGCGATGCGCATAATTGCTTATTTCGGGGCGTTTTTGCAAACACTGCCACAATTTTCAATCGGATCTTTTGAAAAAGTGCAGTAAATTAGTAGAGAGGGGTCAATGAACTTTAAGCTATCGTCACTTGGCAAATACTATAGTCTTAACTATCAACTTAAATTATAAATTACACTCACCCAACTCTACTGCTTCCATAAAGATGGATAATCTGTTGGTGCTCTTAATCACCAGCTCCACAACCAGGTCTGAAGCCCCTTCCTTGTCCAGATGCGCTTGCACCTGGGCCAGGGTCTGCCCGGTTCGCATCAGGACTTTCGCTATTAATTCACAGTTTACTATGAAGCCTCTTTTCTTGAAGGTACAGATTGGTGTAATGTAACATGCAGTGGAATTAATTCTCAACAACAAAGTATTGTACTTTGTGGCAAGAGAAATTGAAGTAAATTTGTGACGTGGCCAGGATTCTAGGACTATTTTTTATATTAATAGAATGGAAAATAATCAGATACATCTTTTAGGATAAATATTTCTATTAATCTATATTTTCAATTGTACTTGCGAGGAAGAACATTGACTGGCCGCGCCAAATTTTCTTTCAATTTCTCTTAATCCTTTGCATGACATTTTTATTTTTTTGCCGACATTTAATAGGCATTTGTTCTGATAAATCTCGTACGAATTACTTCCGTGGTTACATTGCATGCTACATTACACCAATATGTAAACGACGTCAGGATAAAATCATAAACGTGCTTACATTGAAAGCATTAGGGTTGTTGTATAGGTGTTTTACTTGCAGGATAAACATGGCGACAGCGATAACTTATACATAAATAAGTGTTGAAATATCATACTTATTTCAAAAAGACACATAAGTAAGCGTAAATTATCACTCTCACTCAGTTTTTATGCACAAATAATATACTTAAATTCAGTGTTTCAATCCACTTTGATTATGAAATTAAAAATATTGAAAATGAAAAAAAAAATGTTTGTGTCAGTCAGTCTACCGACATGTTGACCAATAATACTAAATTACCAAAATTGCCAAGTACGTAGCGTCAAAGTGAGACCACACAACCAAATTATTCGATAGCTAATATTATTCTGTTAAAAATCTAAAATGGATTGAAAGTAACATAATAATAAAACATAGTAACAATCGAACTTGCATTCATCATATAGGTGCCTAATAACGGTAAGTGATAGGGAGTGGCTTATTATATACTTGAGTATAACATAAATTTTATATACATAAATGTAACAATGTGACAGACCTTCAATATTAGTATATTGACACGTAACACTATGTTTACTTAATGTCAAATAATTGATTTTAGGAACTTTTTCGTAGCTGTGTTTATGTTATTTAATTTCATCTTGCTATAAGTAAAATTAATAATAATCAACGAATTCAGAGCATTAAAAAAACGACTTCACGTCAAAACTTTGGCTGACGTAAGAGGTCGTCAAGGTAAACGATCTCCGAATTCATACATGTTTAAAAAAATGATGTACTCAATCGATTTCGATGAAATTTATATAGGACTGTGAAGTATCTTCTATCATATGAAACAAGAATCATCAAAATCGGTTCACCCAGTCAAAAGCTATGAGGTAAACATTAAAAAAACATACACGACGAAGTGGGTTGAAAAAGAATTTTACTCCATTAAAATAATGGAAGGTTCCAATGGAAACTTTATGAAAAAAAGAAGAAGAATAAAGATATGATAGTGTCTAGTTAAAAGGTATGAATGAATGAAATAAGGAAAGAAGTAAATAATTTTGGAAATAAAGTAATTTGATAGATCTAAAACTTATCATAAGAATATTCGTGCAGTAAATAAATAATAAAATTTATGCATCAACACGATGCAGTATATGAGGTCTTTTTTATGAAGATCAAAATATTTTAGGAGAAGGTGAGATGTGTGGATTCAATTTAAGAAAAAAAAAATGATATTTTATAATTCTCATAAGTGAACAACATTTTAGTTTAATCTGTTATTTATGACTAAATAGCGAAAATAAAAGCGTTTTTCCAACTATTTCTATTAAGAAATACGTTAAGCCCCGATTTTTCAATAGTCAGAAAAATTTGGTCACATAAAAGAATTTTAAAATTTTAATAAAAAGAAACATATATATTTTTTTTCTTTTTTGTCATAAATTGAATCCGTATATTATTTTTTACCTTCTCTTAAAATGTTTTCATCTTCAAAAAAATTACCCTGTATATCTTATACAGATACATGACATATTTTTACAAAATACACACAGAATTACACAGTATATTTAAAGAGATTTTATATGTAGCAGACAGTACACAAAAGTACAGGTGGCACCCACAGCTTAAAAGTGCTTTATATCAAACAAGGATTTGGAGTAATAAATTCGTACGTATCGTCCAATCGGGGAGGAGTAGGGACATCGTAAGTCTCTTCGACTCTTTCATGGTAAATGAATCACATGTTCGGAAATGGTCATGCGCATAACCATGCTTTTAAGATAGATCTATGATTCTTACATTTCAGTCTAAAGTCGGTAAAGTGGGAAGCTAAAGAAATGAAAAGCAATGAGTTCACTAGAAGCAAATGTCACAAACATAAGTAGATGATTACACAGTCCTCGCTAGCTAGTTCATAGGATTATGGGCATATCTGTCCTAGTAGACTATTTTAATTAACTTACGGCCCGGCCGTAAGTTAATCAAAATAACTCACCAGAAAGTAAAAACTGGACACGTTTACTAAGGCGCACGTCTCGCGGGGCTTCGTGCATTGTCTTTACATCACCAGCTTAACTCTAAACCAGCGGATGGTTCCATTGTAAAGCCGGTGATGCAGTAAAAACGCACGAGTCCCCGCGCGACGCGCCGCGTGTCTTTAAACGTGCCCTAAGGATAGGAATTCGTAATATATCTTGTGACAAATCTGTCACTTGATGTCCAGATAGTATGCGAATTTTTAACTTCACTTTTACTTTTCAGTAAGATATTGAGACCGGCGTTAATTTAATCAATTTGGTGATACAACTAAGCGTTTTATTTTACAGAGATACTTGATATTGCAGACTAAGCTAAATAGGGATAACTTACCGCTTACTACTATTACATCATTAAAGTATGTGTCTACTAATGATACTTCTAATGTCCTTTGCAGTGTTATGTCACTAGCTGTCAATCTAAGCAACGCAAAGCACTAAACAAGTAACATCAACGCTACTACACTAAAAAGCAACTTACATACTTAAAAAAACGCGAAGTCATATACATTTAGAATGGTTCCTTATCAAAAAGGCTATTTAGTTGATATTACAGTTTGAACATTAAGGGCCGACATGCAAAATACTTTGGGCACGCCTTTTACTTTTCGGCACAAGAGCGAGATATACAAATAATTAAGCTTGATTAAGACTAAGCTTATTTTAAATCAAAACCAGAAAAAATAATTCAATCTTATAAACAACGAAAAGGTGACACTTACATAATCATAGTTACCTGTTTATTATTAAATCAAATTTGAGCATGTAGTGTAATTGAATATTGTATTTAACTCGTCATCCAAAAACAGTTAAAATTTTCATGTAGGCCCCTAACAACATAAAGAAGCTTTATAGTTTTGTCAAGGGCACGTCCAACGCATTAGCTTGTTGCGTGAACCGTAAATAACAAGGTGTTTTTCACCACAGTTTTTATTTAATAAAATATCACAATGACAAATATATCAAGCTTGAATATTAAAGTGCTGTCAACCTATCTTTTGAGGCAGACAATTTTGGACATAACTTTGTGTTAAATATATGAAAAAAAATCACTTGTGTTTTCCGATATATTGCATCAATTCAATTTATCTGCAAAATTGTCTTTACGTTCACCAAACTTTGCCAGTTCTTTTCTACGAAATTTATTAAAATAACTAACAAGTATTTAGATAAGTTGATATAGATAGTTCAACTCAGTTGTGCGCGCGGCCCTATGTGTGCGTATACAGTACGTATACAGTGACTTTGTGTGCGTACAGTGACGACGACTGCAGCGTCACTGCCACACAAATGGAAGTTGTATATTTACAAGCGCACACACACATAGCTCTGCGCGCACAACTGAGTTGAACTATCTATAGCACTATTCCCTAAATTGCACATTTACGACCGATCTCCATAACTTACCAAAATGTAGAAGTAAAGGCATAAATTCCAATAATATCTTCTGTCAAATCTTGACACTTGAGCTCATGATAATATAGGAATTTCTATCTTTCACTGCTATAACTAAGTGACCTTGCTTATTCCGCGACTCTAACTTACACTAGTGATGCAGGATTCCCTTAATTATTTATCCTATAATAATTGCTACTCCTACTGGAATTAGCAAGGTCACTTGCGCGTTATAGTAGTTATTATGGATTTCCGCAAAGTAACGCCTGATTCAATCAATTTCTATCTTTACTTTTCCTTTGGTAAGTTATGGAGACCGGCCGAATTATCAGACATTTGATGAACAAGCGAAGCGTTGAGGTGCTTATATAGAAGTTTCTGGACGCACCTGTCTTAGTCGAGTTCGGGTGAGAGCCGTCTGATCCGTGGAGGAGATACAATTTAATTTTGTTTGTTTAGAAGAGAGGTATTAAATAGATAAAATAATGTTTGAAATAGAAGATAAAAACAAAACAGGCATATCTCTTATACGATATAAGAAGTCAAATACATAAAACGATAAGAAATGTTGTTAATATTGACTTCAATAAGGATATGAAATATAATTCGAGAATCAAACAGACCCCTTTATGTGTATAAACTTGTACAAATATATTGATTCGCATTTGGTTTTAAAAACATTTTGTTAATACTTTGTTAACAAATTAATTGAATGACGTGTGTCAAGCCAGACACGATATTCAGACCTATTTGCTACTTACTTCTTTGGTATGTTGATTATATATGAAAAGAGTTAATAATTAAGTATCTAGGCTATAGGACTACTTTTAGTGCACATGAATAACACACACTAAATTATATTAATAAAGAAAAGCATGGATGAAAATTGAATTAATGATAAAATACCAGATATAAGATGTACAAAAGTTAAAAATTATTATCTTTCTCTATTACTTAACTAAATTTTTTTATACTTTCAGAACACATAAACGCTAAAGCTCTAATAATCTTGAAGATTCTAATATAATCTTTGTAAATAGTCTAATATAAATTTGTAATAAACACGAAAAACAAAGAACTTAAAGCAAAGAAAAGACCTATTATTCGTAGCTTTAAAACTCTTAACAACTTAATTTTCCTTTGAATCATATTGGCGTTCATTTATTCAGTCGTACGCGAGATTTAAAGAACTCATACTTATATATAAAATATACTGGTTGATCAATCATAAGTAGTTTATCAATCATATTTACCTCCTGGGCCATGGGTGACAGTGTGCACGACTGGTGGTGTTTGTATTTTCGGCTCAGATTTTCGAGTCACGAAATATTGCGAGAGCAGTTTGTTTCGTAGTTGGTTACCCTGAAAGAATTTTTTTGAATAATTATAAGATAAACACAATTAATATTAAGGATGACGGATTTCATATCGCCTAAGCTATCGTTGTCATTTTATTTGTAAGATATTCTATTTATTTATACACTCAGCGTGATGTAATGAGATTTTCAAAAAGGTCTTTACAATAAATTATTTATTTAATTACTCTTGATGATACATATACACAAATTAAAAAATAAGTAGGATCAAACGGTTGATCCTACCATCAGGATCAGGATCACCACTAGGATACCAAGAAAAGGGATAGCAGGCCGCGGCCCACGGCCTGACGGTTGATTTCGAGATGTCGTACATATGCAAGTTGCTATATAAACTTTGATAGCGCGATGTAGGAATTATGTCGTATCGTCATCGTTCTATGGATCGTCGCTAGATGTCGCGACTCGAACCCAGGACTTCTCACGCCGCACGACGAAGTCAGATGACTTAGTTCAATGCTTCTAAGAATTTGGTGATCGTGGCTGCTGCGTACTATGCAGAATAACTGGTGACCTTTAGATATTGAAGTAGAGCACTCTGTATTTGGTTCTGAGCATAATTATGTAAAAGTAGGTACTTAATTTTTCACTAGAATTCCTCATACATAAATAAAATGTTTTTTTCGCGGCACTCACAACTCTGTAAGCCGCCGCAAGTAGTAACTATGTGCGCTAGTGTAACCAAGCGTTGCGTGATGAATTCTTTAATTTTCGGCCAAGTTTACTTTTTCTCTTCATATATGATCTCAAACTATCTCGTCCACGAATTTCGAAAGGACTCACCAGCCACCCTGTAGACACGATATATATAGGGTAGGATAGATATATAGGGTTGCCTAATAATAGTCAATATTTTAATAGCAGATTAAGACTGATGAGTGGGCCCATAAATACGAAAAAAAAAATTAAACATATTTTTCATAAATTAAAATTTCAAAATTCTTCTAAGTGATCAAAATGTATGTTTTGATCTGTAGTTTATGACTACTCAGCCCGTAATAAAAACGTGCCCATACAATGTATGTAGTCATAAAATGTAGACTAATCAAATATGTAGACACAAAGAAGAATTTTGAAATTTTAATTTATGAAAAGTATTTAAAAAATAAATTATTTTCGAAATTCAAACCCACTTGTCATTCCCAATCTGCTATTAAAATATTCGTATTTACCTTCTCTCCATACTCGGGGTCAACGGCCATCATCTCGCGCAAAGTGCGAAGAATCTTAACGCATAAATTTTCTTCTTTCTCTTCCAGTAGTTTTTCTGTGTGTCTTATTAATCTGAGGAAAAAAAAGTATATTAAGTATAACGAGGTAGTAAAATAGATAAGCGAAAGGGTTTCACTTAACGGGCTCAATTCGACATTAGATTTAAGTCTATGAAATGCCAATTAGGTGACTTCACATTCAAAAGTTGCTATCAAAAATTGATTTGAAGTTTGTTTTAAAAACTATTTTGAGTTTATTTCTACCTTTTACATAATGTGCTTTAATAACTTTTTGAGTGTTAACATTAGAAACAAATCTTTTTTAATATAATATGCATTTGTTGATATACTTTATAGGAGTAGTGAAAGAAAACCTTTCTTATCAAAAGCGCTTCCTTATGATCACAGAAACAACAATATACAAGGTGACAGGTGACAAATTTTAGATACTGAAGGAGAGCAATCTGTACTCGATTCCGATCAGAATTATGTAATAAAAGTAGGTTCTAAATTTTTCACTAGGATTCACTATAAATAAATACTACTATGATACTATTTACTTTACATACAACTGAGTAAATCGCGGCACGTGACCTGGCACGCGGATCGCTGCTGCCAACGTTAGCGTAACCATGCGTTGCGTAATCAATTTTTTAACTTTCGGTAAAGTTTACTCAGTAAATAATTAATATTTATTTTTTATTATATTTTTCTCTTCATGTATAATCTCAAACTATCACGTCCTTGAATTTCAAAAGTGACCCACTAGTAACGCTGTATAATTTCAACTAGCCACCGCGCGCGGTTTTACCCGCGTAACTTTTGATCCCGTGGGAATTTCGGGATAAAATATAGCCTTAACCTTCCTCAAGAGTTGGGCCATCAAATGCAAAAATAATTTTTCAAATCCCATTTGTAGTTTCTGAGATTGGCGCGTTCAAACAAACAAACAAACTCTTCAGATTTATATATTAGTATAGATTTGAAAGCACTTTATTTCGAATTGTATTATTATATTGTGCGTATTGCTGTGAAAATATAGAACAAACTTCCATTAACCTTATTTAAAAAGACTGTCTAAATTACTTTTAAGCAAATTATATTATAATATCAATATACAGTGTGTCCGGTCACGACCTAGCGATAATTTAAGGTTAAATATAACTTTTTAAATGACAAATCTGTGTAGACATTTAATTTAATTTTTTCAATAATACTTTATTTATTTTATTTTAATGTAAGTATTACGATAATTTTTATTTGGACTTGATTTTTTGATCTTTTTTTTACATGAAAAATTATGAATAAATTAAATATGGCATTTTATAATTATAGAATCTAAACTTAAATATTAAAATTTTAAATAAACTGACGAATTTTTGCACACCTACACACCACCTGTCGGTAGGATGTTGTTGACCTTACTTTTATTTTTAATACCTATAATGTACCGACTTCCTTGGAAATAAAGATATTTCATTTCATATCATATTTCATTATATTTAAATTTTCTGAAGAAAACTGTTGATTTGAATTGGGGCAACGTGGCCGGGATCATACTGGAATAACAAACTTTTTTATGTGAGGGCACCCTGAACAGGATCACGTAAGAAGATCACATCACGAAACGTCGAGCTCAAATGTAAAAATATAACTACACCAGATATAGCTTCCATGCTGGAATGGGAGCGAAAGAAAAATATAGAATGTACCAGCTGCTTCTCTTCCCGGGCATATTATAAAAGTCAGTTAAGGGACAGAGGTTTTATTGGCATTTTAGTGGGCGATAGGCTGACCCCCTGTCACTGCAATAGCCTCTCTTCATTATTATAATACCTCATTTGTCAAACGTGACATCAGACGGTCTTATTACCACTGGTGTTCTGCCTACCCTATACAGGCGTGAAGTTATGTATGTATGTAACTACACCAGATAAAATTCCCATTTGCATTTTAAAAAGATGATCGATGTTGTGTTTGTTGTAACTTCTTCTCAACAGTTCAAAATTCCAAAGTTGTGGTAGATAAATTTCAATTTGTAAATAATTTGACTTATTTTAATTAATACAGGTCGTCCCAAGGGGACAAGCGTCCAAATGGTACATGAAGTGCAAGTACTTTAAATATCGTAGGTAGGATATTTTGCGGAAAGAAGACTTTATTTTATTTTTAAATATTAGTAATTCTGCATTTAAAGATTTTCTAAAAACTACTTGCCTCGTCTAGGAATCGAACCGACTTAAATATGAAAAATAACACCCCATTTTTATGACGCCAAACAAAAGAATAAACAAAAAATTGTTATTCTTCTTTGGGAACATAGTATTTTAAATGCAAGGAAAAACGTGAAATGAATCATTTTAATCAAATTAAAAACAAACATGAAACTGCTGAAGTCAATGTTGTTAAATAAGAAAATGGAACAATTTGCGAAAGTTTTTAAATGCATACATACATCTACATGCATGTATGTATTTAAAAGGATGCATATTATAAGTGCACACCTACCAGTAATAACTGTGTTAGGAAGTAAGTCTTATCTTAGTATCTTAATAGGTGCGAACTTATTGCGAATTTAGCTAACTATGGAATCATAATATCGCTATTTCTCGAACGGCGTCTTCGGCAGTAAATTATTTTCTTGAAATTTTGACTCAAACATTTTACGTTGTTCCTTTCGTTTAAAATACTATGCTACTTAAGAAGAATCAAAATGTTTTGTTCATTCTTCCGATTGCCATCATAAAAATTGGGTGTATTTTTTTCATATTTAAGTCGGTTCGATTACCAGACGAGGCAAGTTATTTTTTGAAAATCATTAAATGCAAAATAATTAAAAATAAAACAAAGTCTTTTTTTTCAGAAAAATACCCTATCTACGATATTTAAAGTACTTGCACTTCATGTCCCATTTGGACGCTTGTCCCCTTGGGACGCCCTGTAGAAATAAAGAATATTTGTCTTTGACTTTTAAAATCCAGCAACATATGTATTAAAAAGACCTGACTATAGTATGAACAATGTGTAGATAGACGTCTTACCTCGATATAAAAAGCCCGCTAGTATCGCTATGACTCAGTTGGCTCGGGCCGGTGAACAGTAAATGCGGCTTATACAGGATGTCCACTAGTAGAGATTGCTCGGCTTGGAGAAGAGCGCGCAGTTGCTCTTCTAGTAGAGCGACGATTTCTTGCAGACCTTCCATTACCGAGCGGTCGTTTTGTAGGTTTGACTGAAAGGGATTTGGGTGTTTTAGATTTTGAATATTTTATTGCCAGTTACAAAAAATGGTGACAATTTTGGCATTCTTAAGTAAATGTATGAAACAAACGTAGCATATTAACCAAATCAAATGTGCCTGTGTGTGCAAATAAATTAAAAAAAAACAGTGCAATATGTTCCCTACGCTACGAGAGATAAAACTTGATTGAAACAGTGGCTTGTAGCCATTTGTAGAGCAAAGGTAAATTCACTCCAATGATGACAGTAATCCATAATAAATAAATAACGATTCCAAATACAGTAAAATATTAATAATTTATGTTCAATTCCTACAACTCTATGCTATCAGACAGCTGTTTGAGACTTACACTTACGAAGCGACGCCTGGTGGCAGAAAAAATATCAAAAACCCTCATTGTTTCGATTGCACTAGATTTTTTTATCTTATTTTAACCATCGACGTAAATTTGCTTGTATGAATGAAATAGTAATTAAAAGCTATGATTTTATACCAATATATGGATATATGGATTTGACGAGTTTGTATAAAATATACTATTATATGTTTTAAAGCTGCTTTTTCTCCAATTCTTTATTATGTGTTTTTACTGAACTTGCGGTCTCTATTATTATAATTAAACTCACCGATGACGCCATTTTCTCAAGTTTAGAACTCTTGCTGGCTAACAACCATTTGCTAGTTTGTCGGGACAGTGCCGCGGCTTTCTCGAACACCGTTTGGATTTTCGCTTCGAGTTCCAATGGTATGGCTATACTGCGGGTTTTCGCTGTGAAATAATATAAAAAATAACGTGTAAAACTTTACGTATATTACCTACACATCTTAAAAGCGCAAACTTGGTAGAATGCGTGGATGTTCATTGTATTATTATGAAATTATTTTTAGCTTGAATTATTTAGTATTATGAAGTCTATTAATAGTAATCCTAATTAACATTATTGTGATATTACACAAACTTGAAATTTTAAATTTAGTATCTTTGGCTTTCGGTTTTTTTTATTGTACATTATTTCACATACTTATTTATTTTTTGGCTTACTTATAACATTCAATTTATAATTTGATTTACAAATCTAATGTGCTTATTATTTATTTTTGTATCTTGCTTGTAACCTGTATGATCTTGTAATTGATTTGAATTGAATTGAATTACTCTTTCACGCAATTATTTCTTAAAAGGTTAAGGCGAGATTCTGCACACAGGTTCAAGTAATTCTGGATTTACAGTAATATTCTTTCTTGATGATTTCGGGGTGCCACGAATGACAGTTGGTAGTATTAAAACGTAAACATTTGTAATTAATTTTACTCAAAGAGCGGCTGCAGCATTGTGGTTGTTTATGCAGAAAAAACTTGTCTATCTTTAGGATTTTGATCTTTTACGACTTTTTGGTAGGAGCACGAAATGTTTAGATGTGTATAATGCTATTAAAAATATGTGATTTTATTGTTTATTAGCTCAAAAATAATCTATGCTTTTTAGTTTTTACAAGTTATGAACTGATAGTTTCAATTAGTTCCCTTATTTTTTTAAATTTAATGAAAATGATATCGAAATATAACTCAACTACACTTTTGAGAGATACAGTGATGAGACCAATATATCAATACAAGGCCTACTGCACCTGTATTTCTTTACCATATTTTCCAGCTGCCTACCGTTTACCAGCTATAACTAAAAAACATAATCCAACTTACAGACTTCACTCAAAGTCCTGATACATTTCTCGACATGCAACTTCTGCGGCGGAGTCAGCCAGGGGCACTGGTAGATCTTGAAGCAGGTCTGTAGCAGCTTCACGAAGATCGACTGCCGGGTCTACGGAAATAAACCTTATCAGTGATAGTTAGGAGTGATATTTGCATGAATTTAATTAGTATAGTTGTTCTAATATGAGCAGTGAGATTAACTAGGTGTAGTTGTGTTAACCATGACTATGTGCGTGTGCATTTACGCACACAGATATGGCTCACCCGCTTTCATTTCTTTCTTTTGAATTATTAGGTTACGGTTAAAAACAAAGTGCCTACAAATTAGCCATCACAGCTTCAGAAGTTAAACATGGAAATGATTTAAAATAATATATTGGAGTCTTACAGTATGTAAATCAAAAACTTACGTGTAAATCCATCAAGTAGGTTTCAGAAAGCATGATAATGAAAAGTATAAGAATTATAATTGAGTTCTTTCTGTCAAAAATATAGTTTTTAACAAAATACTCAAGTTGGCGCCTTTACGCAGAACCTTCAAGCCCTTAAGAAGTTACCAATTTAATGCTTGAAGTTCTTTAAATGATCCAAACTTTAAATAGATTTTTTCGAAACATAGCCGGAAGACATCAAAGTAGGAATGAATATGCTGTAATACTAAATCCAACAGGAAAGTTTCGTATGAAAACTAAGAATTATAATAAAGTAATTAATAAATGTAGTAATTTTCAAAGTATAAAGGTATATTTCTGAGAAGCTAACTTAAAAACGTAAAAAAACCTGTAGGGAAATGTATAAGTATTGGATATTTCAGCGAGTATTTTACTCGATATTCACGAAAGCAATATCAATATTAGAAAATGTCCACCGAGTGAACTTGTATTGGTATTACATCTTTCTTTGTTAAATTGTATGTACCAAATCCAAATTTGTGAATGTAAATAAACTTTATCTTTTTAATTCTGATGTATCATCATTGTACCTCTATATTAGAACTAGAACTCCTTATTAACAAATCCTTCATTTTAAATAGAATAAAGTGAAGAAATAAAATTAATGAATGCAGAGCCTTAAAAAACCGACTTCACGTCAAAACTTTGGCTGAGTCGAGAATGTCATCAACGTAAAAATTCTCCGAAATCGTACCTACATGATTATTCGAAACTTTGAAATTTTCAATGAAGTATTCAATCGATTTCGATGAAATTTAAATGGGATCAACTACGACGTATGTTCTATTATATAAAATAACAATTTTCAAAATCAATTTCTAACTGTCTGAAATATCGTGTAGCAAAGACACAAAAAAAAACATACAGACGAATTGAGAACCTCCTCTTTTTTGGTCGGTTGAAAATGAAGTGAAACATACCTGAACAGTAGTGCTCTGCACACTGAAGGGGGAGTTAAAGAAGGAGCATATCGTTTGCACCAACACGTCCGTTACATAGTCGGCCCACGCCCGCCGCGGGTCGTTCGAAGATGACGACGGCTCTGTAGACAAAACAAAACATTATTAAGAATGTATTGATAACTAGCGGGTAAAACTGCGCGCAATTTCGGGATAAAAAATAGCCTATGTGTTATTCCCTATTGTATTCTATCACTATGCCAAATTTCATCAATTTCCGTTGGGCCGTTTTGCCGTGATTGAGGAACAAACATCCATACATCCAAACATTCACATTTATAATATTAGTAAGATAGGTGTTCTGGCAGCGGCCATTTTGCAAAATCATCTCTAAAGAAATCAAGTAACCTTTAAATAGGTTTATAAAAGCGTTATAAAATATTAAATAAAACACTTTTTAACCGGATTTATCGCGTATATTTACATTTTAAATTTTGACTCGACGTTTCGGTGTCTTTTCAGACCCCGTGGTCACGAGCGACTGAGGTGTCAAGCGTCGGATTGATAGATTGAAAAAAGTTATACATCATCATCTCCATCTGTTTCTCAGTCTTCGAGCGTAGCGTTCGGGATTGACACAAAACAACCTGACAGTATCTTGAGTTACAGGTCGTGCAGCTTGCTGGATGTTAGATTTAATGTTTTTCAGGATAGGGTCCCATGTCGGTGATAGTTTCCAACCATCTTCTGTATTGAAATTAGGGTGTTTTTTAATTTCAATCGCTTCTCTGATCATTCTAGGAATGTAATGCTTCTCTCTAGATAAAATTTTCACAGAGTCAAACCTTAAGTAGTGGTTGGGCTTGTCCATGGAATGCTCACAAACTGCAGACTTTGAAGCTCTTCGATTTTTAATATCAGCTATGTGTTCT
The DNA here is from genome assembly GCA_944452665.1 of Stenoptilia bipunctidactyla. NCBI lineage: Eukaryota > Metazoa > Arthropoda > Insecta > Lepidoptera > Pterophoridae > Stenoptilia > Stenoptilia bipunctidactyla. The sequence continues at coordinate 1,178,802 of CALYBW010000058.1, forward strand.
TTTACGCGGGTTGATACGTTTCTTTTGGTTTGACCAATGTAGGAAAGCCCACAGCCGCAGTCAATCTTGTAAACACCTGGGTCTTGTAAAGGGATGCTGCATTTAACTGAGCGAAGATGTTGACTTATTTTTGAATTAGGTTTAAATACTGTTTTTATTGAAGCGCGCCTAAGAATGTTTGAGATTTTATCTGTGACACCCTTTACAAAAGGTAGAAATGCAGGTTTGCGTTCGACTGTCTGAGGCTTCACGTGGTCACAGCGGCGGCGACGAGGTGGTTTGAGGCCGTTTTCACGAAGCACCTTGACAACATGTTTCAGTTCATCATCAATGTGCTGAGGATCGCAGATTCCATGTGCTCTCTGAAACAAAGAGGAGCCTACGGCGAGTAACTGGCTCGGGTGGTGGTGGGACTTTCCATTTAAATAGCGGTCAGTATGGGTGGGTTTCCTATAAACTGTGTGACTGAGTGTACCATTTGGATTTCTTTTAATTAAAACATCAAGAAAGGCTAACTTATTATCCTGTTCTAATTCCATAGTGAATTGTATTTTAGTATTAAGGGAATTAAGATGGTTTAGAAAGGCAGTTACTTTATGTTGAGGTAAGATTGTATATGTATCGTCAACGTACCTCTTATAGATCTTCGGCACGACGGGTGCCATGTGGAGAGCACGCTCCTCAAAGTCTTCCATGTAGATGTCAGCAACTACAGGTGACACTGGGAGCCCATGGCAACACCATCAATTTGTAGATAAAACTCATTATTCCACATAAAGTAGCCCGATGTAAGGCATAATTCTAATAATTCTGCATATTCAACAGGCAAATCTGATTCAGTTAGCTTTTTCTTGACAATTTCAATGCAGTCTTTGACAGGTAGTGATGTAAACAAAGACTTAACATCAAAACTGACCATGGTTTCATTGTTTGCAATTTTAAGATGTTTTAAATCACTAACAAATTGGTAAGAATCCTTTACATATGCTGCTGTTTTGCCTCTCAATTGTGAGAGTACACCTGCTATATGTTGAGCAAGCTTGTAAGTTGGTGTGTCTATTTGGCTCACAATAGGTTTTAGTGGTACATCAGTTTTATGCACTTTAGGTAGCCCATACAGTTTTGGGGGTTTTACACAAGCTGGAATTAATTTATTCACGTCTAAATTTAACCATTCTTTGTGTTTTTGTATTAATTCGGAAGTTTTCTTCATAATTCTAGAAGTAGGGTCATAGTTTACTTTTTTATAAGTTAATTCATCCGACAAAAGGTTAGTAATTTTTGTGTTATATTCAGATGTGTCCATCACAACAGTGGCGTTTCCTTTATCTGCACGAAGGACAGTTAACTCTTCATTGTTGCGTAAGTTCTTTAATGCAAGTCGTTCTTCTCTAGCAAGATTCGGTTTCGGCAATTTACATCGCCTCAAAACGCCAGAAATATCTTGACGAATACTTTCGGCGTCTTCCTTAGAGATTTTATTCTGAAATAGACAGTCTTCTACTTTGCAGATAATCTCCTCTGTTGGTATTTTTGATGGAACCGGTGCGTAATTTAATCCCTTGCTTAAAAGTTTTATTGTATTTGAATCTAATGTTTGTTTTGACACATTAACTACTGCCTTTTCCACAGAGCATGATGACGACTGAATTGATTGATTACGGTTGATTGAATGACTCATTCCATTGTTCTCTAATTTGTTAAACTTTTTGATTTGTTTACTTTTATAAATATCATGGATGGCCAATGCTCTTTTAGAAGTTATGTTTTCTATGCTATTAAAGTCATTTTGAGACAGCGTCTAAGAGAGTTGATTTTTTAAATTACTTATTGATTTAGCTATTTGAAACGTATCATACCGGTGTTGTTGGATGGATTTGATGAGTAACTTTTTGCTTGCTTGGCGTAGAATGTCGGCACTTCCCCATATGTCTTTCTTTGGTGAAATTCTTACGCACACAGGCACTGACCTCTATATTTACCACTGGACTGGCGGCTGTCAAAGTGCTTTTGTGCCCGTTTGATAATCGCCATTTTGGCGCTGTCGGACGTAGCGAGCAGTAGCGAGTGTCCGTGGTACTAAAACCATACTAAAACTAGTCGCTTACACATATGTCACATGTCCTCATTCTTGATAACTTTTATATAATGCTTATAACAATAACAACATAAAATTCGAATTAATATTTAAAAAATATAAAATCACTTAACAATAAGCAAGCACTTCTCTGGCGGCCACTTGCAATATACGTCAAAATTTGTTCTGCGGACACTCGCTACTCGCTAGTGGCGCTTCAAATAGGCACAAAAAAATAGCTGTCAAACTTACGGAACAGCCAGTCCAGTGGTAAATATAGAGGTCAGTGCACACAGGGATAAGGTCGTTGTCACGACATCTCTTCAAGAAATTCAAGGATGTTAACAGTCGTGATTGCCGTTTTTTTAACCATTCTAACTGCCGGATTTTGTTTGCACTTTCCAGTCCGTACTGGTCCACAGAGAGCACATGGAATCTGCGATCCTCAGCACATTGATGATGAACTGAAACATGTTGTCAAGGTGCTTCGTGAAAACGGCCTCAAACCACCTCGTCGCCGCCGCAGTGACCACGTGAAGCCTCAGACAGTCGAACGCAAACCTGCATTTCTACCTTTTGTAAAGGGTGTCACAGATAAAATCTCAAACATTCTTAGGCGCGCTTCAATAAAAACAGTATTTAAACCTAATTCAAAAATAAGTCAACATCTTCGCTCAGTTAAATGCAGCATCCCTTTACAAGACCCAGGTGTTTACAAGATTGACTGCGGCTGTGGGCTTTCCTACATTGGTCAAACCAAAAGAAACGTATCAACCCGCGTAAAAGAACACATAGCTGATATTAAAAATCGAAGAGCTTCAAAGTCTGCAGTTTGTGAGCATTCCATGGACAAGCCCAACCACTACTTAAGGTTTGACTCTGTGAAAATTTTATCTAGAGAGAAGCATTACATTCCTAGAATGATCAGAGAAGCGATTGAAATTAAAAAACACCCTAATTTCAATAGAGAAGATGGTTGGAAACTATCACCGACATGGGACCCTATCCTGAAAAACATTAAATCTAACATCCAGCAAGCTGCACGACCTGTAACTCAAGATACTGTCAGGTTGTTTTGTGTCAATCCCGAACGCTATGCTCGAAGACTGAGAAACAGATGGAGATGATGATGTATAACTTTTTTCAATCTATCAATCCGACGCTTGACACCTCAGTCGCTCGTGACCACGGGGTCTGAAAAGACACCGAAACGTCGAGTCAAAATTTAAAATGTAAATATACGCGATAAATCCGGTTAAAAAGTGTTTTATTTAACCTCTGAGATGCGGGAGAGCTGCGCGAAATTCGGACGTAAACTGCGTAGGATTCGAGCGGGCGCCCGCCGCGCGACTTATTTTAGAAATATGTGGTTTTCTTCAAAAAAATATTAAAGACATCCCAAACTGATAACTGTTTCTGAAAGCTAGATATATATTGAATCTTTTCTATTTTTTTATAATGATAAAACATTGTTTATTTATATTCCACAGGCCCTTGAACGCAATCATTTGACCAAAATTGTACTTGTTTCTAAGTATAACCGATTTATAATAAAAAGTGTAGTTTATTTTTGGTTTCATTTATCATTTCACACAGTAAACTCTCTGGACAAATCATTGCACACAATAATTCCTACTTACTAATAGGAATACACTTGTATATATCACTTTGAAAATTGAAAATTTTATTCACAAGTTGAACTTTTTCCGTTTCTTCATATCGAATTTTGACTTCAGTTTTTTCGAAAACTATTTGGAATCAGGTGGCAAACAAACTTTCGGATACATAATTATTTATTTATATTTCAATATAACATGTGAAATCATGTTTATTTATATCATTTACGTATCAAAATAATGCAAAAACTGAAAAGGTACTCGTTTTCCTAACCTTACATGTTGTTACTTTTTTCGTGCAAGTGTGTATCCTATGGTTTACTAAAAGGTATGTGTGAAAAGGTTAAAAAATTGTCTTTCTTACTGCATAATACACTACCATAGCTACCATACATATTTTTTTGGCAAAATCATAAAATGTTATCAAGTCTTGTTTGGATTTTTTGTGTATGTGTGCGTGACTTGCATAGAGTGGTCATCTGCTTAGTCTCAGCTCTGATCCAAGATGGAGTCATCTTGGAAACGCCTAACTGCGTTGTATCAGATCTGTGTACAGTAAGTATACGCCCGTATGCTTTGGCTCAGATCTGTACATGTATACAGGATGTTCATTATTAAAAATAAAACAAATAGGTAGCTTAGCATAATTATTTACTTTATTTGAGGTTAATGTATTGAAATAAAAGTATTAAATTAAATACCTAATACCTAAGCATTAAATCATTTTTTTATTTATTTCTTATATATTATCTCTGCAATGTGTTTCGTCAACACTTCATCAAAAGAAATACGCTGATACTAGACAACCAAAAATATAAATAAAAAACATATATATGTATATAAAACAAAGTCGGGTTGGTTCTTACACTTATAACAGTACTAACAGTCTGTTTTATATGTCTCAGTATCGAATAGCAGAATAATTACAAACATAGAATTATTAAAAACATTAGAAAATTACCGAAAAAATAAGCGGACGGAGTCGGTGGGTGGAATGCTGGTATCCCATATTGATCCTGATGGGCATGTACGAAAGTTCATAAAAATTTACATAAAAAGAATGAGACGTTTGTCCTCACCTGACGGAAAGTGCACATGAAGACGAAGATGTTACACGTCTATCCTTGAGGTACCTATTCACTCAGCGCTTGAAAGAACTCGGACCATCAAGTGGTAATCAAAGTTTCTCGGTATATCGTCTCTATTAAATAATAATAAGATTAAAATACATAAATATGTAAAATATAAATAACAAAATAAATATATGTGTATAGTTAGTATAAAATGAAAAAAAAAAATATAAAAAAAATAAGTACTACACATTATCTAAACTATGATATTCTTTCCAACACTGGCCAACACAAAGAAATACTTTGCAGTGGCTGCACTGGAGGTTGGTGAGGGTCCTTACTTTTTTGGCAGCACATCGAACGCAACGCCCTCGTTGGAACCTCACCTGTTTTGCTGTACGCTCCTGAGTGACGTGCACATGTTCAGGATAGTGGTCCAGAGACTTGTCCAGTCTGGCACTAATGTTACTATGGCGCTGCCGAATCGCAACATTAGTGCCAGTCTGCGCGCAAAGTTCCTCTGCCAACATATACCTAAATTGGCGATGCGTCATTTTTTTGTTTTGGCCAGTGTTGGAACAATATATAACATAGCAATTTAATATCGAAATATTAAATAGCCGACGAAAAACTTTGATATACCACTTTGTACCTCGCTTCCTCTCTAACAAATACATGGATAGTTTTTGATCTTTAAGATCCACACCACCCATGTATTCGTTATATTCATGGACAACTTTCGGCTTCTCAATTTCCTGGCCAGCTCGCCTCCCAGGTGCCATGTCTGCATTGTGGTAAGTCGACACTGTAGTGACTAGTTTCACGTCCTTCCAGGCAACGACGGAAACGTCACCACTGTGTCGGCTTACCACTGCACCTCTCTGCATACGCTTATCGTTTAAAGATTTGATGTCGTGGGGGCAATCAACGCGGCGTCTGTTTAACGTCCCCACGACATCGGTCTTCTGTTGCTTCAAAAATCTGGCCAAGGAAATTGAGTTATAAAAGTTGTCCATAAATAGCGTGTACCCTTTTCCAAGATAGTCCTTAAATAGCTCAAAGACTATCTTGGCCGTCGAAGATTTAAAACCAAAAATTGGTGGTCCGGGTAATGTGCCTTTACCGGTATAAATGATTAGTTTTAACACATACCCCGACACAGCTTCACAAAGTTCATAGCTCTTAATGCCGAATCGCGCTGCTTTGGAACGGATGCACTGCATCCAACTCAAACGTCCCTTCCAAAGCAGCAGCGATTCGTCCAAGCTAACCTCCCTGCGAGGCGTGTAGATAGTGGCGAACTTTTTATTTAAGTGGTCTAAAAGGGGCCGAATTTTTGACAACTTTTTGTCATCCCCGTTTTGAACTTCTTCATTGTTGTTAAAATGAAGGAACCGCATCAACAAAAGGAACCGGTCTTTTGCCATAACTTGGCGAAATAATGGCATCGCAAGGATGCCCGTTGTCCAGTATTCGTCGATGCGGCCCCTTACACACATGCCCATCAGGATCATGACTGATAATAATCGGTAGAGCTCCCCAACAGAGGTCTCCGTCCAGAGCCTAAACCTAGTTCTAGCACCGACCCCATCTTCCACCTCAAAATTAGGGGCAATTTTGTGCCACGCATAATTGTTTGTCTCGCGAGCAATCGCCTCCATAAGAGGTTGGTCCCAAATTTGTTGGAACAACTCAAAAGGTCGTGTTCCAACAATTTTGGGACCAACGCTTTCATGGAACTCTTCTTGGACTCCACGAAAATCAGTGAAGTCGTCGCTCCACCGCAACTCTTCTGACACGTCTTCGGTATCATCCGCGTCTTCCCCTAAAAGTAGCTGAAGCTCTTCCAGAGTTAACTCCTCCCCATCGTCAGCCTCGCTCCCGGAATCCACTGCAAGAGCTTCAGCAAGAGGCTCGTCGAAGATGTGTTCTTCATCCTATCAAAACAAGACAAATATGCTCATGCAAAAGCACCCAAACCACAGTTAGTTCCACATAAGCCAAATTTTAAGGCAAAACAATAATAGAAATAAAGTTTTTTCAAAACATCAACCATGCACCCAAAACATCAACCATGCACCCAAAACATGTGAGTTCCATACAACTCAAACTCAGTCTCCTTTGGTAGAGAAAAATAAATAGAATCATGCTTAAGTGAAATAGTAATAGACAAAGATTCCACAACTATCACAGTTCTAGCTATTTTGCAGTAGTTAGTTTGGTTAATATTCATATATTTTTTACATATTGTATATCTAAATAAGTAGATACACACACCCAAAACACAGTCATTATCTCAATACTTTCAAACTTGTAACTGTAATCCAATCATTGATAGTAAAATAGATTTTAATGTGCTTACCATTTCATTATCCTCTTCGGGGAAAAGATTTCGCGGTCTGGGTTGCGATGCGGCTTCGTCTATAAACGATAATCCTTCCCCCACACTTATCGTCTCAGGACAAAAACTCTGTAAAACAAAGTTAACTTATGCTATCGTCATTTTCGAAAGATCTCGGAACATCAGAAGTTATTAATGATTACGTACTCTAAGATGCCCCGAAACACTTCTTTCCAGAAGGATGTCCCTGGTCACCCTAAGGCTTCCCTGGGGCGTCAGGACTACTTCTTTACCCACCACTAGTGGTATAGGGACTCCACTCGTGCTTGGAGTAGCAAATCCTGTAGAGGTGGGAGCATCCATTTTTCTGAAAAATAAGCACAATTTAATCTGAACATTCAATTGTATAAGCAGAGGACAATAGGTTTGTACCTACAGACGTTCGGATATGCTATTAAAAATGTAACACAAACGGCCTGCAGGCCGTAAGCTGGGCTGTTCACCGTTGAGGAGTTCCCTCATGAGGAGACAGTCCTGGCTGCAGCAGCAAACCATGCCGGAAGGTAAGATCCTCTACCCAAGTCGAACGCCCGTGCAAAGTTTGACGACTGGGCTGTTCACCGTTGAGGAGTTCCCTCACGAGAAGACAGTCCTGGCTGCAGCAGCAAACCATGCCGGAAGGTAAGATCCTCTACCCAATTCGAACGCTCGTGCAAAGTTTGACGACTGGGCTGTTCACCGTTGAGGAGTTCCCTCACGAGAAGACAGTCCTGGCTGCAGCAGCAAACCATGCCGGAAGGTAAGATCCTCTACCCAATTCGAACGCCCGTGCAAAGTTTGACGACTGGGCTGTTCACCGTTGAGGAGTTCCCTCGTGAGGAGACAAAAGATACTTACAAAAATAATAATCATCTTTTATAATGTAAGTCATGACAACAATTAGGTATATTTGGATATCGCACAAGATTATTTTACAATTACACATTTCTCTATATTCTAATACAAGTCGAATGTTGGGAGCATACTGTATATCCCTCACGGCCGTATCAGTAAGTCGTGTATACACAAGAAAAAATGGCGGGCTTCTTGATCATGTGTGTGTGTGTTTCAATACAGAGTCACGAAAAATATCGAATTTTGATAATATTACGAAATGATTATAAGAAAACAAGTACAAATTGTATGTGTTAATAAAATTCACAACAAACTGACAAAATAGAATATTATCTTGGCACATCATAATTACAAATAATAAACCTAAGAACACACCATACCATTGCAGCTCTGAGGAACAGTCAATGATTTTTATCTTTTATGTTTATATTCTAGAGAAATCTCAGGTAATTTATCACAGTGTAGGTTCTTAAGTATATAAGTAATTATAAAAAGTAACATCCACTTACCTTTTTAACAAATTTCACACAAAAAAACACTGATTCACTAACGTACACTCAAGCGTTGTTTACGCAACGACTGTCAAATTTGAAAAGGGCCGTTAAGCTGAAATGTGTCAAAATCTGATTGAGTGAATGTTGTCGATGGAAGATTATTTTATCGGGAATCGGAAACAAGCAATAAAACGCGTAAAGCCTTAACATAAAGAACTATATTTGCATAACAGATGACCAATGTAATCTGGGCTCACATCTGAGCCAACGCAGTTAGAGGGGGTTGCATAGATCTGAGCCAAAGCTCACCAGAGGTTAATAGTATGAATCGCGAAAACTTAAGACAATATTACGTTATAAAATAAATTTCAATACTAAATTATGGAGTGCAACCTTTTTTCTCTTTATTTAGGAGAAATAATGAGAAAATAACCAAGCAAACATATGGGAAAGATATTATTGACTGATATTTTTTTGCCGTGATAAGGATGGGGCGTTTACCACTAAATCATCTTTACTTTGTAACTAACTTTTACAGTCAAAGCTGGAATCGAACATACATATTAAATAAAACACTTTTGAACCGGATTTATAGCGTATATTTACATTTTAAATTTTAACTCGACGTTTGAAATTTAAAATGTAAATATACGCGATAAATCCGGTTAAAAAGTGTTTTATTTAATAGTATAAATCGCAATATAATGTACGTAATATTTTCTTAATCAAAAAATTAAGACAATATTACGTACATACATAGCCTGACTTACGTAAAAATATTTGCTATATCTGGAACGGACACGCGCTTACATCGGTTTTTTCTATCGTCATAATTCTTTTGATGTCTCTTTCTTTCTTGATTTTCTGGATTGATTTTCGCGTTCGTCATTCACCATCAAGTAAGACTTAGGTTACGTTAGCTTCGTCTAGGCTGTTCTGTTTAAAATTGTTTAATTGAATACTAGGTGCGTCATGCGGTTTTACCCGCGTGTAAGTCCAAAGGAAAACCTTAAGTTTGTAAATACATATTTATGTAAGTATTTATATTATAGGTCCCCCCTTGTTCGCTACATGGTATCCCATAACACAAGCTATGCTTACTTTGGGGCCATGTAGTTGTTGTGATTGTCTGGGGATTTTATTTATTTATTGTATTTAAATAATAAAAAAGATTAAAGAACCGCACGGAACAAGAAAAAAAAAGTTCTTTTAAACTACTTTTTTTTCTTGTTCCGTGTTTGAATCGAACCCGCAACTACTGGCGTCTGAGGCAGGTTTACCCTATCGCAAAAGTGGTCGTCGACTTTTACTTTTTGGGATAAAAAGTAGCCTGTATGCTATTTTAGGGCCTAAGCTTCTTACTTGCCTAACATCAAAAGCTTTCGCATTTACAAAGCAGTGTGACTACAGCTACTCACCATTATAAGGGGAGCCCTCCAAGGTCAACACGGCCTGCAAGTCCTTCAGAAAGCTCCGCTCGAAGAGATCCCACATGTAGTTGCTGGAGTAGATCTCCTTCACTTCTTCCTCAGTGTCGATGTAGCAGTGGTTCAGGAAGCCTACGTATGCTTCTTTTACCTGGTAGGGATACCACAAGGTTTGTTTTATAAGAAGAAATGTCGGTAAGGTAGCAACAGTCCTCACTTTTATAACACATATTCATTATTTGACACCTTCTTTATTCTATGATTTAACTAATAGTTATAAAAACAAACACAACATAAACATAGAAATAAACTAACACAAGTTTCGAAAAATTCAGGCGGCCTTATCGTTTTAATTTTCTTGTTCTTAGAATTCATTATATTTTAATTAAAATAGATTTTCTTTATCCTGCTGCAGCAAAAAATAATCATATCAAGATTGTGCACTTACAATGACCTGTAAAGTATCAGGATAAGGAATCAATTGAGCTTAATAAATTTTTTGTGATTGTTTCTTGTTTTTAATATTGTTATTATTCAATCTATGTGTGCCTAATATGAATTATATAAACATCTATTTAACAATTATAAATATTATACATTAGTTATGATCGGCGAGCATATTTTAGCGATATGAGCACCATATGCAAATGTGTGTTTTTCATAGCGGGGTAACGTGTGTGTGTTTGAGTTTTCAAGTGTGGGTAAGGTAAACTGTTTGATTGTGTAATTGAGTTCATAGTGCAAACAGTGATTGTAATGTACATTATATGCATGCTTCCATGCTGGCCTGGGAGCGAAAGAAAAACATAGAATGTGCCAGCTGCTTCTCTTCCCGGGCATACTGTCAAAGTCAGTTAAGGGACCGAGGTGTTATGGGAGGCTTTTTGTGGGCGATAGGCTGACCCCCTGTCACTGCAATAGTCTCTCCTCTCTTCACTATTATAATGCCTCCAAATTAGTCAAACGTGACATCAGATAGTTTTATTACCTCTGGTGTTCTACCTACCCCATACGGGATACAGGCGTGAAGTTTGTATGTATGTATGTATGTATTATATGCATTGTGTTTACGTGGTGTTTACAGTGTGATTAATTTACATTGTTTTTTTTTTAATAGTCTGAGTAACAACGTAAGTAATGCTAGTATGTAATAATCTTGTTTATGTTAGTGTTTTTACGATGTGGGTAATGTATATTATGATGTTAACACAAAACATCCTCACCTCGGGTATACAGCTGGGGTGTGTGATCATGGCCACGATATCGTCCAGCGGCAGTAGACTGTGGCACTTGATCTCAGTGAACACATTCTTTCCCATTGTGCAACTAGTCAGCAGTTTTACCAGTTGTATGTGGTATCTGTAAGTGCAATTATGTACTTTATGTAATTGTAATAGGGGATATAATACCGTAATTAATTATACGATCTGAATATAAATAATTAGGTATGTTTTGAAACACGTAAGGTCGGCACAGATTGGCTCTACTACTCTTGGATAAGTGTTACGTAAAAGGCGACATTCGCTCAAGTGGTGATAACAATAACAAATACTCTTTATTGTCATTAAACTTAAAAAAAAATTAATACAATATTAACAGAAAAAAAAAATGAAAATTTAGGCGCTTTAAGCGATTTCCTCCAGGCAACCAAATGATGTGACACGACATAATCTTATAACGAGGAAGTTCTCTCATAAACACGTTTGCTGTCAAATTCGACCTCTTCATCGCTTACCGTCAGGTGAGATTGAGGTCAAGTTAAGAAAAAGTCAAAATATTCTTCATGTCGTAGGAATTTATAATACACTTGACACAAGTGACATTATTTAAAAATATTGAAATGAATCTACCACCGCGTTAGAAAGTCAACCTCTTGAGAAGAATTGGCAAAAGACTGCAGAGCGAAATGTCTTTAATTGTAATTATTATTATTTATTGATAGATAAGATAACAACAAAAAAAAACTATTTCTAAAAATCCCACAATACTGTTTGACTGTGGGATCCAGACTTTATCGTCAATGTACTTATTCAGATATTTTAAACTGAGTTTTACATTACATTTGTTTTACAGTACCTATCTTAAATTTTTTCTTAAATTTTTTTGGACATGTTTAAAGCGTTTTTCTCTATGTCTTGTTTTAGAAATGAATAACTCAAACAGAGTAAATAACTATGTGTGCTCAAAGTATACGTAAGTTGAAGCGCAGACAGACTATACGGACCGCAGTTTTTGAAGAAAAAATGTACGTAACGGGCAACCTTAAAGAAGTTTTCATAACGCAGGTCTAAAAATATTTAATAGTTACTAACCTGAGCGCCTCGGGCATTTCCTTAGTGTCTTGATAGGTGCGCATCATTTGAACGAAATAGTTGAAAGACACCTTGTCGTTGTAGAACACTAACACGTCTTCACCCGCGTTCACCATCTGTTGTAGATAAACATAAACACATACTTAAATGGATTCTAGTACGTAAAAATTTTGTTAAGAAAAGGTTTTTTTGAAAAAAGCATCGGGTTATCTTCTATTTAATTAATCACAACGGCTTCCAGGCTTCTGAGGGTATTTTTTAAAGATGATTGCTGTTCGATTTGGTTTTTCGCGGTAGTCGTATACTCTTTTTCGCTTACTCGTTGGTTTTCAGTACCCTGTGTTAAATTAATTTTTCTAGTAAAAAATCACATTACATAAAATTTTAAAAGAAAACTAAAGTACATAGGTACCTACAGCTTATTTCAACAGAAATCTCTTCCAGCAGATCTAACGATTGGAGAGTTGGTTAAAAATACAAGTTTAGTATGTATGCTCAAAATAAAAGAAATATAATATAATATACTACTAAATATTTATATAAATATATACAAATACATATATTATACATATACATACATACACAAATACATATAATACTAAAATTGAATGTTACTTTTGTTAACAATTGACTAAAAGTTGAGAAAAGAAGTGTTCTCGGACTCTTTTCCTAAAAACTGGCAATGATTTAGACTCGCGGATATCGTGGGGAAGTGCATTCCACAATCTGACTGCATGGACAGAAAAGGAGTACGACAAGTAATTAGTCTTATGTGTAGGCATATTCAGGACAGTACGCTTATGTACTCTGCATAACGCATTCGGAGGATGAGCGAAAGAAAATCTTTCACGCAAATAGATTTATTTTTCATAGAAATATTTATTTTTTATTTTTCATACGTCTCACCTCAATAAGGATGAAATATTTAATGGTCGGAGAAGGTAAAGCTTTCAGTTTTGTATACAGTAGTCGTAAGAGTGTGTCATAGCCATTTCGGCGCCCAGAAAAAAATCTACCATAGCCCAGTGCGAACTTGGTGGATTAAGCCCTACACCTCGTCATAGCTCCTTCTAGTATACAGACGGTGAAATAATAAAAAGGTAATTTAAAGAGTCCTTATCAATAGTTTTAAAAACTCTGCCCCGGTAGAGATATGTTGAGAGCCAGTGCCTTCTTTTACCCAGTACTTGTAATTTTTAACCTTACTTCAGTTTTCATAAAATGAGACCGGGGACAAATGCTACAAATGTCTTTAAATCACTGGAAAATCATGTCAAATAAGGCAAATAGTCTGAGCGACCCAGGAAAAATAAATAAATTAATAAGCGGTTACGCACTACGCCCGATTCATACCCGTTCCAAATCTGAGAAATGGCAGTCCAGCTAACGTGTCTGACTTTCCGTAGAACTATTTCCACGGTAGCTTACGTGTGTAATCGCTCTTGGACTTGCCACAAGCCCATTAAAAGGGGTTGTAATAATGTCATTCTACGAACAAGGTGTTCGTTCCTTCTTCCCAAAAAGTCCAACTGCTGTTGTTGGGAAGTTCTTTATTATTGCGCGCGGTATTGTAAACTCATCCATTTCATCAAAGCTTATTTCACCTCCTGTATAACACGGTCCTATCTGCTAGTGCACAATTCTATGCGGTACACTACAGCGCGCAGCAAATGTTAAAGCCCGACCATCGCACTGTTGCGTCGTGCCGTGTCTGTGTACAGGCGCCCGAGAAACTTCGCTTACACAGTCGAAAGGTCAACAGAACGCAACACCAAATAAACCGAAGTATTTGTCGTGAAAAGAGCACATACTTAAACTTAAGCTATAAAACGTTAACGTTGACGAAACTAGAATTGGGATACATCGGGGCACGGCAAGGAGGATATGTTTTTAATAGAATGATCTTTTACAGAATCATCCATTACTGTACTAGAGGAGAAATGGTTGCTTAATAAATTTAAATCAACTTTTGAAGAAAGGGGTTCATTTGTTTTGCCTATGCCCAATGACTTGAGAAATTTCCAGACTTAAGCTGGATTTCCGTTTTCCATGTAAGCGTGAATATGGCGGCGCTGTGCATCCCTACACACCTCGTTGCAACGACTCCTTACAGCTTTGTAACGTTCCCTATTTTTGTCGCACGGATTGGCTTTAAATTTTCTATAGGCAGCATTTTTCTTATATTATATACTTAAGTTATCTATTGTTAATGTTGTATAAACGTCAGATTATAGATTAATCCTCATCAAAGTCTACAAACTACCTTTTGCATTATATTTTGTCGTTCTTTATTACCACCCACCTCCTGCATGACGAGGTCCTGGCTGCGGCGTATATAGTGCGTGTGCGCATGCACTATGGTGCGTAGAAAGTCGAGATAGGCGGCGCGCCGGCCGCGCGACTCGATGCAGTGCACGAAATGCGCGACCACTTTCTCGTTGTTTTCGTGGCCGCACAGCGATGCGTTGTCTTTGTATATTGAGCATACGGTTTGGGCTTCTCTTATCTGAAATTGAAATATTGAAGTTTCTCTTAAAATCAATAAGAAAAATGTTTCAAAAAGTTACTTATACAGGGTTGATTTAAATCAGAGCATCGCCTCTAGCAGGCTGCTTTTCCACATCAATGCCAAGAATATTTGTTCTACGAGTTTTTTATATTATATACATACATACATAACTTCACGCCTGTATCCCTTATGGTGTAGGCAGAACACCATCTGATGTCACATTTGACAAATGAGGTATTATAATGATGGAGAGAGGCTATTGCAGTGACAGGGGGTCAGCCTATCGCCCACAAAAATGCCAATAAAGCTTTCTTCCCTTAACTGACTTTTACAGTATGCCCGGGAAGAGAAGCAGCTGGTACATTCTATGTTTTTCTTTCGCTCCCAGTCCAGCATGGAAGCTTTTTTATATGAAAACTTTTTAAAATTCAACTTATCCCATACAAAAAATATATTAATTGCCTCTAAACTATCTTAACTCTAAGCGTAGGTATACCACGCACCTTGGCATATAAGTATTTTTCACAAAATACACATGTAACAAATAAAATAACAGAGGAAGCAAAAATCTTTTTGTTTTTGTTTTTATGTGTTATTTATTAAGATTTATAAAAAAGTCGAAGAAAAAATGTTGTTAAGATTGATGTAGAGAGGCAGCATGCAAGAGTTGATGCGTTAATTTAAATCAACCCTGTAAGACATCTCACATAGTATAATGACAACAGAAAATATAACAAAGGGGATCCTCAACTTAATAATAAATTCTCGTTTTTTTAGTCTTAATAAAAAAAACCATGAATTCTTTCGAACGAAAATACCGCTCGATTATTTTATTTATGTTTCTTTCTTCGTTCAGTTCATGAAGTATGGTATTTTCTTATGGAGATATGGGGCCAATATCTGATCTACTTTTGTGCAGCAGAAACGGTCAATTAGTAAAAAAAGACCTTGGTTCTAGATATTTTTGTGTTTGCGACACAGTATATTTTTGAAAATCGAATGAATGTATATGAACATATAAAAAATTCCCTAGAAAAAGAGACACTACATTATTTTATTACTAGACATAAATATCGAAGTATAAAGGTCGAAGTATAGTATATATATAGTAAAATTTACCACTTGATAAAGATAGATCCTATGAAACAAATTTTTGGTACTTTTTATAAGAAGGAGAAACAAAATTACTTTAAATGAGTCCTAACTACACTCACCCCTGCATTCAAAAACAGATCTAAATGCTTGTGCAATATGGCTTGGTTCTGTTGGTTGCCGTGACAGAAGTGCTGAAGGAACTCGTGCGCCAGTGCGAGTAGCTCGTCCATTGCGGCATCGTCTTCGTCGTGAGGCACCTGGTTCAAGGAAATACTTTTTAATATCAACAAACTAGTTTTCGCGTAATCTCAATATTTGAATTCGCTTTATTAATAATCCAATAAATAACAAAATTTACAAGTAT